>OX297855.1:43341677-43784415 GCA_946477585.1 Cheilosia urbana
AGTCGCTATATCACCACTCCTTTTTTCTGGAAGTAATCCATTCTCAATATCACAATGGGCCTACTTTAGCCTAAGTGAGGCTGTACTTGAGGCGGCCTGCCACTCTAACCTAAAATCACTTCTCAATACGAGTTTTGTAATTCTTTTCCACAATACGCACCCTTGTTATCCCATCCATAGGCATGTTCAGCTCCCTTATCTCGTTTTTGACAAGTTGCAGGATCTTCCTATGGCGATAGATGGTACCTACCACGATTGTGCCAATTCGCATATCGATGCAAACGAAGTGCCGTAAGGGCCACTGTTTTCTTAATAAAGATCTCCAGGATCACTTCCAATGCGCATGTTGGTGTGATTTAGCATAAAAACCACTATATTTAGACGCCAGTTTACCCATTTCATATTTCATATTTTTTATAAAGTCGCCCGCAATTAAAAACTAAACTACCTACAAAGTCTTGCATTTTTTGGATTTATTAAATCTTTCCATCTGCAAAACGATATCCATAGCTCAATTTTTTTTTTCCTTAGGAACGCTATGGAAGCTTATATTTGTTCGGGAATTATTATTGCACTCAAGTAAAGAGGACACATCAATTTTAAAATGCTATTTTATTTAATTCAATTTAAAATTAATACACTTTCACAAACCGTACCTACTTCCGTTTCCGTGCATATTTTACTTTTGTTTTGGTATGCGCTTCTATGACTTTATAATTTGTTGACAGATGAACAGCCAGAATGAACGACATGCGCATTGCGATATCTGTTTTAGTTGTATTTCAACTTATTAACGAATGACAAACATTTTTAAAAGTAATTCTTGTGCAATTTAGATTGACCAAAATATGATTTCCTATTCCTCGTTCTTACGTCAGTCTATAATAGCAACATGATTCATCACCAAAAAATGAGATAACAGTTCACAGTAGATAGGTACCTATGTCTCTATCAACGTAGGTATCTACAACTTATACTTATAGATATACAGATAGTGAAATACCTACTACCTACATATATATGATCGCTTTTTAATTCATTATTAAGTCAATACGAGGTAAATATACATAATTGTCCTTGACCAAAACATATTTTCAAAAGTAACAAATCAAGCACACTATAGGTGGCTATACCTTCCTAATTCATACCTATCCAGGAAGTCTTCAACAAATCAATACAATAATATTCAAGGTACCTTCCTATGTGTACCTCTACCTATCGCTCTCAATTTGGCACTCATTAAAAACTTCTAAACAAGATAGCAGCCGACATTATATTCGTTATCACGCAATTCCAATCTACGTCAAGCATTTCAACACACATACCACATACCTACCTAGGTACCTACAGCAAAAAAAAAAAAAAAATCAATAAAACAAACAACAACATTAACAAACAGAACGAACCACCCCACCTTCGATAAAAATTGTTCTCAAATCCAGAAAAAACTATAATCAGACTAGGCATAGGCTATCTAGAAACTAGAAACCCAAAGAAATCATATACACATTACTACATCTACATTCCAACGTTGCCTCGCCGCTCGTCGCCTTCGCCACGGCTGTCGTCGCCGCCACTTCAATTTCATTCCAATATATTGAGTACTTTTCTAAAAACGGAACGGCACCGTCACAATCGCACAAACAGCCCAAGTACAGTGCTAAGATACAATCATCTCGCTACTACGTATGATTTTATAAATATAGCTCATCCGTGCTGAAAGCATGTGCCGGCAATCACTTCACTTCCCTCCCCATACCTACCGTAACGTAACCACAGTGCGTAACGCGAAATATCCCCTTCCCCGGACTAGCCACTCTTAAAAATCACTCCCAACTGTACCTACAGAGAAAATTATACCAAGCATTTTACGTCAAGTCAGTCAAATTCAGTCGGGTTAGGTAGAATTAGCCAGCCAACAACAACAGCTACAAACAAATTATCCATCCATACTAACAACATATCTGTGGAAAACCTCCGCCATATCAGTCCAATAAACCAAACAACCCTCCCACGTGTAGTGTCCTCGCACAACCCCTACCAACCGCATTCATATCCATAAACCACCAAACGAATCCGAACCAAATCAAACCCGGCCAAGTGACTTTGCTTGCATGAACAGCAAGAGAAAACGTTCGGCCGATTGAACGCTGAACGGTCGGTTACTTGGCTAAATAAACTTCTTAAATATACAATAATTGCAGCGTCTTACTCGTTGCGCGCCCACCCCTCCCCTTGGTGGAATGCTAACCGTAGCCATGGCTTTAATAAATTATCATGTCATTACATTTGTATTAGTTCGAGTTTTCGGATCAGAGTGTGACACTCAAATTCGAACCGTGTGCTGTTGACTACCGCGAGTCGCGACCGCATATTCCATAACCATACCAATACCATACATGAAAATCACAACACAGTGAATGTGATATATACAATATACCTACGCCAAGAAAAACAAAACCAAAACAAAATGAAATCAAATAAAGAAGACAAATCCGATAAAGAGAGAAACGTAAAGTAAATAAAATACACTTACCCTACCCAAAGGAAAAACGAACACCTAATAAAGAGAACAACAAACCGAAGCCGAAGCCGATTGCCGAACAAGCAGCCAAATGAAGAGAAAACGGCCAAAACAGCACACCACACAAACGTCAAACAATCCCCATACCCCACCCCTATCCGCACCAGCTCCCTCTAGTCAATATAATACAATTAATGTACACGCTGCTGATGCCGAAGCCGACGCCGAAACGATGCCGAACGCAAAGCGTTCATAGTATACGCGTAAGCGAAATAAAAACGTGTGCATCTATGAGATACAATTGAAAAGAAACACTGAACGATTTATATCTGTGCATTGGAGGCTAAATGGGAGATGATGGTTCACGTACGAAGGAGGGGTGCAGCAGTCAAAAGCTAATACAACAGTGTTGCCGTCGACAATGGATCTTGGAAGGAAATTGACTTTGAGATGCCACTAAAGATTGGACTAAATGCTGTGCAAAATTCCAGCGTTCTTCTTGAATTTTTTCCTCAACCGAACTGATTTACTTGTAATATCACATAGGTTTAGGTAGGTATATTACTTTCCCATAGACGGACACTCCCTTGAACGGACGTGATCAAGAACGTTAGCAGGGAAGTCTCGTGGATTAATTATTTTTGTTCCTACGACTCCCTTGGGCGTACAGCCTAAATTTCTATCGGCCTAACAGATTTGACTATACACAGAAACCATCCCATAGGGTCTAAAATTCCTGAGTATGCCCAATGACTTGATCACCCTGAGGTCAAACCTGACAACGATACATACATACTACGAGTATGAATCCGAGAAGACAACCCTACAATATTTATGTAAAATAGATTTGAGAAAACAAACATTGTATACCGTTGAGCCAAGACCCTTAAATTTAAGATATTCACCACTATTTGTTACCTAGCCTTAAGTCAAATTGTATTTCCAAAAAGTTTAATAAAAGCAAAAGTAATTAGTTCGCTTACGTGACCAGGGTTGTCAGGTTATTAAAATCCAAATCGCCAATTTTAAATTTTAAATCGCCAAAAATCGCCGAATTAAAAGTTTTGTAAAATCAAATAAAACTAAAAAAATAACTATAATGTTTTTTTTTTAACAACTCGTAGCAACAACAACGCACAGAGGTTGGTCTTCTCATCGGTTCTAATCATGAGTTGGCAGGCTTGTACTCGTCGCTCAGTGGTAGTCAATTGACAAAATCGAAATGCTAGTTCATTTCCTGACAGGGGAAAGCAAAAAATGTCTTCCCAAGTGGATTATATACCTAGAATTTACTTTCAGAATTCAAACTATTCAAACAAATAATCACTTATGTAAGGGAGATGATAATTTAGTGGTGTAGCTCGAAATAGCTATCATTCCTATCAAAGTGACTGTCGACGAGTTGTTATTATTCTCTCAAAAATAATAACTCAACAGCAACTTATTATTTCAAATACAAACAAATAATGCATTTATTAAAAAAAAAAAAACAATTCATTTGAAATAAACTAATTTTTTAACAGAAAGAGGCAAAGGATACGAAATTGTTAATAACAAAATCTTAAAACAATAACTTGAAGGAGATCGGAGCTATTTTCCTACCTTTAAATTTAAATTGTTCCCGCTCTCCTTTGTATTTCAGAATCAGCGTTTTTTTTTCTTTTGTACTCATTTTATTTATTTAATAACCTTATTTTTTAATAACATTTACTTTCACAATCACATGGCCGAGTTTGGAAATTCATTGTGACAGAATCTTTGACGCATGTCATTAATTCTAGGGATGTGCTATTTACTTCGATTAAATGAACTTCCAATTTAAAAATCGGAAATCGATAATTTCTTTTCGAAACTGAGACTTTTTGGTTTTTCTTTTGTTGTAATATGTGGAAAATCGAAATATAGTAAGATTTTAATTCGAAAACAAAATTATTTTTGTGTCGCCTAATGAGACTTAAAATCGCCCGTTTGGCGATAAATCGCAACACATGACAACCCTGTACGTGACAGTTTATGACGTAGAAAAAGTAGCCCATACGGTATTTACTTAGAACTTAAATCGCTATGAGTATAGTATCAGCAAACGGCACATTTGTTAGTTTGCTCTCGCTGATAGCAGTTACATTCATAGTGTACTACAGCTGTCTACTGGCGAGTGCACTCTTAAAATTGATCAACTTCCGATGCTTGGTCTAATTTGGATTACTAATACCTATTTTTAGTTTCGACTTCAAATGAAGGATAAGAAGTAAAAAAAGTTACATTTTTAAGAGCAACGTAAATTTGTGCAGTATTGTTCGAGTCAATAGATTGATTTTGATTTGTGTAAAGAATCTACTAAGCAAATATTTTTTGAGAAGTTATTGTTAACACATATATTATTTGTTTTAGATTCCTGAAAATGTTTCGACTTAAGAAACGTTCATGTTAATTTTGGGACTGCTTGATTTAGGTACCAACTGGAATAAGGTCAACGCAAGTTCAGGCCATACTTCAATATCTTGCATCTTTAAGCCTTCTTTGGAGGTGGTGGCTATCAAAGACAATTGGGCGGCACTTTATTCGCTTGAGACCTTAAACAAGTTTATTGTAATTTTTGAGCATACTATTAACGGGTGATTTTTTAAGAGGTTTAGAACTTTAAAAAAAAAAAAAAAACACAAAAAATTCGAAAAAATGAATAAAATATTTATTTGAATCGATAGTTTGAACCTTGCAATTTAATGTTTAAAGATAATTTCATGCAAATGTTGACCGCAGCTGCGTCTCAGGTAGTCCATCCGCTGAGTCCAATTTTGGCATACTCTTTCACACATATCGGCCGGTATCTCACGAATGAATGCATGGATGTTGGCTTCCAGTGCGTCAATCGAAGCGGGCTTGTCCCTATACACATTAGCCTTGACATACCCCCACAAAAAATAATCTAATGGTGTCAAATCGCACGATCTAGGCGGCCAATTGACCGGCCCGAAACGTGAAATTAACTGTTCACCAAACTCGCCTCGCAATTGCGCCATTGTTTCGCGTGCTGTGTGGCATGTGGCACCGTCTTGTTGAAACCACATATCATGCAAGTCAAGAACTTCCATTTCGGGCAAAAAAAAGTTTGTTATCATCGCTCGGTAGCGTTCACCATTGACAGTAACGCTGCGATTCGCATCATCTTTGAAGAAATATGGCCCAATAATGCCGCCGGCCTATAAACCGCACCAAACAGTGGCTTTTTCGGGATGCATTGGTAGCTGTTGCAATGCTTCTGGCTGATCTTCACTCCAAATGCGGCAATTTTGCTTATTTACGTACCCATTCAACCAAAAATGAGCCTCATCGCTGAACACAATTTTTCGATAAAAAAGCGGATCCTCGGCCAGCTTTCCAAGAGCCCATTCACCAAAAATTCGGCGTTGTGGTAGGTCGGCTGGCTTTAGTTCTTGCACAAGCTGTATCTTAAAAGGCTTTACGCACAAATCCTTCCGCAAAATTTTCCACGTAGTGCTGTAACAAAGGCCTAACTGCTGGGAACGGCGCCGAATCGACATTTCGCGGTCTTCTGTCACACTAGCTGATACGGCCGCAATATTTTCTTCACTACGCACAGTACGTAAACGTGTTGGTGGTTTAATGTCCAACAAAGTAAATTTGGTGCGAAATTTGGTCACAATCTTCCGAATAGACTGCTCAGAAGGTCGAGAATGCCGATCATAAAATGGAAGCAGCGCGCGATGAACATTTCGAACCGATCACGAATTTTGATAGTAAAATTCAATAATTTGCAAGCGTTGTTCATTTGTAAGACGATCCATGGTTAAATTGCAAACCAAACTGAAGCTGTTTGACAGTGACACAAGGTACTAAACACACGTCAGCTGTCAAAACCAGTGTTGCCAAAACCAAACCAGCTAAAAAATCACCCTTTATTATCAAATTCACTTACATTTTTCACAATAAAAAAGAAAAACTTCGAATATGTATTAGCTGCATAGAATGACAGCGTCGGCAAGGAAGTGACGTTTAGAACCCTAACTGCTGCAAATAATCAATCATTTTTTACTGATCGCTTTACACAGAGCAAAGAAGAGTTGATAATCAAAAACGACAATCAAAAAATCGACAATCAACTAACCCCCAAAAAGGGCATCACAATGGGTCCACTATCACCTTAGCCGATTCCAGCCCTGAATTGCTTACGCTCTCCCAGCTAATGCTTATCACATTAACTGCTTTAATATATTGGGGTTGTTTTAGATTTTGCTCTATACAGCAAAATGTCAGTTTGACGTAATTGGACAAGACAACGCAGGAAGTGCCGCATTGTTGGAGGTGAGTCAAACTGAAATAAATGGTTGCTGTCAGATAATGCCATTTGAGTACTGAAAATATTTTCCAGAGATATTCGCACCCGACATTCAAAAAGACAAAAATTTGTTGAACCATACCCCAAAGCTGAATAAATTATAAGTTTTTTTTTATTTAAGTGCGTTCAATAGCGGTGGTTTAGAGTTTTGTATATGAATTTTAAAGTTATATTTATTTAGCTTTTTTTTTTTTAAGCTCGGAGCTAAGTTCCCGATATTGGATTTTTCCTCAATTTTCGTATGGAACATTCATAGATCTGGATAGATATTTATTTCGTTTATAAATTACATACGCTTGCTGTCGCACAATTTACAATACAGATATATAATAACTTAATACATCTTTCTACCAGTGGCGTCTCGTTAGGGCGTGCAAGGTGTTCATTTATTTACACCCTAATTTAACGAACAAAAAAAAACCCTCATCGAACACTGTGTAATCAATAGTAATAACAGATACAAATATGATATGCACAATTCCACTAAATTTAAAACCTCCATCACCCAGCCTACACGATATTCATATTCGTCCTTTCTTATTTGTCTTTCAAAATTCCAAATTAAAAAAAAAAAACACAATGAATGAACAAAAGTTCATCCAACTCCAAACTATACACCAGTCAGTGATGCCAGATCGGGGGATTTTTGCTTTTTGTGGGATTTTCTCACTTCAAATAAGCTAAAAGGGTAAAAGGGATTTTTCAAACCTCATAGTACAACAAAAGGGATTTTACTTTTTGGTCAATTTTTGTTCATAATTTGCTAGTTTCATTAAGGATACAAAAATTAGTCGACCTACGATCAAATTAAATATTAACATGTTTAAGAAAAAAGTCATTGAAAACGTATCTTAATATGTATTTATTTTTGTTAGCTTGCATAGTTAGGTAATGTATAATGTAACTTGTATTTGGTAATAATAAAAAAGACTAAAAGCCCGATTCTGGCAAACCTCTCTGATACGTGACAAGTTACAAAACCCTCACAAGGTGAAGTGAAATTTATTTTATGAGGTTTTCGTATTCTGTCAGCACACTCTCAACTTGCGAGGCTCACAAAAACAATCGAAACTGTGATTTCCTATGGAGCAGGTCACAAAATTTAAAACCAGTCATAACGGCTCATAAGTGACAATATTTGTATTGGATGGCACTGGTACCCTATTTCTACGTACCTAGTGACCCGAAAATTCCATTTCATGATATATTTATAATCATTTCGTGAAATATAGATATTTGTTAGGGAATTATTGATTTGTGAATTATTTTTCTTCAGTTCTTAAACATTTCTGTGTTAATATTTCGCGTATTCCCGAATCACAATAAACCTCACAGGAAATCAACCTCATAAGGTCTTGTGTGTGACTTGTGAGGGCTCACAACCTCAGAATCTGGCTGTAAATTTAATGAAATACATGTTTTTCTTAACTTTATATTTCGTGGGATGAATAAGGGATTTCTTTTCTAAAGTCTGGCATCACAGACACCAGTATTCCCCAATATTCATCCTTATCGTCATTCGTCACCCGCACGCCGTACATAAAATCGCTTTACTTTGATGAACTTGTAGTGAACTCGTGCGACGGTTTTCTGTGCACGGGCTGTAATCTTATTTTCTCTTCTTTTGCATCTGTTCTTTTCTGTTTCCGTAAAGGGTCATACGTTAAATATACAATGCATTACATCGATGCTCGTGCAAAAAAAAAAGCAGTGCACGAAAGCCGATGAATGAATGAACTTTGCTTCTCGTTTAAGTGGTTGCAGTTTCGTGCGGTGCTTTTAATTTTGAATGCGAACATTTTATTTTTCTATATTTAGTTTTGAAAATAAAATAAGATATCAGAAACATCAGAACAATGATTGAAAATACAATAAATGGGAAGTGTTTTCAGGCAGTAAATTGATATTTTTAAAAAATATATAATTTTACAGAACTGCACACCCATATAAATAATTCACACGACGCCATTGCTTTCTACTGATAACATTTGTAGATCTGGAATTGATGAATTTTTCGAAAATCCCACTTTTTTATTGAGAAATTATGGGAATAGCGCAAATCAAATCATTCCTATTTTTGTTTCTGAAAATTTCAAACAAAAATTAACACAGGAAAAACAGAAATGTCTTTCGAATTCAGAATTCAATACTATTCAAAAAACTATTCAAACAATCACTTCAAAGGAGTCTGATGATGAATTAGTGGTGTAGTTCGAAATAGCTATCATTCCTACCAAAAGTGACTGTGTCTGCGAATTGTTGTTAAGAGTTGTTTCTCTCAAAACAATTCACAAAAACTGAAATTCGACATAATTTCCCAACATAAATTGTCAGGGTAACCCCCAAACAAGCGAGAATCGTTGTTACTCCTCGCTTTCCAATTCAATAAATTAACACACTCACCACTAAGCCACTGCGCCCCATCTAATGGGGCATAATTTGGGGTAGTGAAAACGTCCGCCTTGCACATTGCCAGCTTACAGACTTTTTGCCAAAAACCTCTTATCTATCTAAATGTTAAGTGCGACTTAGACGTTAATTATAGGTTCTTTGTTTCAGCTGTTTATTAAGATGGAATTTTTACCATACCTGGTTTCTTTGCTGCCGCATTGCATATATCCACACTCCACATCCTTCTAAAGCTCGACAGTGACAATTATGGCAATGCCATCAGCAAATTCCAAAATTTTGTATTCTTCGAGTAATAGGTAAAATCACGCAGCTACTTAAGATAGTATGTTATATTTTGTTCCTTTTTTTAAATCTCTGAAAATGCCTTTAAGTAGCTTGTATCATAATTGAATTTATCGTTACTAAGCTTTCACTATGTTAAAAGATAATTTTATGCATTTAGAAAACTAATAAATTGTCCTCATGCGGACACCATCTTCGATATGACGCGACTATACCTTTTCAGGCTAGTTTTTGGATGCCCAGAAGAAGTATGCGCCATTCTTGTTTTCACTAGAAGGCAACTAATGATATCTGAGATTGTGGTGTGCTTTTTATCGAGGCTGAGGTCAGCTCGCCGGATCGCCGGGGTTTTTCCCGAAAGAAACACGAACTTTGGGTTGCAGAGGAGTTTTCTTTATTACTTTTACGTTAGGGCTATTTTACACGTTACCATCGGTATTAATATTTAATTCGTATTTTATTACAATCGGTTTTTACGATAGCGGTTGGATCAAGTTTATTTCAAATATTTACAATTCGGCATTAAAAATAATAACATCGGTTAATTCAAGTTCTATTCCTAATATTTACAATATTACATTAAGATTTACAATATCGGTTACTCAAACTTTATTCCAAGTATTTACAATTCGTTAGTAAGATTTACAATATCGGTTAATTCAAGAGTGGGCACGGCTTCAAGGGGTGCTGGATCCTCGTGGTTATTTGGCACGGTCTTCGGATGGGCGTTGGATAGCCCCGGCGTTTAAGGATCCATCTAACGACAGTCCCGAAGCCTACAGGTTCGTCTTATGACAATCCCGGAAATCTACAGGTCCGCCTTACGGCAGTCCCGGCAATCTACAGGTCCGCCTTGCGGCAGTCCCGGCAATCTACAGGTCCGTCTTGCGACAGTCCCGGCAATCTACAGGTCCGCCTTGCGGCAGTCCCGGCAATCTACAGGTCCGTCTTGCGACAGTCCCTGCAATCTACAGGTCCGCCTTGCGGCAGTCCCGGCAATGTACAGGTCCGTCTTGCGGCAGTCCCGGCAATCTACAGGTCCGTCTTGCGACAGTTCCGGCAATCTACAGGTCCGCCTTGCGGCAGTCCCGGCTATCTACAAATCTTCCTTGGAAGATTCGGCAATTCGCTAGCTACTCGCTGGCTTGCTAGCACAAAAAGTTTCAAGTTGCCCAAAGTCTTCTTGAGGAACAAATCAACAGTACGCCAGATTGGTACTTTCCACAGTGTGATTTTGCTCGCTCGTTTGAGATTTTGTTGATGGTCTTATGCAATTCAGGTCATCGAGCCGGTGTGAATTTTACTACGCGAGTCTAACAATGCCTTAGAAATTGTTGTTAGACGTTGAATGTCGATGTCTAATACGCTTTTACCATGTGCCAGTGACTGACTCCACTGGGTAAACGCGGGGAATCTCGTGTATATCGGTATGGGGGGCGGAGCCATCGATTGACTGATGAGTATACTTGCATGTCTTTAGCATAAACAAATCATACTATTGTCTCTGGTCTTTAGTATGCATGCTGTATTCAAGCGCACACTGGGCTGTTGCGGGCAGTGTTGCAGCAAGCTTTTTTAAAAGTGTAACAATTTTGTTCAAAAAGTGTAACAAATGGATAAAAAATGTAACAAACTGGAAAAAATTGTAATTATAAAATCATCGTTTTTCAACTCAAAAAAATCTTTATCAGGATCTCTTTATCACATTTCAAAAAAAGCTCTTTTTTTAACCAACCTTTCCATTTTGTGTTTAACAAATATAAAAAACAAAATAAGAAACAAAATTATTGACCATCGTAGTAGATTTCAATTTTTAATTCACAAACTTTATTTACCATGAGATGTAATACATTGTCAACGGCGACGCGGCGTGACAGAAAAATATTGTTGTCTTTTCTTGTGACCTCCCATTCCCATTCCCACTTGAAGTTAAGCGTTTTGCACAACTTTTGAACTATGTAAACAAACAAATGCATTGACAGAAATTGGTAGAAGTTTGCTCGAAAGAAAAAAGTGCTGCCAGTTCAACTTTTCAATATTTTTAATGAGAAAAACAAAAAAGGATTTTAATGGGAAAAAATGTAACAAAGCGAAAAAGAAAGTAACACTGTAACAAAATTATAAAATAGTTAAAAAGTGTAACACTTTTGTTACACTTGTAACATTGTGGCAACGCTGGTGCGGGGGTCTCGTGTATGTCGGTGTGGGGGGCGGAATAGTTGTTTGACTGGTATGTAGCACTGCTACTCTGATGCTGTATGTAAACAACCTGAGCGTATACAGTGGGGCGTGCAAAGAATGATCTTGCGAGATTAGGTGCGGGGGAAGAGTTCCACTACTGTGCGGAAACAGACTGCGTGGGTACAGTGGGGATTACAAGAATTATATTGTAACGAACGCATAGTTACAAGATACTTTCCTGAAGGTCTGAACTTGCTCCTTCCAGTTCTCTGGCTCCTTATCACTAATGAGCCTTTTAGGCTTTTATAGATTTTTTGAAACTATCCAGTAGCTGATGGAAGTACCTGTCTGGCAACAATAGTTACACAAGACTTGAATATGGTGCAAAAATGGGCCTGAAAAACTAATCAGAAAACAAAAAATTGTTCGAATTGCGAAGTTTATTATTATTATTAGGGTTTGTGACCTTTTTTTTGGACAAATGTAGAGACTCATGTAACAATATTTTGGTCATATCTTCACCCCCAAAATTTTCTGTGGGCTTGGTCTAATTTAAGAATTATTTTAGAGCGATTCTCTGATGCCTATCCGTAAGAAACCACGTTTTCAGTTATTCACAGAAATCATCTTTAATTCTCACAAGTTCTGCCAAACTAAAAGTTCTGCTTCTAGATTTTAATTTCAAGTAGCAAACGCTATTATTAAATAACATTCATCAATACAGATAGATAGTTTTAATAAAATTTACAAAACCCGTTAAAATAGTCTCTAGATCGCAACTTTGCTTGAACTTGATTACCCACAACGAACGTACAACAGCAACACTGATACCAATTTAACATAAAACCCCCCAAGCGCCACCCTTCCGACGAACTCAAATAAAACGCTCACATTTCAAATATATGGCACTTAACCAACCATATGCGTGTATTGATCGGAATATAAAATAAATTATGCTAAAAGCATCAAAATAAAGAAACCACCGAACAACAACACACAAGAGCTAGAGAAGAGAGCGAGCACCTATAGAAGTCGCGTTTCCTTTGCACAACCACAGCCCAAAAATGTACGCAGAGGAAAGCAGGGCCGAGAAACAGAAGGCACAGCCGAACGACAGACGAAACAGAGATAAATAAGCCAGGCAAAGAAGAGAAACAAAACGCAGAAAATAATAATAATAATGTATCTCTACATCACTTACTTCACATGCTTATGTTTCACCTATAAAACTAAATATTCAAACACCATGGATGTAGCCACAGAGCAGCAGCAGCGCAGCGGTAGCATAGGAGCAGATGAACAACCGCCTGTGTGCACACGTACACACCGTTTGGTCAAAATTGTGTGACCCATTCCGTCGCTCCCCCGTTTGAGCACATACCAAGGACCATCATCCATTTATAACTACCTATGATTCGTCGCGTAAATCGTTTGTTTCGGGTCGAACTGAGGTGGTGCTGGTGGTGTCCATATTTTGATACCACCTGCCCCCACCGACGAGCAGCCAGAAAACGATCCGAGAAACAGAGTCCGCAAATCGAAGCTGATTATTCGAAAATTATTCACATCCAACATAAATCATCCGCTCTAGCGATGGCACATCAACACACCGAGCTGACCGGGACATGGAAGGAAACCGAGAAAGATTAAGGGGGTTGAGAATTGAGCTGGTGGCACAACACAGCGTTGCCAGTTTGGGGGTTTTTCCCCCAGATCTAGGGGTGTTTTTGATTGTTTGGGGGGAAATCTGGGTTTTTTTTTAACTGCGTTCAACTTTTTTTCAAAAGTTGGGTTTTTTTTTCAGAAAATAACTAAATCTGGGGGTTTTTCAGATTTGTCTGTGGGGAAATATCTCAACTATCTGGCAACGCTGGCAAAACACAAGGTTCCACCATCGGCTTGGGCAGTGAGACGAACGACCGACGGCGACGACAATGCAAGGCGATTGCATCGGCTTTGGCATTCGTATAGAGAGAAGCAGGCGCAGTGCAGCAGCAGTCGCTCAGCATCGCAGTTCGCCCCAGTGCTGTTATATGGTGGGATTTATCCCTCTTCATGGGAATTTCGATGTCCGAAAAGCCTTTCGTGGGATAAATGGAAAAAACACCAAATCGTGGGATTTTGAGGAATCTATGTAACAAAAAACATTAAAACTATAAATTTTTGTTGAAATTTCATGAAAACTCCTACATTTCATGATGATTATTAACACACTGAATGTGCATTAAAAAGTGCTTATATAAATTGTCTCTTATCAAAATGTTCTAGTACCATAAAATAATCGTAATAATGTTACAAACTGTGATTTTTATACTAGAAGTTAATTAACCGTGATTTTCTTTCCTTGTATAACAAATTTTACTTCTAAAAACTGGATTTTGAGGCGAAAAAATGTCGTGGGATTTAAAAGGGATTTTGAGTAAAGTGAAAAGGAAAAAAAGGGAAAAATTACCACTCTTCTTGGGATAAATGAAGAGATAGTGCTAACAACACTGGTTCGCCCTCGCAGTAGAGGCTACTACACACAGAGAAGACGAAATAAATAAAAAATAATAATTCTTCTTGTTGGCTCTTGGCTTGGGGTATGGGCAGTGTTGCCATGAAAATATTTTTACAAATCTGCAATTATGACAACAACAAAATCTTCAATGCAGATTTCTATAGAAAAATCTTCCTTCACTAATTTTTTTTTTATTCATGTAACAATAAAAAATGTAATTTTAATACGAAAATTACAGCATACAGCGAAAGCAAGTTTTCAACAAATGTTCAAATTTGTTAAGAAGAACCAAATATATTATTGCGGATGCAGACAAAATCTGAAACGCAGATTTCTGGTTCTTAAAAGTCTGCAGCAAGGTTGAAAATCTGCAAAATGCAGAAAAATCTGCACTCATGGCAACGCTGGGTATGGGATGGGCATGGGATGGGAGGATGGGACATGGGACACGGACATCGACATGGGAGAATTGCCGACTGTCCTGCACTCTTGCTGTTGCTGTCATGCATCATGCTGCACTGTTGCTGCTGCTCTTCGACTTTGCTCTCTGCCAGTGTTACCAGGTGCTTTAAGTGGAATTCCCCATCAGCGATCTTAAGGTTCCCCTTTATCACCATTTTTCATGGTGACATTCTCCGTGAATTCCCCACAATCAAAATACATATTGAGTAAACTGACTGCTTCTTACAATTTTTTTTATCCAAGTTCCAATATAACAACTGAAATACAATTAGAATGAACCTGTGCATTTCGAATATGACTCATTTTCCATAATTAGTCATATACGATTGCAATATTTATTTGCTACTTGCGTACGAGGAGTTGAGCCATTTTCCAAGCCATTCCACGCAAGAGGGAGTTTTTTTTTGTAATATCTTAAAAAAAAACACCAATTAGCTATTGTTTATTTGGGTCATGTATTTAAGGTTTGGCTCAATGCTCCGAATCAAAGAGGAATGACTCACATTTTTGTCTCAAAACTTAAACTCTCTTAAAACAAAACCTGTTGAAAAATGAAAAAAAAAAAACCTAATCAGAAAAACAATAGTGTTTCTTGAAGCCCATCCTTCCATAGATGGGCTATATTTTTTGTTCAAATGTCAAAAAACTTGTAGGATAACAAAGCTGATCTATAATGGCCAGAGTAGTGTTTTGTTCAAATATTGCTAAAAAGCACACAATTTTCATTGCTTTAACTTCTCAGCTGTTCCCAAATACGTTTGATAAAAATGATTTCTCAATTCCACAATGCTTTTATCTTTTTTTTTCCACTTTAATATAAACTTTTCAGTAATTTCTTAACATAGGTAATTATGCTACAGCCATATAAAATCGTTTCGTTTTCCTACAAGTTTTTTAGTTGTCACTTGGTTTTTTTCTTCTTTTCTGACACTGGGGATGTTCAATTATATAGTTTAGTAAGTCTGACAGGTGTCAGAGTAGATGTATCTCGGTTTTGATTGGCTGAAAACGGTCATATGAGCAGCTGTTTCAGTTGACGTTTATGGAGGGGTAGCCGACGAATCTTGTCAAGAAATTCGTGACTGACTACTTAGTTGACAGTTCGAATATGCAGCTGACGTTGAACAAGTAACTTTCCCGACCAATCAAGTTTTTGCGTTCAGGTTAAATCTTATCCAGACCAATCTAGTCGACTTAAGATAACTAGATTCTTAAATGTGCCCAATATTGGAGTTAAGTATTGAAGATTTCCCAAAAAGGGGAATTCCCCACAACCTGGCAATACTGCTCTCTGCCATACTCTTTCGTTTTGTGCCAGTGGGGAAGGGAGTATAGTCGGTGGAAAAAGGTGTAAGTAATATATAATTACATATTTCTACGTTGCTATCTTGGGTTTAATGTTATTTTGCGGGGTTTCTAGTTCTAGATAGACCGATAGAGATACACATTAAATTCTATCAGGAATAGAGTAAGATATTTGAGGGAGGAACTCACACATTAACGTGCGGGCTCTTTGCTTTTGCTGTTCTAGTTTGAGGGGTTTACTTTTGGATTTGGTTGGTAAGGCATAGTGGATTACAAAAATCGAATTGATTTTTTTTAAACACAAGTCCAGTGTTGCCTTAAAATTATTAGGACAAATCTGCAATTATGACAAAAAAAAAAATCTGCAATGCAGATTTCTATGGAAAAATCTTGCTTCACAACAACAATAACAAAAAAAAAAAAAAAAAATTAATACGAAAATAATAGCATACAGCGAAATCAAGCGTGCACAAAATTTTGAAATTATTTTTAAAATATATTATTGCGAATACAGATTAAAGTACACAAGTCTGAGGGAAAGTGGACTTTTAGAAGACGTTTTTAAAATACCTATTGTAGTGTGCTCTTTACAGAGGGTTAAGGGTATTGAGAACTCTTACGCATGGGTCATTGTTGAGCAATTGAAATAAATGCCGGCTCATCGCAGAGACACATCTCTGTTATCGGTAAGTCGCACTAAGTCTGTAAGATGCTCTAAACTGGTTCAGGCTGCCCTCGGGGACACATATTAGAGGTCCTTTAGCATAATGCCTTCTTCTCTGCACTCAAGTCAGTTGTGTATACTGTGAACAGAAAGGAAAGAATGAGTCAGGTGGAGGGAAGAAATATCGTTATAGCACTGGACAATCAGGCAATGATCAGACGCATGGAACAGACAAACATCACAACATCATTGGCTCTGGAATGTGTACTTAAGCTCAATAAGTGTTCATCTAAAAACGAGGTAACACTGACTTGGGTACGAGGACGCATAGGGATCGAAGGCAACGAAAAGGTGGACTCCCTTGCAAAACAGGGTTCAACTGAAAAGTTGCTGGGACCAGAACCATTCTCTTCAATGTGCAAAGGAATGGTAGAAATGACAATTAAGTGGCCGACCTGCTCCACTCGAAGAAGGGTTCTAAGCATGAGTCGATCAACATTGAAATAAGTGGAGGTTCTGTCTACAGGACATGGTAATTTCGGGTATCACTTAAGGAAGATGGCCTTAGAGAGGATGATACCGTGTCAATGTCTGGCGTTGGCTGGCAGAAGAATGAAGATCTTGGGAGATCATTGGATCGAGACCCAGTCGAGGAAACAGATCTTCCATAAACAGCTGCTAACGTTAACACTAGGAATCGGGCCCCAGGAAGAACTCTGAAGAAATCCAGAGAGTCTCTCTGGGTAAGATTTATAGTGGTAAAGAGACGAAAAGATACCCGAAAATGGTGGTCTGATTCGAATATCTCTCGAAATCTATATATATACAGAAGACGGAACTATTGATGAGTGGAAAATAAAATGCGGCATTCGGCCCTAGACGATAATTCCGTGTATACGAATCGATAGTATAGCAAGTATCGGACGTACTCAAAACGAGCCTGTGGATTTAAGGAAGTCAACAATATTTCCGAATTCGATGCGTCTAACTATGCGTCGACTTATCTTGGAAAGTACCGGATACGGATCGAAAATGACACCTGTATTCACCAAAGTTGCCTATTGAAAATGAAAAATATCCCAGCTATTGATAGGGTTTAATTTAACTTAAAGGGTACAAGGATGGTGATACCTGGCAGTGGACTTTTTTAAAGCTCTTCCTAATTTGTAAAATTCGACAATACCTACTGTATTTTGACTTCCAAAAGCTGCCTATCAAACATGGGAAGCATGACATAACAAATTTTCACTTCTGACTAATTTGTGCAAGACCCAAATAGTGTGCATCAATAAGACACGAGGACGAGGAGCTATACCGATTTCAAGAAGATCAACCATCTGGCTTGTCAGACGACTTCATCGCAAATAAAATTTGCACTCTACACCATGAGAAATGCTTAAATCGCACAGGCACAGCCATCAAATGGAAATTGAGTTAACGCACATGCCATTTAGCCGCAACGTGCGTGGCAAACATTATAATGTATATGCCCAACTATTCCTCTAAGGAATGAGCTGTGTAATTGTGGCGTACCCGCCACCAGCAAGACCAAAACGAATACTAATAAAAAAAAAACCCAAGAAAGAAGAAAAATGCCTAAACAAACAACAAAATTAGATATTTCCACACACACCACACTATACTGTGGGACTAATATTTCCCGAGAGTAGCGGTCGGTAAATCTGCTTCGAATAACACAAGCACCGCCACCGCGTTTCTGCCACCAAAATTATAGCGAACAAAGATCAACTGGCTGTGGAATTAATTCGATCGGGAGGAGGATTGTCGACATGAGGTGCGTTGGACTATTTAAACAGTGGGACCGAAAAGTGTGCGTATAGGGATGATGTACAAAAAACTGTGACTGTCGCATTGGTAGAGCTTTGATTTAGCGGTATTAAAATGGGCATAAATCTGGCTAAATTAACATATTCTTTATTTCAAAGACAACAGTCGACAATCATACATGCTCCCTTGCAGCCTGTTCAAAAGCTGTGTACCGATCACGGACTACTTATAAACTGAATAGAAAAGTGCACGTCCGCAACCTTTTGCATGCAGGTACAAAGATTAATTTCTCCCTTTCCCCCGATTCGATCAATGGCGAATTATACTGACTTTATCTTCCGCTCAATGGTGAACCATTTTTCCTCCTAACCACGCTATTACTTTCGCCATACACTGTACTCGTGTACTGTTTATCCTCCAATAGCTGCCATTCTCCCTATCATCTTAATTGTCTGTATTTAAGTGAAAAATTATGATTTTTCACTTGGCTCATTGAGAGCTCGGAGAGCGTGTGTTTTTCTCTTTCGATAATATGGCGCTGGGTTGGGTAGACCGATGCAGTGTTGTTAACACTCTCTCTTCATTTATCCCACGAAGCGTGGTAGTTTTTCCCTTTTTTCCCTTTTCACTGTACTCAAAATCCCTTTGAAATCCCACGACACTTTTTCGCCTCAAAATCCAGCTTTTAGAAGTAAAATTTGATATACAAGGAAAGAAAATCACGGTTAATTAACTTTTAGTATAAAAATCACAGTTTGTAACATTATTACGATTATTTTTTGGAACTAGAAAATTCTGATAAGAGACAATTTATATGAACAGTTTTTTATGCACATTCAGTGTGTTAATAATCATCGTGAAATGTAGGAGTTTTCATGAAATTTCAGCAAAAATCTATAGTTTTAATGTTTTTTGTTAGATTCCTCAAAATCCCACGACTTGGTGCTTTATCCCTTTATCCCACGAAAGGCTTTTCGGACATCGAAATTCCCACGAAAAGGGATAAATCCCACGATATAACAACACTGGACCGATGCGATCCGACGCTAAAACGACCGATGGCGGCGATGATCTTGCCAAAGATACTTTCATTTCAATTTTTCTTTTCGAGGAAAATCATTTTCGCTGTGCCATTCCTTTTTTATTGCGCTTTATGTGATTTTCACTTTGATTTCCCTCCTTTGTCTCTGCGCATTTGTTCAGTGGCAAAAATGCGACGATGACGTTGATTTGTAATAGGTATAGTGATGGTGGTAGACTGTAGTTTAGTGTGGCTTTCATTGTCTAAGAATGTTTTATTACCTTAAAGTTACTATTATTATTTTGAATTGGAATTGACTGTGGAAAATTGTTTTTCTCTTACTCTAGAGCAAGTGAATCGGAGCTCGGAATTGAGCTTACACAAGAAAATAAAACCGGCTTTTCATTTGAAGGGAATTTCAAATGTTGGATAAGTAAGTCTTGAAAGGGACGACACCAACCGCAGGTCTTGATGCTATCCTCAATTTGATTCCGCTAGACATCTTTGTAGGAACAATCATCAGCCGCCATTAGTGTCATGAGAATAAGCCAATCAGTAAACTGGAAACGGAATGAAAAGGGTCATTCGTCCTAAAGAAATACTTTGGCTGTGTACCGATCACGGACTACATTCCACCATACTTAGAGTTTATTAGATCTCTCGGGATAGACCCACCAGAGAAAAATGAAGAGACGAACTTGTACCCAATACGCAATCCATAGCCGTTTTTACGGACGGATTTAAAATTAAACCTGGGACGGGATCAGCGTCTTCCCCGAATCGTTGGGTATTTAAAAATCTGTACGCCTCCCCGACCACAGTAGTGTCTTCCAAGCAGAGTTCCTGGCAGTGACAACAGCAGCCCATGAGTCTGCGGTAAGGGCAATACCACACCTGAAGGTACTCGTATTACCTTCTTTATCGACAGCCAGGCAGCAATAAAAGCCTTAACTGCAACAGAAATAAAATCGAAGCTTGTGAAGTGCTGTCACGAAGAGCTCAAGGTTCTTGGTACTCAGTACAAGATATTGCTCCACTGGGTTGCGGGACATGAAGGTATTCCAGGCAATGAGAAAGCGGGCGAATTAGCTAGACAACGCTCGGCAGCAGTAACAAATAACAAGCTGATCCCTCTGTGAACATCCAGAAGGAAAAATGCCATACGAGAGGCGAACGCTAGATGGGCTGCACTAGAAACTGGTCGTACCACAAGAGTGCTATGGCCAACCTTTAATGAAAACAGAACCGAGAGTCTTATACGAAGGGATAGAAAATCTCTTTCCACCCTTGTAAGAATCCTAACGGGGCACAACACTCTGCGGTATCACATGAAGAAATTACGCTTGACGGAAGAGGAACTTTGTAGAGGCTGCGGTGATGAGGAAGCTCTTAAGGACATAATTCACAAATAACAATTCCTATGTCACTGTCTCCAACACAGGTGGCGTGGTTGCGCTGGGTGTGGACAGACCAAACGACTACGTCCGGATATCTGCAAAAGGTCGGCGGCTTTCCTTCTGTTTCTCAAAAGATTCGACTGCTTGCCGGCGTCCTTTCGGCCAACCAGGCTTTTGCCGAACACTTAAATGTTTTGGGCTTGAGCGTCTCCATCATCTGTCCTGCTTGTGGAAAAAATGACGATACAGCGGAGCACTTCCTCTGTAGCTGTCCTGCCTTTGCTCGCATCAGGTGTCGGACTTTTGGGGCTGACGTGGTGAGTGCCGAACATCTAAGCTCTTCATCACTGAAGCTCCTTCTCATCTTTCTTCGAAAGACGGGAAAACTAAGTACATGAATGTATGTTGTAACGGTATACATATAAAAATATGTTACCCTTCCATCTTAGAGACACAGGAATCTCAATATTGACTTTGATGGAAGGGCTGTCCGGTCAACAAAGCAAGGCAGGCATGCTTGCTTAAGCCAGTGCTTAGCTCGTCGGAGGGGTGGGATCTTCTGCTTGTCTTGCGGACTACCGTACTTTTACATGCCTGAAAAATTTTGTTTGGCAGTACAATGGACCAGTAGTTGTGTCTGAGATCTGAGTGCTCCATCGTATAGTAACAACCTCCGACAAAAAAAAGAAAAAAGAAAAAAGTCTCCAACACAACCGGCGCAGGTTCCTAGGCAGACACTTCTTCCACGACCTAGACGAGCTTTTCAGCAAACCAGTAGACAAGATAATGTGCTTTATCAAATCCACAGGATGGTTTGCATACAATTATACATGTATTGACAGGATTATTATGTTGTTATGGGTCAATGTTGACTTGAGTGTGGCACGGAGTACTCCACGCCAGCCCACATACCTAACCTAACCTAGTCTTGAACAAAGAACTCCCAAGTTAAAAACCTTGTAGAGGTTGATTTGATATTGTTCGTTTCAACCCATGGACGCTAACTGAGAAAATCTGCGGGGTGAATTATGTAAGCACGTTGGCCAATACCGATACCCTCGAAGATATATAGAATCCTTATAGTGGCAACCAGTGGTGCCAGGAGGTTATTTCTGTACATATTATATTATTATTGTACACATTCTCTGAACGCCTAAAACCCTATATCAACCTGATCGACCTCTTTCAGTCCGACTTTAAACAAAATAAAATAATATTTAAAAGCGACAGGTCCATTTTGGGGCGAATGGAAGGAATCTACAATTTTTTGCCGCGAGTCTAAACGGCTAATTGAGTAGCTCTTTTATGACAGTTATACGTCGGATGTTCGTCAGACGTTCGCGATACTTACTTACTTACTTACTTAAGGTGGCGCTACAGTCCGGGGTGGACCTGGGCCTCAACCAACAAGCGTCTTCAGCCAGCACGATCTTTGGCCAGCCGTCTCCAGTTTCGCACGCTAAGTTGGTTAAGGTCCCCTTCCACTTGCGTGCGCCACCTGAGTCGCGGTCTTCCTCTACTGCGCCGTCCCTCGGGTGTGGATTCGAAGATCTTCCGGGCCGGAGCATTGACGTCCATTCGCTCTACATGACCCAGCCACCTCAGTCGTTGGACCTTCACTCTTCTGGCTAGGTCGATGTCGCTGTACAGCCCGTACAGTTCGTCGTTGTATCTCCTCCTCCATTCATCGTCTATGCAGACGGGACCGAAAATTACTCGAAGAATTTTCCTCTCGAAGTAACCAAGAGTAGCCTCATCCGCTTTTGATAGAGTCCATGCCTCTGCACCATAAAGTAGGACTGGGATGATCAAGGTCTTATAAAGGGTCACTTTAGTTGTTCGAGAGAGGGCTTTGCTACTCAATTGCTTTCTTAGCCCAAAGAAACAGCGATTGGCAAGAGTTATTCTTCGTTTAATCTCAGCGCTGGTGTCATTGTCTGAAGTCATAGCGGAGCCTAGGTAGACAAAGTCCTTTACCACCTCAAGGTTATATCTGTCTATGGTGACATTTTGTCCAAGACGTCGGTGTTGGTTGTCCTTTCTTGATGACAGCATACACTTTGTCTTGCCCCTCATTGACCGCCAAACCCATCTTTGCCGCTTCCGTCTCAATGCTCACGAACGCGTCAGTGACATCACGCTTCGATCTGCCGACTATGTCGATGTCGTCGGCGTAAGCGAGTAGTTGGACGGACTTATAGAAGATAGTGCCTCTGGTGTTAGCGTTTGAGTTTTGCACTATTCTTTCAAGAACGATGTTAAAGAAGTCACATGACAGCGCATCGCCTTGTCTAAATCCTTTTTTGACATCGAAGGCATCGGTGAGTTCTTTACCGACCTTAATGGAGCAGCGTGCATTCTCCATTGTCATCCTGCACAAACGGACGAGTTTGGCAGGGATGCCAAAACTAGACATTGCTCTATATAGCTCGTCCCTATAAATGCTGTCATAGGCGGCCTTAAAATCGATAAAAAGGTGGTGGGTATCGATTTGGACTTCCTGGGTTTTCTCCAAGATCTGCCGCAGTGTGAATATTTGGTCAATGGTAGACTTTCCTGGCCTGAAGCCACACTGATAGGGACCAATCGGGTTGTTGACGAAAGGCTTCAGGCGTTCACACAACACGGCAGATAAGATCTTGTAGGCGATGTTAAGAATACTTATACCTCTGTAGTTGGCGCAGTTCAGAGGATCTCCTTTCTTGAGGATCGGGCAAACAACGCGATACATTACATTATAATGTAAGCTTCCACCGAAAATTGGTTTGAAAGAGATCTAGCAAGTAGTTTTTTTTTTATACGTCATAAATCGTAAACCGCAATTTACCTTTCATACAATCAACTCAAATATAAAAATAATAAGTAAAAAAAACTTTTATGTTATGTTACTTGTTGCTACGAGACCCTTCATGGGCGAGTCCGACTCGCACTTGGCCGCTTTTTTAAAGATCATATCCCGTGTGTCTAAAAATGTTTTCCATTGGGACCTCCAGATATTTTTTCCAGATCTCACATTTTACGCGGCTCATGGAACGTGCAACGCTATTGACCTGCTTTTGCATTTGGATATGGAGCTGTTCAAATTGCATTCGTCGTTATAATTTTTTTTTTTTTAAATCACAAACAAATTTCGACTTAAAAAATATTTCCCTGTTGCAGATACAAATGGAGTATTTTTGGTGATTCGTAGTCTTCTGATAACGAGGAAGACTATGAAGATAATTATTCCTCCAAAATTATATCCATGGCTATTTATGTATTTCATTATTTTGGTTTTCACGAATTTTCGCGCATTTGTCTGAAAGCTAATTTCTTACGTACAATGCTGTGCGTAGTGTATTGGTATTGTGGCAGGCTGTGTAAAACTGAAAACAAAAAATATCGAGATCTGCAAAAAGCGATCCGAATCGAAAAAAATGATTGATTTTTCTTCCCAATGTTAATGGAACATGAAGTGATTTAGATCAAAAATAAGATTGATTTTTTGTCCGCGAATGGAGAACGAAATACCTAATCCAACATAAAAACATCACTTCCTCTTTGTTTGTTGATATTCGGCGATTGAACTTTGAGTAGCCTTCGATACCCAGATCCTTTTCCAAACATTTGTCCATAAACAATTGACAGAAGTAAATCCACCCTATACAATGCGTTTGTTTACAGTAGAAAAAGCAGGTCTGAAGCAACTCTGAAAAAAGATTATTTAACAAGGCAATTGCTATATTTTATGTATAGCCAATATATTCATAAATTTATGCATATTTATAAAATTTAACGTATCACTTTGCGAAATTCAAAAATCAGCGATAATTAAATCCGCGCACCTGTATTCTCGAGAATTACAAAAACAAAATGATTTTTTGCTGTCAAACGCTGGTCTAGACTTCAAGTGTAAAATTTCAGCCAGGAGATATGTCTGCAGAGAAGGTAGGAAAAAAAGTGAGACTGAAAAGTCTAGACTTCTGTCGTGTCGACAACATCGCGGTCTACACGGGACATATTGTTGTCATGACTCAAGTCTTGACAGAAATACTATGCCTATACATTTTTTCTTTTCTTCGGAAGCTGTTTTTACACAAATATGCGCAGGACATAATGGAATGTATGCGACAACAAAACACCCCTGACTTATTGAACAAGTTCACCTGCAATTCAACATGGCCAGAAATTACACAATAAACAGCTCTTACTTCCCGGGCAAACTTCGAGCCAGCGCCATGACCGCACGATTTTTCAAACAAAAATTTATAAGGATCACGGACTTAAACGTTAACCACAATTGTGTTTCGAAAACAGAGAGTTGGATGAACTCGGTTCAACTTCAAAAAATGTCCTACATTTTAAAAATAAGTACGAATTCACTTATTTTCAAAAATTTGAGTCCGGAGTCCAGACGCTCAAAAATGAAAAATTCCTGACAAATGGAACAGTAAGGGCCATTTTATTCACTATCGTTCAACTTGCCGATAACTCCGAGATTGGCCAACATGGGAGTTGATTTGCAACTTCGGAATATCTTAAATTGAGCGAGTGAACTTTGAGTGAATAAAAATTCCCAAGTTGTGTTCAACTTCGAGTGATTAAACGGGCCTAAATATCTCAGTGGAATGATTTGTTTTTGTGGAATTGACTGGGAAGTTGATCGGAAAATCGGATTTCGTATCTAGGGAAAAAGTAAAAATTATTTTTCTAGAAAATTGTGTTTTGTACGATAGCTCCTTAAATAATATATGCCTATATTATGTTACTAATGTACCCACAGCTTACTTCTGATTATAGCAGGCACAAAGTTGGCAGTTAATGTACCTACATAAAACAGAGGTGGGGCATTTAATGGAATTATCGCAGCACTTAGTGGCTTAGCTTGGTTAGTGTGTTGGACTGCTAAGCGACGGGTTCCAGGTTCCATCCTCGGAAAAAGTTTTTTTTTTTCACTGCGCCACCCTCCCGGGTACGTCTATAACAAACATTGGACAGTATAATTGTCATTAAAGAGCTTCTCAGTTCTATGTCCCCAAAATTAAAACCTGAAACAAAGCGAATGCTTGTGAGAAGCTAGGCTAAGGCCCTAAGGGTCCTTATACGGACCTATTGCTCCAACTATTTATTTAATTTTATCGCAGCTCTACGGTTTTCAGCTTGCAGCCTTGACGAAAAGCACATCAAAACCAAAGTGATTGTAAAAAAAACGCCCAATTGCGAGTGTTAATCGCGCACCAAATGTTCCGTACTTCTTTAGAGTTGGAAATTGCTAAGTTTTCTTGCAGATGTGGTAGGTAAACTAGATATATACATAAAGGTAAGCGTAAGGGTGCTTCGACACCGGATTGAGGAAAACGCCTTAGACAAATAAAACCGTTGTTCTGTGTGTTTCTGAAATTTAAATACACACATTTAAATAAGCGAGCCCACACTGAATAAGGCAAAACAAAGCAACAAAACAAAATAAGGCGTTTTGTTCCATCCGGTGTGGAAGCTCCCTTAGAGTAGAGAATACGCTCCATGCCATGATGCCAACCCTAGTATTCAAAAGTCTGTAGATGAAAGATAAAAATTCTGAAGAATTCTGTATTTGTACATGTCGGAATTCTATGGAAATCCAAACTTTTTTTTTAACATACTAAAAGTGCTAAAAATGGAAGTTTTGAATGGCATAAAATATCAGTATTTAATTATATTAATTAATTTTGTACAATTACGTAATTTTTATTAACCGCTGGTATCGCTGCAATCGATAATACTCTTCGTAAACCTGGCCTTGGTTGCCAAGCTTACCTGGCCGACACTGGATACTAAAAGATCCAAGGAGCTTCTGCGACTAAACAGATCTAGCATCTCGTTGGTTGCTAATGTCATTACCGGTCATTGTATTCTGGACAGACACGCGCAAAGACTTGGATTGCCATACAATGACTTTTGCAGAAGCTGCAGGGATGAGGAAGAGGATGAGTCCGTCACTCACCTTCTCTGCAGCTGCCCTGCCCTATCCAATCTAAGGATGGCGTATACTTAGGAAACTACTTCCTCAATAATCTTAGTGATCTATGCGACACCAGCGCAGCTAACATTCTTAGCTTTATCAACGGAAGCAAATGGTTCACATGAGTAACCAGATAAGGAACCCCTAAACACCAGTGGTATGCACATTGGGCCGATTAACGGCCTAAGTGTTTCTCTCATCGAGAGCCACTTTAACATAACATAACATAACAAACCTGGCCTTGTTAAATCTTGATCATCGATTCCATTTTTGTCTTCATCCATCAATTCTAGGTAATCAGGTTAGAAAAAAAATCCAACATTTTTTTAAATGTTATGAATATTTTGTCGTACAACAGGAGGAGTTGTGGGTGCTCCAAGTGCAATTCTTTGTTTAGGTCGGTGAAATATCCCAACCCAAAACTAAGGAATTCAGTTTTTTACTAGAATCTGAGATTTCTGTATATTTTAGTTTGAATTCTATATTTCTGTAGGCAAGGTGAAAATTCTGTAGATATACAGAAAATTCTGTAGGGTTGGCATCAGTGATACGCTCTAATGAAATGACCGAGAGCATGTTTAAGGCTGCTTCCACACCGGATGGAACAAAACGCCTGAGACAAACATAACTGTTTTTTTGTGTTTCTATGAAATTTAAGTACACACATTTAAATACGCGCGCCCACACTGAATAATGCAATACAAAGCAAGAAAACATAATGAGGTGTTTTGTTCCATCCGGTGTGGAAGCTCCCTAAGAGAGCACAGTTTAATGATTGGACAATGGAGAATTGGAGAACGGAGATGACCGAGAGCACAAACACTACTGTGGACTGTGGAGTTGTGGACGGGTAAGTGGACTGTGAAGTGAACTGTGATCTATGAACTGTGACTGTGATGCCTGGCTCTGGGATCTGGATCGGTGTGTGAAAGAGTAGAGTAGAGTATTATGCATTGGAAGTTTCAATTGGAATCGATTAAGACAACACATCAATAACGAATGAAAAATGGTTAAAAGGAGCGTACTTTATAGATATAGTGGTTGACTGTTTTTTGTAAATATCTTTTAAATTATGATCTACAAAAAAGTTTCTGTCCATTTTTTTGTTAATCAAGAAATAAACAGTTTTTTGTGCGAATGAAAATATAAAAAAAAAAAATACTAATTACTCTAAAATCAGTCGATGTATCGCTACCATTATTATGTTTAACTAGAGGTTATACCGGATGTTGTGGGCAAATTTCAGCCTTCTACGTCAGTTAGTTTCTGAGATAGACCTATGTAAAAATTGGTCTAGTGGGTTCGGACAGATGGACAAAATCGAAAGTAATAAGGCTCCATATTTGCCCTTTTGTATGGAACCTTTAAAATACCTTGGTGCAAACAATCAAATGATTTGTTGGTGCATCAATACACAGTTTGCGAGGACCATTATGATCCTTCTTCAACAGTTTGTCTGTCGATTCTACGACCAAACTGCCTTTCTCACCTCAATCCATTGGAGAACCATTTCAGTTGTGTTTCCATAATTAGCACAACCTATGATCACGAATGTGCGACGCAATCGCGCATCTTAATTTTTATGATTCCCCCCCTTCCCATCCCAGTATACGAAATCATTGAATTTTTCAATTTTTCAAATTGTGCGGCATAGAGCAAGAACAGTTGCGATGAGGTACTCCCTAATTTGTGTCTGTTATTGTTGAATGTACATTGAGAGAAAATGATACGAAAATAGAATTGACTTTCCGAAAATGTGTTCGGTTTTTTTTTCTTTTATTAAAAATACGCCGTGAAAATAAATACAAACAATCCGCACGAACGAAGTCACTCACAGGGTAATCTAGAACGAGAGGAATATTTTTGGATAAATAATACATTTTAATGCAGAGTTGTTCTGGAAAGGGGACGCGCAGGAGGAGATTCGATTAAGAGGTTATTTTCCCTCGGATATACCTACTTTTTGTTTCTTTGGATTATTGATTGTTTACATACGATGTTGGCTTGCCTGTGTGTGCGACGACAGCGGCCCTGATTATGGTATCCTTCAATCTGTGTAGATTTAATTAGATTTAAGTTTGCAAGAGTCTCCCCCACCATTTGAGTGTGGCACGGGTGGGTACACCCATGGTCATAGGGGAGAAAAACAATATGCTTGTACAGCGAAAAGGTGGTAGCTGTGTTTTGTGTAAGGCAATTGCCTAAGTTTTGTTAGTTAATTTAAGTTTCTGCTTCTTTTCATTTTCGTGTTTCAGTTTGTGGGAAGATTTATTGTGCAGGAACGAAATGGAAAATTAAATATTGCGTAGTGTAGGTACTTTGATATTGAAGTTTGCCTAAGAGCAGATCTACACAATACATACGCCTTGCTTACTTAACACGTATGATTAGAAATTAAATTCATATGCGAGTATAGAGCTATTACGCGAGGGATGCTTCTATAATAGTGAGGGACTTTAACCCGATCTAAAAAAAACCTCCCCGGGGCACTGACTTTCGTCATCCCGAATGGGACTGCATCTAGTCGATTGACTAATCGGCAATTTATTTTTGATGCAAATTCAAAAATTGCAAAGAAAAATCCGTAGTTTGACGGGTCTCTAAACTTTATTGTTTGAAAATAATTTCTTGGCCTTATCTAACTCTAATAGATCAAAAGATTTTATCCGCCTTAATCTCCTGATTATATTGTCAGTATTAAGCAGTTCTGTTATTTCAATATTATAAATGTTTGAGAAGCCTACTTCTTTGCCTTTGAGTAACTTTTTTAACTTCATCTTCAAACTTTTCAATATTAAGATCTCTATTAACCATGTTCCCTAATACTTTATTTTGGAAGACTAGATTTTTTTTATTTGGCATGTATGCCCACAACTGCAGCCCGTAGGTCCACATTGGTTTTAGAACTTACTTGTATAGCAATAGCTTATTTTACTTGGACAGGGATGAGTATCTCCCAATAAGCCAATAAATTTTACCATATCGCACGTCCCATTCCTCTTACTTTTTCTTTAGTCTAGACTCTAGAGTCATGCCTTTGGCTGTATTTGAGTTTTTCACTTTATTGTTGTTTATATGTACCAAAAGAGATCACCCTATTCGAAGATGCTCTTATTTTTGCAAATGACCGCCAATGTCAAATCTGTTTTGACATTTGTGGACTAGACAGATGTAGAATACAAGTGAACAAGCCATGGAGCGATACACTCCCCAAGAATGCGGAATAATTTCGAATTTTCGACCAAAATCATAATGAGCGATGAGGCTCATTTCCACCTCAGCGGGTACGTGAACAAGCAAAACTATTGCTTCTGGGGCACCGAAAATCCACGAGTAATTCACGAGGAGCCATTACACCCGCTCAAAGTTACTGCATGGTGCGCTGTTCACGCTGGAGGAGTCATCAGGCCTTTTTTCGAGAACGCCGCTGGTCAAACGACAATATGGACGGTGCACGCTATAGGGCCATGTTAACCGAGTTTTTTCTGCCGCAATTGGACGAATTAGGACTGGAGGACATGTGGTTCCAACAGGACGGAACTACGACACACATTGCGCGAGCCACAACCGATATTCTGAAGGCGTTCCCGGGTCGCCTCATCTCTCGTTTTGGTGATTTGCACTGGCCCGCAAGATCGCCCGATTTAACCGTTCCAGACTTTTTTGTGGGGTTTTTTTAAGTCCCGTCCTTACGTGAACAAGCCCGAGACCCTAGAAGCCCTCAAGGACAACATTCGACACGAGTGCGAGAATCTGTCGCCCGAAGTTATGAAAATTGCCATAAAACGAGCCCGTATGGCAATCAATTGTGACGGCGCCCATTTGGACGATATCATCTTCTCGACTTGACCAATAAAATTCCAAAGGTTCAAATAAATGTAATCAAGAAACAGAATCGAAATTTTTCATTTAGAAAAAAAAAAAAAAAAAATGAGAGCCAAACAACGTCGGATGACTTCTTTTGGCCCACCTTGTATATTGGAATTTGTGGTACGTTTTAATACGTAAAATTACTAAGGACAGACCTTAGATCATTTAGACCCGTTTGTTGATAGTACTCATATCGATTTAAGTGCCACTTAAAATCTTACGTGACAGTTTATGACATAGAAAAAGCAGCCCATAAGGTATATATAAGTAGAACTTGAACCGCTATGAGTAGTATCAGCAAACGGGCCTAAATCTAATCTGGCACTTTTTAGTCCATTCTGCAATCGTCTTTTACTTCAAAAAGCTCAGCGGTAAAATTACTTACGAGAAGGAACAGCACATTTAACGGAGTGACGGCGATGAAAGTTAAAAATATTTTCCAGATGACAGCAGTAGTGGAATATTATGGTGACTTTCACTTTAGAACACCAATCAACCATAAATACGGAACCAGAAGACAAGCAGAGGGGTTTTTTTGAGCTTCGAAATATCCATCAGCATCCTAAGCAAACTTCCGCAGTTTTTAAGACAGACTAACAACGGGTACTATTTGTAGAAAACAATAGACTGAAACAATTTTTCCTTGTAGCAATAACTTAGATACATTTTTATTTTCTCTTGCAATGAACGATTACAGAAAAAATAAATATGAAACATATATAAACTTAAGTACATTATAGCTGAATAACTAAGCTCAAAATTGATTAATTTAATGAAACTTGAAACTAAATATTTTTTTGCAAACATCCCTCTGCTGATAATTTATTTTGTAGCTTCCCAGATATTGAAACACTCCAATGTAAATCTGAATTAATTATTTAAATAAATTCTGAGATACGGTTTATAGCTAGATATTTGGAGCTTCTTTGTTGCTATTTCAGCAGTTGCACCTACAGCACGTACAGCAGTGTCATCTGTAAAAGTTGCTATAGTGGTTTCTCCGCTGTCAGGCAGATAGCTAGGGAATAAAAGGTATAGCACTGGCCCTAGCACACTGCCTTGTGGTCCACCAGCTTTGATTTCTCTTAATGTTGAGTACTCTGTCTCTTGTTTAATTCTGAAGAATCGATCTGATATGATTATATGACTCCAGAATTGTTGAATACTGATTCGGCAGTTGCCATTGTAACTTGTGAATCAGTCCTTTGTGCCAGACTTTATCGAAAGCCTGTGCTATATCTAGAAATATTGTAGAGCACACATTTTTCTCTTCAAATGCTTTTTCAATCTTATCTGTGATTCTATGCATTTGATCAATTGTAGAGTGCTTATTTCTAACTCCAAATTGGTAATTTGAGACTAGTTTTTCATGGATTATTTTTTGCAGGTGTCTTACCAGCATTTTTTCAAATAACTTTGACAACATTGTTAGTATCGCAATGAAAAAAATTGTAAAGATCAAATCAAGGAAAATAAGCGCCGAATCACGAAAAGTTTGTCTCATTTTAGAGCTTAGCTCTGGATTTACTAATTCACGAATTTGTATTCGTAATTTTAGAAATTGTACCTACAAAAGGAAGATATTAACCTTCAAAAGTTGTGAATCAACTCTTATCATTGTCAATAATGCGATCGGACGTGAAATATATATTTCCATAGCCGATCGCAATTTGACACAATTAACGGGTGTTTTTTTAAGAGGTTTAGAACTTTTTAAAAAAAAAAAACACAAAAAATTCGAAAAAATGAATGAAATATTTATTTGAATCGATAGTTTGAACCTTGCAATTTAATGTTTAAAGATAATTTCATGCAAATGTTGACCGCGGCTGCGTCTCAGGTAGTCCATCCGCTGAGTCCAATTTTGGCATACTCTTTCACACATATCGGCCGGTATCTCACGAATGAATGCATGGATGTTGGCTTCCAGTGCGTCAATCGAAGCGGGCTTGTCCCTATACACATTAGCCTTGACATACCCCCACAAAAAATAATCTAATGGTGTCAAATCGCACGATCTAGGCGGCCAATTGACCGGCCCGAAACGTGAAATTAACTGTTCACCAAACTCGTCTCGCAATTGCGCCATTGTTTCGCGTGCTGTGTGGCATGTGGCACCGTCTTGTTGAAACCACATATCATGCAAGTCAAGAACTTCCATTTCGGGCAAAAAAAAGTTTGTTATCATCGCTCGGTAGCGTTCACCATTGACAGTAACGCTGCGATTCGCATCATCTTTGAAGAAATATGGCCCAATAATGCCGCCGGCCCATAAACCGCACCAAACAGTGGCTTTTTCGGGATGCATTGGTAGCTGTTGCAATGCTTCTGGCTGATCGTCACTCCAAATGCGGCAATTTTGCTTATTTACGTACCCATTCAACCAAAAATGAGCCTCATCGCTGAACACAATTTTTCGATAAAAAAGCGGATCGGCGTTGTGGTAGGTCGGCTGGCTTTAGTTCTTGCACAAGCTGTATCTTAAAAGGCTTTACGCACAAATCCTTCCGCAAAATTTTCCACGTAGTGCTGTAACAAAGGCCTAACTGCTGGGAACGGCGCCGAATCGACATTTCGCGGTCTTCTGTCACACTAGCTGATACGGCCGCAATATTTTCTTCACTACGCACAGTACGTAAACGTGTTGGTGGTTTAATGTCCAACAAAGTAAATTTGGTGCGAAATTTGGTCACAATCTTCCGAATAGACTGCTCAGAAGGTCGAGAATGCCGATCATAAAATGGAAGCAGCGCGCGATGAACATTTCGAACCGAGCACGAATTTTTATAGTAAAATTCAATAGTTTGCGAGCGTTGTTCATTTGTAAGACGATCCATGGTTAAATTGCAAACCAAACTGAAGCTGCTTGACAGTGACACAAGGTACTAAACACACGTCAGCTGTCAAAACCAGTGTTGCCAAAACCAAACCAGCTAAAAAATCAGCCGTCAATTTGATATTACTGAGGTTGTAAATTGCAAAAACAAATCGTAAATTACCATTTTTCTATTGCAAATTACGATTTCATACCTTAGCAACTACGAATTGTGTGAACCTATCACATACTAAAAAATCCCGATTCCGATTACCCGAAGCACATCCATAAATATCTGATGAGAACTTCTCTAAGAACTGTACCAGCTAGCTCCTCTGCATTTCGACAACTGACATCCCCCCAGCCCGCACCCAAGCTATACGTGTTAGGTTATCAAACTCGCAGAAATCAACGCACATCCATCACTCCATCACCCGAAAAAAAGAACATACCGAATTCTCTCGAAATTGAATCACATGTCAACAGCCTCTGCGACTGCGACCATAGCTCCGGCACAACAAAACCCAAACAACATATCATTGACCCGTCAAGAACACAACCAAAGTCAAACAGCAAAAAAAAAAAAAAAGAAAGAAAAAAAGACTCCAATTGTCTGCCCAGTTAACGCTACGGATTTTCAAGTTTCACTAAAGGTTCTGGGGCCCACCCAAGACAGAGAGATATCAGCGTTCCAATGGTAAGAAAAAGAAAAGTGAAAAACCATGTAAGCAAACAAAAAAACCACTGAGAACTGAGAAGACCGCGCGAATCGAATTGAATTTGTTTCGACCTATAATATAATAATGTTTCCTTTTCCGGTTCGTCTAAGTAGGTGCCCCCGCTTGGTCAAGTTGTTAACACTCCCCGCCAACCGATCTTGTTCTTCGTTTTGTGCCATCTCTTGCTGCTTCATTGTGGCTTTCTTACACACCGCAGTGCGTGTACTCAAAAGACCCCCGATTCGTCCATTGACCAAAACACACATCCACCAACTTGGATCGGCGTGAACTACTACACCCAACCATCGCATTGGACACAGAATCTTCCCACGGCGAACGACAACGATACTTTACACGGTCAACTCAGAAAATATAATTTATTAAAGGCACCATCTCAATGGAATTCGATCCGGGTGATTTGTATATCTCAAACTCGAAGATGAACAAAAACGAGCGTCATACACAAGCGCACAGTTCACCGCACAATAGCTAGGCATAGTAGGTGTTTTCACGGACATTTACATATTCCCATCGAGAGGCACACCAGCACCACACAAAATGACAATGTCAGCAAATCCCCCGAAAATACTCAATCAAAAGCAGAACAAAACAAAAAAAAAAAAAAAGTGTCAGAAAAGCTTGTTCTTGTTTTTTGTTGCTTTTTCTTCCTCCTAATGTTTTGACCATTTACTGTCACCTGGAACATAATAAAATAACGAAAATTGTATCTTTCAACAGCGAAATAGATTTATAGATATTGTTTGGTTAAACATTTGCGTTAATTTGTTTCGGGTGTTCGGCGTCGGCGACGAGAAGTTCATAAATTATCCACTCGGCTGGGGTTATTAGGATTTCTGTTTTATTATAATTCAGATGGTAACAATTTTATTCTGTCAGACGGGAGACATTTTCAGTGCATAATAATGTAATAAATAATGAAACTTGTTTTCAAATTAAATAAATTAGTAGCTGAGCGACAAAGTGTCGTTAAAAGCAATTAACACTTAATGCTCTACTCTACTGTGATGCTGTCGCAGGTTGGGTTGAGCTTGAGGTGACAGTGAAGAGGTTCTGGTAGAAAGATACCAGAGAGAGAACGATAAGTTAGGTGGCAAAAAATCGTAAAGGATTATTTTGAGGCGTAAGATACAAGCATTTTTTACTATATGGGAGGGGGTACATATCCACCCGTTTAGGCAGGAGAGCAATTAAAAAATTAAGTGCACGACTGGGTCGAATGAAATTTTCGTGTTGATCAAGAGTTTGATTGGTTGTTTTCTTATTTTATTAGATAGGTAGGTAAAGATCTGAGCAGCAATGCTAGATAGAAGAAGCAGTAAGTAAAATATAGAAGAATGAATAGTGTTAAATAAAATTCACTCTTGGTTTGTTCATCTGATATTTTATTGGGACGAAACAAAATGTGTGTCGAGCAGGTGGTGTAGGGTGAGGGGGCAAGAACTACCCATCCGACGAGCTGAGCCGAGCAACCGCGAGCGTGCCGCGCCCTCCTCACCTGCATCAAAGTTGCCTCCGTGGCCTACCCCAGCTCACAAAAATGGTGTTACATAATGAAATAACAACGTGAGTTTTTAAAAACTGAAGCTCTCAGCAACAGGCAATTGGCGCCACTTCTGGTTAGAGAGCTATAAGCGCCTACTGTACTATTTTATAAGCTCTTACACTTGGCTGTAGGAAATAAGACCCCAAAAGAGAAAATGTAAAAAGGCCCCAAATTTGGGGTGTTATTTCATAATGAAATTAAAAATAACGAAAACTACTTTTTATTTAATACTAGCTGTCCTGGCGAACTTCGTTTCGCCCAAATTCATTAATGTAGGTATGTAGGTAATGAAATTAATAATTCCGAGCTTTCGCTTCATTCTACTTCATGTAATTCGGTCAATTCAAATTTTTTATTCAAAAGTTATATGAAAATTAAATAAATAGGTAAATAAAATCAATTACTTGTCGGACAACCTACCGCTTTTTCACTGAAGTGCTTTATGGTACACACAACATTTTTTGTTCTATTTCTATTATCGGGTGCATGCACATACAAAGCGAGAGCTTTGCCGACACGTGAAATTCAAGACTTATGCCACACATATCCAGCGATTGTCCTTGCGACTTATCAATAATTTTCATAGCAAAAGCGAAAAGTACGGGAAATTGAAGACGCTTAAACACGAATGGCAAATCGTTCTAAAAAGTGGAATCCGCGGAATAAGAACATTTTCACCGGGTCAGCTATATTTGATATTAAATTCTTCACAATCAAACGCGTACCGCTACAAAGTTTTGGTTCATTTAGGTTGCGCAACAAAATTATTACTGAGACGAATTTTAGTTTCAAATTGTGTGGAGGCAAGCCCGAAACATCCAAAGAGTTTAAAAATTCCGTGGGATAGTTGGTGGCTTCGTTTTCATCCATCACGGAGTCGACTGATTTGTATGAATGCAACTCACCAGCGATTTGGTTTTGAATGGCGAAATTCAAATGATCGATGTTCTTGTTTTTCGCAGTCAAAATCACTCTTCTCTTACACTCAGCCAATCAAGGTCAATATAATTCTGAGCGATATTCGGGAAAACATATATATGATTAGTTCTTCCGGTGTCGTTGTAAAGTTGCAAAAATGTTGTGGAAACTCTGCCTGGAGAACTCTGCAGCGGACTGGTCATTTTGCAAAGAAACTTGCATGTTTGCTGTCAGGTAAGCATTCAATTCATCTGCCGGAGTTGATCTCGAAATGACAGGCAGCGTTTGACGAAAATCGCCTGATAGCAAGATCATCGCTCCACCTAAGGGCATTACGTAAACGATTCAGGGCCTCCAATGCGCGTTTGTTAGCCATTGTGCATTCGTCCCATATAATAATCTTACATTGCTGCAGTATTCTTTGCATGCAGGTTCCTCATCCACTTGCAGATTCAATGGCAATTTCAATGCAGAATGAGCTGTTCGACCGCCTTCTAACAAAGTAGCCACTATCCCAGAAGAGGCTAGGGCCAAAGCGATCTCAGATCTCGAACAAATTGTAGCCAAAATCAGTGAAATCAGGAATGTAACGGGTGATTTTTTAAGAGGTTTAGAACTTTTTTTTAAAAAAAAACACAAAAAATTCGAAAAAATGAATGAAATATTTATTTGAATCGATAGTTTGAACCTTGCAATTTAATGTTTAAAGATAATTTCATATACGTAAACGTGTTGGTGGTTTAATGTCCAACAAAGTAAATTTGGTGCGAAATTTGGTCACAATCTTCCGAATAGACTGCTCAGAAGGTCGAGAATGCCGATCATAAAATGGAAGCAGCGCGCGATGGACATTTCGAACCGAGCACGAATTTTGATAGTAAAATTCAATAATTTGCAAGCGTTGTTCATTTGTAAGACGATCCATGGTTAAATTGCAAACCAAACTGAAGCTGTTTGATAGTGACACAAGGTACTAAACACACGTCAGCTGTCAAAACCAGTGTTGCCAAAACCAAACCAGCTAAAAAATCACCCGTTATTTCCAGTTCCACCGGGCGCATCAAGGAAAAAAATTCCGCCATTTTCGTTATCGACTGCTTGCATCAATTCATCGTACACTTTCTTTTATTCTTGATTCAACATTGGCACGTTTGTTCGAACAGCTTGACTCAATGCGATTCGATCGAAGTCCATTTATCGCTTCAGTTCTCGATTAAATGCGTCTTGCATTGAACGATTTCGCTGTGGCATCTCCAATTTGCACAACAAATTGACACTCATGAGCAGACACATATCCTCGATCAAAATCAAAGCTTTGTTGCGCATTTCATCTGACATCTCCAGTTCATTATCCGATGTCACAGTGCGAATTCGATGCAAAATATCGTCGGCCATATTACCATCTTTGTATAATCAAAGTATCTACTTCATTTCAAAAAGTTACTTAATGTAACATAGTAAACATAATTTAATAGAACAACCTTTTTAGGTATACCTATATTTAAAAAAAAAAAAAAACTTCAAAATTGTTGACAACAACAATTTGCTTGGAAAATAATTAAAATAATTGACAACAACAATTGCTTTTAAAATTCAAAATATTTTTATTTTATTTGAAGTGTCACTACTTGATTTCTATCCAGTTTCTTTTTTTTTCAAAGTATATTTGCCCATACAAAAATGTATTTATTGGAATGGCGGTTGCGCCTTCTTTCGAAAATTTACCATACTAATATAAAAACCTTCTCTGCATGGTCTATTAACCAACAAAAAAAACTAAATCAAAATCGGATGTGTGTGGCAGTCGGTAGGCTGTCACACACACATTTAGCAAGTTATTTTTATATATATAGATTAATTTATTATTTTTAACAAAAACTGAATTTCTTAGTGCACATCGTCGGAAAATCCTCAACATGTGGCGTTGTAGGCGTATGTCGTTATTCAGGTCATTATACTTAATTCATACCTATAATTCTTTCGGGATGAAACTCGATGATGATGATATAACTTGATAACCACTGGGTAAATTTTTATGATTCTTCTTTTGTTTTGTTCGTATTGTTGTATTTCAGGTTAAACCAAACTTAAAAGATAGGATTTTTGACCCGCTATATGGCGTTGTAATCGATCTCCGAAGGATAGGATACTTTTGGGCCTGATAGGTGGCGCTGTTGCCGATCGCCGAAACAGCGCTACCAAGTTGATTGAAATTTTGTAGGGAAAATTCAAAGACAAACATTCTTTTTTCGCAGATTTCGCTTATTAAGAACGATTTACCATTCGTGCGACTTCAATTTCCCGTGCGTCTCGCTTTCGCTATGACAAATAATTTATTGCAAGGATAATCGATGGATGTTTGTCAATTTAGTGAAAAAGTGGAAGGTTGGACGACACGTCAAAATCATTGCGGTTTGATTGAAAAAAATCAACATTGCTATTCATCATTTATTTCTATTGCATTTAATATAACTTTTGAATAAAGAATTTTAATTGGTCGAATTACATAAATTAGCAAGTGCTTGGTGCATGCTCGGAATTTATTAACAAATTAACAAATTTGGGCGAAACGAAGTTTGCCGGGTCATATATATAGATATAGAAGATAGATAGATTGTTGATATTGGATAAACTAATTGAGATTAAAGAAACTTTGTATTTACTCAACTTCGCACCCACCACGTAATCTAACAGTAAACCGAAGCAGGGGGGTTGCACATACATATTCCATGTCGGAAGGGTAAGGGAAGGTATTGTACATTGGTCCGGATTTCAGTTTTTTGCCAATATTTTGTGTGACGTTTTTCCATTAGTTTTTTTTTTTTTTTTCAGTTATTACCTGAGGTCTTACCTATGATATGGCGAAACTACCAAAAGGATATTGCTTACTACTCCTTAGAAAACTTAACTTTTATATGCTAACCTCAAACGGTTCAAGGTACATTGTCGATTTCAGCTAACCTTAACAGTAATAATAATGCGATAACACAAAGCATTTATTAAGGTTCGACAAGCCAAAAATTCAAAGATTCTGCGGCTTTCGATTTTAGCTTCAAATCGCGAAGAAAAAATGTTTAATGGATGCTGCTCATTCCGATTAGAGCCAGCGGTGAAAACGAAATAAAAACAAGTTGTTGTCGCCAAAGAACACAAATACCTACTTGTTTTATTAAAGAAAACGATGGTGCCAGTTTGTGTAACCGAAGTATGTTTGAAGTCTAGATCTGGTCAGGCAAAGGTGTTACAGTACAGAGCACAGAGGGCCACAACCTATGCATACTCACTACAAACATGAATCAGTAATTGGCCTTAACGGTCATCGCAGCGATATTTCGGATCGCTCTCCTATTTAGTTGTGTACCAAATTTGTATTTTCAAGTGATGGGCAGTTTTTTTTCTGTCACAGATCCAGATGTTTTTCATAGTTCCGTCTGAACATAATAAAGGTAAAACAAAAAATAATAAAACACCTATACAACAAAACCTTTCTGCCGAAAGCTAGAATTCTTTTCCTGGGTCTATTCTTGAGATAACGCTGATATTACTGCCATTTAACCACACTAAACTTCAACATCATCAAACCACCACCACTATAATAGCGATATCATTCACGGATCTGCCTATTTTTAACCCCTCGGGCGCTCTATCGAACTCCAGTTGATTTATTGAGCAAACACCATCAACACCAACAAAACGGTCAACCAGTTCTAGACTCGTCTTGGCCAAAAATAAATCTTTATCCGCGAGAAAGATTGTTTCTGCTCTTAACTCGAAAACGTACCTCGGTTTGGCAATCTTTTTGGCTAACTTCGCACACAGAGATACACGATTCACTCCGATGGATCGTTTACCCGAAACAATAAATTGAATTATTTAGCCGCACGTCGTCGTTGCCGACTGGTGTTTACACGCAGACACACTCAGTATAGTTAAAGAATTAATTAGATATGAAAACATGGCATAATCACTCACCATTCGCGTCAAGCTAAGACCAGCAGAAAAAAAAGGAAATAAGCTACGAAAACTCGAACGAAAATTAGCAATTCAATGCGATCCGTTGGTTGTTCGTAAATTCGCACGTTTTATGCAAATCGCGCCGCCCCTTGTTGTGGTGTCATGGTGACCTTATCTACATTATTTGTGTTTCATTTTTTTTGTTCCTCCTTTTTTTACGAAATAATGTACAAAATAATGCCGCGAAACACAGTAAAGGTACAATCGGTTCAAATTCAAACGGATCGATGATCAGCGTCGGTTGAGTCCGATCGGTCATCGATCTTCGGTAGAGCATGGTTTATTGGTCGATCGGTCGGATTGCGGCGCCGACTTTTTGGTGCTCTTTCATTTGGCCAATTTGTTAAGATATTGCCGGTCAATTTATGGGTTTTCCATATTTTGTCGGGGGGATTTCACCTGTCAGCTGGGGTAACAATGGCTTGAGTTCGTCTAATTTAACGGACCTTAATCGACCTCTCTCTCTCGCTGAGAATGATTAATGTGATTTAGGCAAATCAATCTGTGAAAGATCGGTTACGAGATTTACAATCGAAATATACCAACAATAAAATGTTTTGGGCACTTTAGAGAGTGTATCTGTTTTCGAATGAGTCGAGAGGTATTAGTAAATAAAACTGTTATGATCGTATGACCCGAGGCCTGACCTTGTTTAGATGGCTATTGGGAAATTTGTTTGGAAAAGATTGCATTCAATATCTTGCAGACGTAACTGGTAATTCCATTTAGAAATGCTACACATTTCCGAAATATTCACTGGGGGAAATGCCGCACAGTGTCTTTGTGACATCTACCAAAGCTGCCGTGTTGAAATTCAAACGAGATGTATATAATTTACCAAAATCACCCAACAGCAGAGGTCTGCCAAAGGTTATTGAAAAAATCGGCACGAAAACTAGACGTGACCTAAAACCCCTTCACTTAAATCGAATTCGCAACAACATTTTGTAGTGCGGTGAGGATGAAAGTGAATGACTGCCTTAGAAGTAGGGTGACACCTTTTATTGCTGCGTTGGACCCAATTGTCCGCTTTTGTTATCTTCGCAGAGTGAAAGTAGAGCCCCAGGAACGAAAGGCCAACGAGAGATATATCTAGATCTATGCCTTGACTTTGTGCGGTTTTTTTTTCGCAACTGCGCTAGGGAACGTTCCGAATCGGATTTGAATGTGTGAGTGAACCAGCGTGACCGTTGTGCGACAATTTGACACTCTTTTCGAGGACCCTAATACAATTTGTTAGCACTTTTTCCCCTTTTTTTAGTTGAAAAAGGCACTTCGCAAATTCTTTAAACAACTATGATTTACAAATAAATATGTTTGAAATGTAACGCGGTTGCGTATCACAATACTATTATAACGTTAAGAGAGCTAATACTTGTTCAATATCGTACGAAAATTCTTAATTTTCAGGGTAGCTTTAGTCCCCAGTTATAGCCGTACGTAAAACGGAACCGCACAAATTTTTTAAATTGATGGTTGACTTCAATCTTGGTCTTAAAATGTTGCTTATGAATTATAAAGTTAGTTTAGGGACAAAAAATAGCATAAATGTCATTTCTTGAGCCCATGCGAATTAAAACCAAAAATCATAAGAATCGAACGATCCGTTCCTGAGTTATGAGTGCACAAACGGACGTCAGTTTTTTTTATATGCAGCTGTACCAACCTGGCTTTGCCAGTATCTTTCGTATTTAGTCCTGGTCGCATTATACAAAGTGATTTATTTGGACAATGTCCATTAATAATTTTCCTATCCCGCTTATGTTTTGTGAAGAACAAACAATATACATCTACAAAGTGGTTTCGTAGATAGACAAAAACTCCACTTATCGCGTCCAACAACCATGCACACCCACAAAATTTCATTGATATCGGTTAAGTTGTTTTATAGATCGATAACAGCGCCACCTATGTGGTCCAAAAGTATTCTATCCTTCAAGCGGAAACGAACAATATACATCCACAAAATTTCATTCAAATCCGTTGAGTGGTTTCGGAGATCGACAACAACCTATCGACCTATCGGGTCTAAAAGTATCCTATCTTTTAAGACTGCCTAAACCTGAAATACAATAATACAAACAAAACAAAAGAAGAATCATGAAAATTGGCCCAGTGGTTATCGAGTTACATCGACATCAAGTTTCACCCCGAAAGAATTATATATAGAAGATAATTGAATTGAACTGAAAAATGAAATGTTCGCCTACTTTTCTTTATTCCTAAACTATCCCTGATTCAAGACGAACAAAACAGAACAAAAATCATTAAAATCGGTCGAGCCGTTCTGGAGCCTTTACCCGACTAACGCACAGCAGTTGATTTTTATATAGAGATAGAGATTTGTTTGTTTATCAACAAAGTACTATGCCTTTTTCACACATGAGGAATTTTAATTTGAAATTAGTAGCATAATACAATAATGAAATAAGAGACGAAAATTAAAGATCCTGGGTGATTTTTCAATAAGCGTTTAAGAAAGTACAATAACAAATGGACTGTTTTCACGTAAGTATTATTATTGTCGAATGCATGTTCATAAGGGCATTGTACATACAAAAAATATGTGGAAAATTTATTAAATTTTAGTTTATTAAAATCCTGTTTTACTAGCATTACCTAAAACACTCAAAAAACCCCGATTTGCGTCGTTAATTGGGACCAGAAAAACACGACAAAAATAAATTTAAAAATATTGGTACCAAACCCGAAAATTTGTGTCCTACACCCATAACTTGGCAAGCTTACTCATATCTAGGATGTCATCCCCAAATCGACGGCATTGTATGCAGCAATGAAAGAGTAACCAAAGCTCTTAAGACGCGGTTGTTAACGAACTTAATTTGGGTCGGGTATGAACACCGTAGACCAATTTCCTGTTACCCGCTAAGCCTGCTATGCTTGTTTACAACTACCTTTTACCAGCTGCGTTACCTAGTCATTACGGTACAAGCACTGCCATACGGCTATGACAGGTCTTTTCTGTACAGTTCTGCTTAGGGTAGGGTTGTTCTGCGTAGTAGAATAAGTGATAACTGAGTCGTTTCTAAGTATAAGGACTGACATGCGGCTATCAAAGTTCTGTGTTGGTCTGAGCAATCCTTTATCTTCGTTTCTACTGCAATTAGTATCGAAGACAACGCGCTGTTCAGACGCGATATTAATTCCGCCAGGTAAGAGTTTTGTAATTTTTTTTTTTCAAACTGTTCTATTTTTTTTTGTATGCATGGCTCTGGCAGCCTTTCAGCACCTCATTAAGAGGTTCTGCGAACTCAAATGGGAAGCTGAGATAGCCAAGTAAAATTATTCTAATCTAATACTCTCATAAAAAGTGTCTACCTTGGTGGATGTTTTATTCCTTTACATGCCTTATAAACACCTTATACTTAGCCTGACTTCCTAAGAAATATGGAAAGCTCACAGTTCTGACAGCTTTTTAAAGGCTGTAACAGCCTTTTTAGAGGTTGTTACAGCTCTGTATGCGGGTCTGAAAGCAAACTTGGATGTCTTCAAATATTTTTTGTTTGTTACCGCAGCTATACTATATACTATACTAAAACTGAAGGCATCGCACCTTACTGTTGGTTGTTGCAGCAACAAAATTAGCAGTTGACGTGCTTGCATAAACAGAGGTTTCGCATTTAATTGGGCTATCGTTGCTCTGTAGTTTTCTGAGTGCAGCGTCCATGAAATGCATGACCATATTGATGTTCGAAGAAGATTTGTATTTTATGTTTAATTAACTTTTTTTGTAAAACAATAAAAAATGCACAGCAAAGACAAGCAAAAAAAAATATTTTCTTTAATACGGTTTTAGGTTCGAGGATTTTCAGATTTTCAGATTTTCAAATCACTCACCAGCGTAGGATTAAAGGAGGATACCTATTACATAATAAACGCATGAAAATCTACATAGAAATAATGAATTCGTTTATTATGGTAAAGAAAGGGTTCATGGACTTAAAGTCTTCGTTCATATAAACTGCGACATTTTAAATAAATTCAATGAATTTGCGCATAATGTGCGGGGAATAAATACATGAACGTCTTCTGGAAAATCTAACAGACTTGATGAAAATATCCATAATTACAATTAGTGGATCTGGATACATTGCATTCATGAAAGTCTACATTACCAAACGGATGAATATTTTTTTATTTCAGTACATTGCTTTTATGAACATACACGAATGAACGGAAATACATTGACTGAATGAACTCCTACTTTAGCTCAATTTCAATGATTTTTCCATACTGTCAATGTATTTTTTTATTGTCATCATGTACGATTTTGGTATAGTGTACTGGGGAAGAAATGTAATGACTTGATAACATACCTGATCGCATATCGAACTTTAGTATTAAACTTAGCCATAAGCTATATAGGTGGAAGGTGGACCAAAAGAGATCACCCTATTGGAAGGTGCTCTTATTTTTGCAAAGGCCGCCAATGTCAAATCTGTTTTGACATTTGTGGACTAGATAGATGTAGAATACAAGTGAACAAGCCATGGAGCGATACACTCCCCAAGAATGCGGAATAATCGTGTCCATTTTTTTACCTAACAATTCGTCTGTAGTGTTGGCGCAGCGCGAATTCCGTCGTCGATTCCACGGCCGTCCCCGGCCCCGGAGCGCCCGTTGTGCCGAGAATATCGCCGCTGTTGACGAGGATGTCGAGCTGTCACCGGAAACATCGACCAGACGCCGTTCCTCGCAAGTAGCCATCAGCCGGTCGTCCCTAAGGCGAATTTTGGTCAACGACTTGCGCATATGTTCCCGTACAAAGTACAGTCCGTGCAACAGCTGCTGCCTATCGATCGCCAAACGCGTGTAACCTACGCCCAAGCCATCTTCAATCTCGAGGACGAAGTGGACGATTTTTCGACCAAAATCATAATGAAAAAATATAGAAAATCCACGAGTAATGCACAAGGAGCTATTACACCCGCTCAAAGTTACTGCAAGGTGCGCCGTTCACGCTGGAGGAGTCATCGGGCCATTTATTTTTCGAGAACGCCGCTGGTCAAACGACAACAGTGGACTGTGCGCGCCATAGGATAGGACCATGTTAACCGATTTTTTCTGCCGCAATTGGAAGAATTAGGACTGGAGGACATGTGGTTCCAAAAGGACGGAGCTACGGCACACACTGCGCGAGCCACAACCGATATTCTGAAGGCGGCGTTCCCGTGTCTCCTCATCTCTCGTTTTGGCGATTCGCACTGGCCCGCAAGATCGCCCAATTTAACCGTTCCAGACTTTGTTTTTTTGTGGGTTTTTTTGAAGTCCCGTGTTTACGTGAACAAGCCCGAGATCCTAGAAGCCCTCAAGGACAACATTCGAAGTGATGAAAAATGCCATAAAACGAGCCCGTATGGCAATCAATTATGACGGCGCCCATTCGGCCGATATCATCTTCTCGACTTGACCAATAAAATTCTAAAGCTTCAAATAAACATAATCGAAAAACAGAATCGAAGTTTTTCATTTAGAAAAAAAAGAAAAAATGAGAGCCGAACAACATCGGATGACTTCTTTTGGCCCACCTTTTGTACCTATGTACAAAGTGAAGTAATAAAATATGACATCTTTTCTGGTAAAATTTTTGAAACCACGTTTTTTATTTTACACAAAAAAAGGAAACATTTTAACGTTCGGATAGAACACATGATAAATGTTATCTTGGACCAATTCGATTTTTTGGCTAGCGAGCTAATGCGGGTCTATACCTAGTCAAACCTCAGTCGGCTATTCTATCATGGAAGACGCCGATGACCACTCCACCTATCTCCTATGTCTTAAAAGTGACAGCAGTTAAAAAGTATTCATCGTTGAAAATCGCCTCCTCCTTAGTAATCTTCTAATTGCCAGTTTCGCAAACTTTCACAAAACCACATTCTTCGTCCGTCTTCCAAGCTATAGTCATTCATTTTCGGTGAACCCGTTTCGCGTAAATAAACATTCCAACAATCGCCATTCCCACGCTAAACAAATAATATATACGCGACGCGATAAAATCGAAACCCGAATCGAAAAAATATTCGTCAACATTATCAGATGTAAATTAATTTAAAAGGCACACCACGACATCATGCCGCAGCTCGTTTAGCTCCCTTTTATCAATGAATGTATCGCTCTCAATTTGCTTATCGATTAACCGATTTTCATATCTCAATAGGCGCACGTTATCGTGATATGGCCACAGGTGTGTGGTATGGCAACAGTCGGGGGGTCGCACCAAACGCCCTTAATTGAAAAGCCGGCATGCATTCTTCATCAGATTATAGTTACCTACTTGGCCAAAATTATAATTACATCGTCGATTATGATATGAATCCGATTAGCGAGCGAGCGGATCCGGTTATACGAGGCGATAAGTATAGGTATTTACCCAAATCGTAGTCCAAATTCGAATGAAATTTCAATCAGCACAGATCACCCATAACAGACCGAATGGGACGGACGCTCTCTGATCGGGTCTGGGGGAGAATTTATGGGTTTCTCAACGAGCATGCCTGCGAGGGCAATTATTCCCACAATCCATACCTAAATACTCAGCGAAGAATCGTTGGTTATATTCGATCATTGGACAAGTGTAGCGGTTGAAACAGAGATGCCATTCTGGCATTTTTAAGCTACATCTAGCATTTTCGAAGACTTGAAAGCATTTTTTCTTTTAATAAAAATGCCAGATGGTTTACATTTCTTGTTTACGGCTTTTTGTATTTTTTTATATTTGCTCTGGAGTTTTAGTCATCCGTGTACATTGAGCTGATATACAGTGCACCGAAGTTTAAGATGTTTCCCACTTTCCCACGCATCATATGAAATGGGATACATCAGCGGACAAAGCGATATTTCATGTCTATTGGGTAGGTACGTGGAGATAAGTAGATCAGACCAAAATCATAAATGATAAAAAAGAGCCAAGCTCTTCTATATAAAAATCTCTATGTAACAAGTCAGCCGTGAAAAGTACCGAGATCTAAAAATATGCCAAGTTCCTACTTCATGAAGGCTTAATGCAAATTAACCTTAGGATAGCAACAGGGGTGATACAGCACCCCAGCGAAACAAAAATCTATCCATTTCACACATTCCCGCATTACCATCGCTCTCTTCTTTTCCCTGTTCTCAAATTGGTAACTAAAGTTTCAGTTCCGGGTCACAGGTTGCTGTGGTAAGTCGTACTTTTTGTTTTAAATGCATGTCTGTCTGTCAGTTGCTATTTATGTTATTATTATTTTTTTTAGGTTTTGTTTTAAATAGCATAATATTTCAGTTCAAAACAGCTTAAACTTAAAATTAAGACTATGGAAAAGTATGTGCAAGAGGTTTGCGGAAATATTTCAGATGACGATGATGAGAAATGCGAGTTGCCAATGTGTCCAGAGCACCGCGTTGAAATTTGCATAAACTGTTTTAATTTAAAAAAAAAAAAATACTTTGTCGTAAATTATCCCAAAAATTTAGTTAAATTAGTTTTGCGTATGAATTCAATAAAATGTTTTTAAAAATAAAAGTTAAATTTTGATTTAATTTCTTATTATTTATCAAAGTTGAATACGTTGGGGCGACAGCTCACCCCTGTTGCTATTCGCGTATGGAAGAAGTGTGCTGCTATCCTAAGGTTAAGAGAGACATTTTATTGTTCAATTATTGCTGACTAAAATTTGGTGGGTTCACTGGGCGTAGTAAATTACTTGCCAAGTAAACCCACCCAATTTTAGTCCATAATCAGTTTATTTATTCATATATTTATTTATTTATTTGTTTGTTTATTTATTTATTTATTTATTTATTTGTTTTTGTTTTCTTTATCTTTATCTGTTAGTTATTTATCTGTGTAACTTCTCACACATTAATAATCTTTGCGTACTCCGAAATCAAGTATTGAACCCACTTCTCTCTTCCCCCTGCAAATTTAGTTTTAACGAAGGTTTTTAGTGGCTTCTCCTCCGAATAAAAAAATTTACAAGTATTTTAGTAGTATGGTACCAGACCTAATCTCTGTATCCCTAAAATCGTATTCAAAAAATTGTAATTTTCTTGCCACAATAAAATAATAGTAATACTAACAATAATAATCAGTTCTAGATCCACAAGAATGGAGACTCTCTAAACTGCGCCAACTATAGAGGCATCAGTCTCCTGAACACTGCGTAAAAGATCATGTCTGCTGTACTGTGTGAACGCCTGAAACCATTCGTCAACGATCTGATATTTCCCTATCAGTGCGGTTTTAGGCCCGGTAAGTCCACGACCGATCAAATATTCACACTACGGCAGATCCTGGAGAAAACCCAAGAAGTCCAAATCGATACTCACCATCTTTTTATCGATTTTAAGGCCGCATATGACAGCATTTATAGAGACGAGCTATACAGAGCCATGTCTAGTTTTGACATCCCTGCCAAACTTGTCAGATTGTGCAGAATGACGATGGAGAACGCTCGCTGCTCCGTAAAGGTCGGAAACAATCTCACCGAGACCTTTGATGTCAAAAAAGGATTTAGACAAGGTGATGCGCTGTCATGTGACTTCTTCAACATCATTCTTGAGAAGATTGTGCGAAACTCACAAGCCAACACCAGAGGCACAATTTTCTATAAGTCTGTGCAACTGCTTGCATACGCTGACGACATTGACATTGTTGGTACAACACAGCGAGCTGTCACTGGTGCGTTTGCAAGTATTAGTACAGAAGCGGCAAAAATGGGTTTAGTGGTGAATGAGGGTAAAACAAAATATATGCTGTCAACAAGAAGGGACACACGACATCGACGAATCGGGCAGAACGTCACGATAGACAGCTATAACTTTGAGGTAGTTAGGGACTTTGTCTACCTCGGCTCCGCTATAAACTCTGATAATGACATCACATCAGAAATCAAGCGAAGAATCACACTTGCCAACCGCTGTTTCTTTGGCCTAAGACGGCAATTGATTAGTAAGGCCTTGTCAAGAAGCACTAAGGAGATTCTATATAAGACTCTCATCATCCCTGTCCTGCTCTATGGCGCAGAAGCATGGACCCTAGCAAAAACGGATGAGGATCTTCTTGGTCGCTTCGAACGCAAAATTCTTCGAGTGATTTTTGGTCCCGTTTGCGTTGACGGGCTTTGGAGGAGAAGATTTAACAGCGAACTCTACGAGCTGTACAGCGACATCGACCTAGTCAGAAAAGTACGCATCAGTCGTCTAAGATGGCTGGGACATGTAGAGCGAATGGACACCAACGCTCCGGCCCGAAGAGTCTTCGATTCTAACCCGGAGGGACAACGCAGTAGAGGAAGACCTCGCCTTAGGTGGCGCGCGCAAGTGGAAGGGGACCTCAACCAACTTGGAGTGCGCAACTGGAGGCAGTTAGCCAAAGATCGCGCTAACTGGAGAGGCGTATTGGTTGAGGCCCAGGTCCACCCCGGACTGTAGCGCCACCTAAGTAAGTAAGTAAGTAATCAGTTCTTAGAAAAGTCACGAACTTTTAAGTATTATTCCAAAATGACAATAAGCAGACATTTGGAATGAAAAATCTTAGATTTTCAAGCTCTACTGATCTATCAAATTTTTTTTTTATCAAATTTATTATTCTACATCGGAAGTGCTCCATATATTTTTTTACAACAATTCTGAGAAAGTGGGCGGATACCAGGCCCACTTATACAGAAACCTCAAATTTTCAAATTTATTCCTTTGCTTGCACCATGGTTTGGTTTGTTTCGCCATTTTTATCTCGTTTTTTTGCTGTTTCGTTTTAGTCCTTTCGCATTTTTGTGTTTCAGCATTTTTATTAATAGGTTTTTCAATGATTTGGCCTATATTTATTTTGAAAACAAAGTTTAGTCTTTAACTTAGTTCGTTTTAAGCGCATTTCGCCTTTTATTGTTTAGGTTTTCGATTATATCGGTTTTTGTTTACTTCGATTTTCATTATTCATTTATTTAATGCCCTTGGGCTCTTTACATACAAAAAATCGAAAAAAAACGATGGCGAAGTTATTGAAGAAATTGAATTTGAATTATTTGATTTTTTTTTTTAATTCCACAGATAGCTTCTTTTTACTAAACTTTTTTTTTTAAATTAATAAAATTACTACAAACCATAATATCCGCATATCACATACTGTTAGATATTAAAATAATAAAAAAGAAAACGAATTTCTAAAAAAAAACAAATTTTGTTAAACAAAATAATCTACCCGAGTGAAACCAATGTATAACGACATAATATAAATAAAATGCGAAGTAAACTGTTAGTGAGATAACATTGATCTAAATAATAGCTCATTGAGCTTTTAACGAAAATGCAAAATGAGTAAAAAGAGATAGAAAAAATACGAAATTATTGTAGGGCGAAGTGATTGCAAAACAAAGTGCGGTTTTACGAAGTTAACAGAAATAATTGAAAGAAAAGCGAAACAACAAAATGCGAAGTAAAAAAACTCAAGACCTATCGTTGTGCAAAATTAACAAGATTCTACGATGTCGGTCTTTTGTTTTGTTCGTATTGTTGTATTCCAGGTTCAGGCAGTCTTAAAAGATGGGATACTTTTGGACCTGATATGTGCCGCTGTTGTCGGTCTCCGAAAACATTCAACGAATTTTAATGAAATTTTGTGTACCTATGTATATTGTTCGTTCTCGCTTGAAGAATTGGAAACCTTTATATAAAGTTCGTTCCAGCTTGAAAAATATGATACTTTTAGATCTGATATGATATGTTTGAATAAAATCAAACGCTATTTGCCTAAATTTGTATAATTAAAGTTATAAATGGACATTGTTCAAATAAAACACTTTGCGAAATGTGAGCAGAACTTAATACAGACGGTACGGGCAAAGCCGGGTGGATACAGCTAAAATAAAAAAGACTGAGTGTACACTCATAACTCGGGAACGGATCGTTCGATTTTTATGATTTTTGGCTTAAATTAGCGTGGGCCCAAGAAAGGACATTTGCTACTTTTTGTCGTGAAAACAAAATGTTATGGGGATTAGTTGAATTTTTTTAATTTTTTTGGATGTTCCAAGGTATGCAAAACAAGACGTGGGTACTTCGAGCACTCGCTTCCTTTCATTCTGTTCATCTGTCGAAAAAGTATGCTTTTTCATAAACAGAGGTCACATTCTTCTGGCTTGACATAGTTGCACCTTTTAGAAGTATACTTGGAGCATTACAGTATGGTTGAGGATATTCGTCACGGCACGGCACAAGAAGTACTTCAAGTCGGATGAAAACTAACGCAAAAGACAGTCACAACATTGGCTGATTGCGTTTCCCTATACTATAGGGAGAAGACTCTCAACGTGACTATTGAGGTCCCCAGGCGACCATAAAAAAAAAAAAACACTGCTTCGACATGGAGTCCCGCTCAAGGATGGGGTCAACGAATCAATTTATAGAAGAAATCGGTCTAATCAATTGGGGCTTGAAGGCGCGACACACAAATGAACACGATAACGCAGGTCAGTGCTGAGGGCTTCCAAAGAGAACTCTTGCTGGAAACGGTAGCAAAAGTCCGCTGTCAGGAAAAATAGATAATCCGTCAACCTAGACGATGATAGACAAAACTTCGACCTCCCAATAATCTATTTTGAGGATAATGATGACAAATTTGGTTGCATGAGCGAGTGGCCTTTTGGCCAGGCGTGGAATATCTTTGCACCCACTTATTTGCAAGACGTAACATGACGAAAGTGTGCACCATCCAGATGAGAAACGACAGGAGTTATTCAGTGCTCCGCCAACTATATCTAACCTGTAGTCGACCGCAGTTTCTGAGAGCCATCAACCTTTCGATGGAGTCAAAAATCAACCAGATATTTTCATGCCGGAAAGTTTTAGAAGAAATCCTGAAATTCCAGACCAGGTCGCCTCTATATGCCTTTGCGGAAAGATTTTTAGGTTTACACTGCGCTGTACTAATAACCAATTTTAGGCTCGACTTCAAATTTACGGAAGTTCACAATGGCAAAATTTGTATAGAAAGTAAACATTTTAGTCGGAACTAAAAATGTTCATTGTCAAGGCCCACTGAGTTTGAGTTTTTTTTTTTTTCTGTGAAGTGTGTAGGAGATGTTGCAAAGACAACACGTCTTTGAGTCCACCACAGTGGGACAGTGCAGCAGAGGAAGCCCACATATACTTTCACTCTAATAAACTTTCCAGGTTTCACTGAACTTTGAGCCAGCGATTGTTGCAACTATTCAGTGATATAATCCGTCCTGCATTATCCTGTTTTATTGAAATCAAGGAGATGTATTAACGAGAGTAATATTCCGAGCGACCTCAGGTTGGGCGCCAATCGTAAGGCGGCTTGTGGTCGATGTCCTCGATCAAATGGTTTTCGACGGCTTTTTATAGTCTCACATAAAAAAATCCGATAATATATTACGAGGCGCTGGAAGTGACTACTCCCTTGAACGCCCAATTCGCTGACAGTTTACAGATGAGCCGCCATATTGGGCTTGTATATGTATATCCTTGTTCGCCGAACGACTTTGGTGGTGTGGACATTATTATCCAATGAATGGAGATCATTAGTTGCTTTCATTATCTCCCAAGAAACAACACAATATTCCTTGGTGTTGGAAGCCATTTTTATTATGTTCCCTCACGTAGGGCGCCATTTTAGGGGCAGGCACATTTCTCTCGTATTTTACTTCCTGATGTACTGTCATAACTTCTGGTATCTAGAGGTCTACTTTTCATTGCGTAACACAGTCGCTGCAACAGGCAGACATGCTAATCCATTTTCGGTTTTCATATTCGAACACTCCCTTAAGCGTGCCATTGCTCGGCATTCTGTTCAACATGCGTCCCGGTTTCTGTGGCTGCTCCTAATACCTCTTTACATCTCTAACTGAATCTAGTGGCAAATCCTTTTGCAGCCATTAATCATTTTACGACTTCAGTAGCGCATTCCAGCCGCTACAGATTCAAATACAATTCGCGATCGATCACTTGGAAACATTCCTGTTTACATTCTCGCGAACACGTTTGTTTACCCGCCATTTAACCCTCATCAAACTCTACATCATTATTCGCCGTCATCGTTGGGGTCGTTAAGAGCGGCTCTCCTTTCCGCTCGCACACAATCGAATCATAATCAATTAAATCATTAATCCCGCTAACCGAGTCCACTTAGCGGTATATGAGCGTTTCCTTTGGCCGTGCTTGTACGCGTACCTTACTCTCACCCGCTCTTGTACTAGCCTGGGCCTGGGCGCTCTTAATCAGCAAAAGAGCACATAAATGCAGTCCGCCTTCAATTTCTTTGGTTATTTAAATTTTCCGCTGCCCTGGTGTCTTTTTTATGCGGTTGCAATCGGCTGCGGCTCTTGGCTTAATTTGTAAAATTAGTCGCTTCGCTTGGCGTGCGCACACACACCCAATAGAGAGATGGCGTTGTTTTCGTTGTCCTCTTTGGCCCTGGCGTTGGCATGTCGTCGTGCTAGCGATTGATGCACCAAAACTCACACTCACATTCAGCAGCCTGCAGAAAGTCGAAACCAGATTTCTTCTTCTCAACAAAAACCAGACGAGTTTTTGCCGTTGTTTTATTATACTTTTTTTTCGCTCTTTTTCGCTTATTTTCGCCAAGTGTATGTAAGAATCGCGCGGTTGGGGATAGGGGCAACGGGAAACGTTTTTTATCCACTCTGTGGCTGGAGTTATTTTCTCCTTGTTGGTGGATTTCATTTGTTGATTAATTTGTCTGAAGGGTATTTAGGACGTGGTAGTCGTCGCCATCGTCATCGGGTTGGTTTCTTTTTGTTTCAGGCTCTGTTGTCTTCGATCTTATGTATGCAAAGCAAAGCGATGTTAGGTGGTGTGGTGTACCGTCGCGGATTTCGCGTTGTTTGCACTTATGTTCGCGAATTATCCAGATATAGATACCGTGTACAGTACGCGCGCGTATCAGTGGATAAGTGTGCGTAACGAAGCGTTCTCCATCGGCCGTTAGTGCGGGCGCGCGAGGAACTTTTGCACTGTCGAGTTGTCTTCTCCTGTGTTCGCATTTTGGCGACTCATGAGGCCCGCAAGATGAGATGAGGAGGCCATTTAGTTTGTCATTTATAATTTCAGTTGCTGGGTGATGTTCATTTTCTTATACGAGTTCGTCGTTATATGGATCTGGCTGCTTGCGTGGTTGTGCTGTGTTTTTTTTTTTTTAATTTTTGTGATGCCGTGATGCGCGGCGTTGGGGCAATTTAACGCACACCACGCGACTTGCGGTTGCGATTCTCCATGGTGCATTACATGATCGGCTGCTGCTTGTTGACAGTTTTGTCGACAAGCGATGAAAATTGCTTAAATACGTCGACGGGTTGTTTTTCTTTGTAATTTGGTTGTGACTGCGCAGGTTTTGCATGCGATGCGAATGCAAGATGTCAACAGTGACTCGGCCGAGTGAATGGGGTGAGTTTGGATAGAAATAACAAATTAAGTATCTAGCCGCAAAAAAGAGATTTTTCTGCTTTTGGCAGAAAAGAAGTGATTGCTCAAGTGGAGGTATAAGATTAGGCGGATACGTGGACAATATCTACCTCTTTACATATTTTTATATTTGTATTCCACATCTGTCTAGTCCACAAATGCTAAAACAGATTTGACATTGGCGGCCATTTGCAAATAAGAGCATCTTCCAATAGGGTGATCTCTTTTGGCCCAGCTTGTAGAATCCGCCTATACGTGAACCCTTCCCGCAACCGCACAAAATCAAGGCACAGGTATGGAAATGAAGTGTTGCATGCTCACTACTACTAGACAGCTCGGAGGGTAAGCCGACAAGCGTTGTTGGTCTTCAGCTTGGGTGTTGCTATGCTTGCCTCGGTTTGATCAGTTGGACGAAAGGACCTCGTCTATATTCAATGGAACTTCCTGCCTGACAACGGAACTGTTGATCATCGTCGCTATTATAGAGTCCGTACAAATACCTTTTCCATTTTCTCAACAACGATCGTTTCAACAGCTAAGTTTCCTTTGCCATCTCTACGGGTTTCTGTACAGAATTTTCTTCCCCTGGCATGTTCTTGCTACCTACCTTTTGGTTTACTTCGGTGTATTCTTCCTGGAGTAGCATAGTTCCACTTTTAGACCGGCCGCTTCTTGCATTTTTAATTTTATAAAAATCCAATGATCCTCACGTTTTTTTTTCCGTACAGCTCTTGATCAGCTCTCGAGCAGCTGTAGACATTTTTCTCAGCGCCGCAACGTACGCAACTTGATAAGATCCATTTGCTAATCGACGTATCCATCAGTCGAGCCACCAATGATGGCTTCTGGCAGCTTTGCCACTGGTCTTTTCCAAAAGCGGACTGCTCTGTGAACAATAAATTAAAATCATTTAGATTATAGAAATCTGCTTGGTAAGGGAGTTTCTCAAACGATTTAGAATAGGCGCATGGTAGAAGCCGTATGTAACACGCAGCTTTCCCTCCCTTGTCGTTAGGCAAAGTTCCTAATGCGTCGAAAATGGTAAAATGGATTGGATTGTAAAATTTCTTTCAAAACGCTGTTTAAGATTCTATTCACATGAGCGCGAACTGCGAATAGGCGAATTGCGAACAAATCAATTTAAATGTATTTATGACTTGAAATTTGTTATTTGTTCTACCAAAATTAATTAATTTAAACCTAATATTTAAAAAAAAAAAAACACTGCGTCTCAGTTGATTTAAAAAGCTAAATTTACAATTACACCAGTTTTCCTGCTAATTGAATATTCCTGCAACGAACTGTCAGACTTTATTCACAATCCACATACAAAAGTCGCGATCTACAAACCCGCGAATGGAAAATTCGCTCAAACTTAACCTTCACCAATGAAACTCAACTCACCACCCAGTAAAAGGTCTAGACGGTTCATCGGATAAGGATCAGCTTAAGAGATGGAAGGACCATTTTGCTTCGGTTTTGAACCGAGTATTCGCCAGCAATATGCACACTAGTCAGACTGAGGAGTCCGTGGAAAGAAATACCCGAATTCGCATCACTACCCCCAGTAAGGAAGGGATCAAAGCACTGAGAACCAGTTAGGCGGTTGGACTGGATGGCATACCCGCAGAGCTTTTTCGAGCTGCGCCAACGCATCGGCTGAGCTACTGCTTCCACTTGTTGGGAGAAATTGGGAAGCCGAGGGTTTTCTGGATGATTGGAAGAAGGGAATGATCGTCAGGCTCCCTAAAAAAGGCAACTTAATGCAGTGCGAAAACTGGAGAGGGATCTGCGTGCTTCCTGCTGTGGCTAAGATAATAGCTATTTCTACTCTGGAACGAATTAAAGAACACCTTGACGATACACTCGACGCCAAACAAGCTGATTTCCGCTCTGGACCCTCCTGTGTCGACCACATGAACACCCTGCGAATCATCATCGAGCAGTGCGTTGAATATTGATCGCCACTGCACCTGCTGTTCATCGATTTCGAAAAGGCGTTTGATAGTGTCAATCGGGAATTTATTTGACGTGCCTTGCGTAGGAGAGGTATCCCAGATAAATTAATAGCAATTATTAAGGCTACGTACGATGGGTCCACCTGTCACGTTTTGCACAAAGGAAAGCTGTCTGAGGAATTCGAAGTCCAAAGTGGTGTTCGGCAAGGCTGCATTCTTTCGCCAATGCTTTATCGATAAATGGAGGAATTCGATGGATTCTTACATCTGAACTCAAACACCTTGACAACGCTGACGATGTATGCCTGCTATCTTACAGAATAATGGACCTTCACCAAATGACAGCAAATATGGAGAGGAAAGCAGACGTCGTTGGGCTGGAAATTAAGAACTCAAAAAGTATGGGAATGTTTTATAGTTTAATAATGGCGCACGCGAATTGCTACCATTGTATTATGAAATGTGCATGGGGGGGCATGCTTCCCCCCTGCAACCCCCCTGCTTGGGTTTACTCTGTTTTACAGGCTGGGTGCATGGTATTTTGCTTGTAGTTTGTGTTTAATTTTCAAATTGCAACACAGATGAGGTCATTACTAGATTTTTGAGCCATAAGACCACAATCAGTGAGTCAAAAGTCCACAAGAATTTTGTGTGATCTTTTGTGGACTTATCACCCAACTAGGTGGGTCAAAACAATTGTGGCTAACCATGCTATGCAATGGAATCCGATTACTCAGTATGGTATGATACGCGACGGTCCTAGAAGTACATGGTCGTAGATCCGTCGAGAAGGAAGCTCGGCAACTGGGAAAGAGTTGGGGAGAGCTGAAGCACATTGCCAGAAACCGGACACGATAGCGCGTAGGCGTTGTAGAGGCCCTAATATCCACAAGGGGGTATAGGACATAAGTAAAAAATGAATCTGATTCGCGGGTACCTGCGGCTAAAAAAAGTCAGAATCTACGAATATTCGCTCTCATGGGAATAGTTCTCAAGTGGTTAGGTTAGAGGACTAGATCATTAAGATGGGGTACCCAACATATGACCGAATTACAAAATCCCGAATACACAAATCCCGAAAAAAAAATGACAAATATGGAAAAATCCCGAATTACAAAATCCCGAAGCACAAAATCCCGAATCACAAAATCCCGAATTACAAAATCCCGAAAAGTGGTTTTGAAGGAAAAATCCCGAAAAAATTCGGGATTTTCTAAGCCAGCAATTTTTTTTTTGTCCAAAATTTTTAAATTTTTGATAAATTGAAATATTCAAAATATCTCTCAAAATAAACAATTTTTCGTTTTAAGAAAAACGGTTGAATTGATTTTCATTCACTTACCTTCACATACGGGACGAGAGCGAACTCTCAACCCAATTTAAGAATAAATTGCTGCTTAAGTACTTTTATTGAACGAGCTTTTCTACCGTATTTTTTGGTAAATAACTCGTCGGATAAATCCACCTAAGTGAACATTGTTCCTTCTTTATGATTCTCACAAAAGCGAAAGACTTAAATTGCATTACTTCTTCATCATTCTTCTACCGTGTTTTATTTTTTTTGTAAAATAACTCGTGGATAACATCACTTATACTAGAAAACTAATGACAATTAAAGTGTTACCTTCGTTCAGAAATCAGAACACTTTAAATTAGCCTATGAGTGCGCATAAAAGCGTTCTTTTAAGGACGACAAATTTTCTGTGTATTGCGATATTTTCCACGAAAATTCAATTTTATTTAAAAATTTATACTTAATTATTTTGCCTAGCAAAAACCAAAATCCCGAAAATCATTGAATATGGTTGGTGTCTAAAATAGCGCGATTTTAGACACCAATCATATTCAATGATTTTCGGGATTTTGTAGTTCGGGATTTTGTAATTCGGGATTTTGTCGTTCGGGATTTTGTGGTTCGGGATTTTGTATTATTCATGGCTAACCCGCGGCTAAAAAAATTCAGAATCTACGAATATTCGCTCTCATGGGAATAGTCCTTAAGTGGTTAGGTTGGAGGACTAGATCATCAAGATGAGCAAATTGAATTGCCAACTTTAAGCCGACCTTTCGTTATCCAAGCCCTCCAAACTGACGGACCGCAATCAGCATAACATTTCCCCGTTTCCAATTCCCCATCCGTTAAAGTGATAAGTATTTTGAAATCACTAAAACTTGCGCGAGCAGTGTTGCCACTGTAACAAAAATAAAATCTCTCCCCCAACCGTGCAACACCTTTAGAAACACAAATCAAATAATATCTGTACTTACAAAAAATACCCACTGAGTAAAAAAGATACATTTTTGGTACCGCCGAAAGTTCATCAAAATACTTTGCGGTGCGCTTCTTCAAAGCCAGCAGCGACGATCCGAAAATTCACCGAGTTCAGGAAAAACACATGAAAAAAAAAAAAAAAACAGAAGAACAGAAACATCAACCGAGATATACTCGCCCATTTTGTTGGTTGAAATCCAACAAATTTATTATAAATAACATCCGAAATAGATTCGTTTTGTTATTTTATTCAAAGATACAATTTTTCCTATATTTACCGCTAATAATAACCCAATGAAAAATCACAGCTAACAGAAAGGAATCCACCAGCGAACAGCAGCACTAAAAGCTGCCTCATCTGCAGATGATGATGTTGCACGCCGCACCGCAGCGATCAAGATGAAGATGATAATAGTGATGGAGGTGGTGGTGGCGCGGCGCTCGGTAGCATCCAAATTATTGGGGGGGTTAAACACAATACACACATATCTCTCTAGTAGCCACCTCTCGATTGGTTTGGCAAATTTACACGAATGCTGTGTGTGCACTTGAAAATTAGGCAGAGCAATATTTTGTATACACGAAACGTCAAACGTCACTATTGTATGTGCCAGATGCCAGATGAAGCTGATGATGGGTTATTTGGTATTTACCATTGGCGGCTGGCGCGACGATAGTGAGCAATGAGAGGGCAGGGAGGTCATATAGCTTTTGAAATGCGTCAAAAATAATATGCAAGCGGAAAGAGGTTAAATTATGAACACACTGAAACTAAATAAAAAGACTGAGAGTACTACTTGCCAAATTATTTTCGCGCGAGATACCAAAATAGAGAAGCAAAGCAATCAGAAAGAATTTGTTTCTTCATCATCTGTGGCAGCACAGAAGCGGTAGGCAGCATCGGTGCGGGTATATTTATATTTTTTAATGACTGGCTTTATGTAAATTGAGATTTTTACAGATTTGATTGAAAAATGGAATTGTATCGATTGAAATGAATTTGTTTCCGAGCGAGCGAAAATGTTGTCATGTGAACGGGGGCTATTTTGGTTGGCCACTGCAATTGAACTGAACTAGAAATTCGATTTATTTAGCACAGGTGATGGCGTTATACATTTTATTACGCTGTCAGCATCCGTATTGTGGTAGTTTTTGATTAATTAGATCGCTGTGGAGGTACATGCTTCAACCCAATAAGGAGATGTGTTCATAGGTTTTTGGCGTTGAAGTATTTATAGCTGGGCGCTCCATTTTCTTCCCGTTTGAGGAATTATTTTTGCTGCCCGATAGTTTGATTATGTCTGCCAACGCGAATGTGCTTTAAATGGCTTTTATCGGCGCCACACAATTGGGAAATGGGATACGAATTTCTTAGAGTTGTCGTTGATTGGGTTTCGGAAGATATTTTTCTATTTGAAAGAGCCAACCGCATTGGGTAATGGCACCAACCTGTAGGAAGTCCGAAAATATGAAAAACTGCGACATATATACGACGATGACTGGCATAAGAAAAAAAAATTGTGTATTTGAATGCGCATTTGTTATAAACCGCAGGGTAGGGCAGCAGGTCTTGGCCTTTCGACTCGTTAGTGAATGGCGTATTACGATCCGAGCTTCAAGGTGAATTAGCCAATTGATGAGATTGACACGAACACGAACCTTTGAACAAAAAAGACTGCGTTAACTTCGACTGCGTTAAATTCGACTGCTTTAACGAGCTCCAAGTCGAAATGTCTGTGTCGGCAAAGTCCTATAAGTATGATGCCAATACCAAGGGGGACGATCGTAACGCCATCTGTGTGAGGGCGTAGTACACCGGACATCACGCTTGAAAGAGGATTCAGGCTAATTGACTTTGCGATAGACGACCAGCTACCCTCAGTTCCCGTACAAAAACATAATCTGTGCTTCAGATAATGAACGTGTTAATCAAATAAACTAATTTCCGATCGACGTTATGCATGTTTCAAATTTAGAATCGGACCACTAATCAGTTGTAGCCAATCGGATATCTCAGATGCCATAAAAGCAAAAAATTACTTGACACTACTTGTATTGCCTATCCTACATTGGGAGAATTGGACCAAGGTTCATGAATATATACGTTGCGTGAGTAGCAATAGGCTGCATCCCGATTACATGGAAGGGGATATGTTATGTTATGTTAAAGTGGCTCTCGATGAGAGAAACACTTAGGCCGTTGATCGGCCCATTGTGCATACCACTGGTGTTTAGGGGTTCCTTATCTGGTTACTCATGTGAACCATTTGCTTCCGTTAATAAAGCTAAGAATGTTAGCAGCGCTGGTGTCGCATAGATCACTAAGATCATTGAGGAAGTAGTTTCCTAAGTACGCCATCCTTAGATTGGATAGAGCTGGGCAGCTGCAGAGAAGGTGAGTGACGGACTCATCCTCTTCCTCATCCCTGCAGCTTCTGCAAAAGTCATTGTATGGCAATCCAAGTCTTTGCGCGTGTCTGCCCAGAATAAAATGACCGGTAATGACATTAGCAACCAGCGAGATGCTAGTTCTGTTTAGTCGTAGAAGCTCCTTGGATCTTTTAGTATCCAGGGTCGGCCAGGTGAGCTTGGCAACGTCGCAATATCCCAGATGTTTCCATCTATGGTTTGCAATTCTTGTTGCGTCCGCGTTAATGATTTGTTTAGTGTTCGATAGCGGTGCCTGTACGTTGTACAGACTAACGCTATCAACGCCGGAGGAGCCTAATCTTGCAAGTTCGTCAGCTGCACAGTTCCCTGGGATATCACAGTGTCCCGGAACCCAGCAAAGGGTAAGGTTGTACTGTCCAGCTATCTCGTTAAGAGATACGCGGCAATCTTCCACCGCCTTAGATCTTATTTCGCTGGAGACTAAGGATCTGAATGCAGCCTGACTGTCAATATAAATAACAATATCCCTGTGTGATATACTATTAATCGACAGCCACGCCACGGCTTGACGAATAGCTGTGATTTCGGCTTGGAAGACACTACAGTGTTTCGGAAGGGAGAAGGAGAGGCGCAAGCCCAGTTCTTCTGAGAATACACCAGCCCCGACTCCCTCTAATGTTTTGGAGCCGTCCGTAAAAATTGACAGTGCTCCTACATGTAGGACATTCCGTGAGTCCCATTGGGATCTTTTCGGTATTTCCTTTGTGAAGCCTTTTTCGAAAACGATTTTTGTAGGCAGGTAGTCAGTTGTATTAGGTAAGGGGCTTGTCTGCAGGAGGATGCTGGCATGTCCAGTTGGTTGTCCTCTCCAGTGTTTACCCTCCCTTAGTCTGATTGCCGCGTTGGCGGCGTATTCCTTACTGATGATGTCCAGAGGAAGAAGATTGAGCATTATCTGTAGAGCGGCGGTAGGAGATGTCCTCAGTGCACCCGTGATGCTAGTGCATGCTAGGCGTTGAGTCTTCTCAAGGGCCTTTAGATTGGAGATCTTGTCCAAGGCCGGCCACCATACTATTATGCCGTAAAGGATAATCGGTCTGATTACCGCAGTGTAAAGCCAATGCATTATGTTGGGTTGGAGACCCCATCTCGAGCCGACAGCCCTTTTACAGGAGTAGAGTGCCACTAGGGATTTCCTAGCACGTTCGGCAATGTTTTCCCTCCATAAAAGCTTGCTGTCTAATATCAGCCCCAAGTATTTGGCACTTTTGACAAACTCGAGTGGTGTGCCGTTGAGATTAGGGGGGGTGATAAGAGGTATCTTAACCCTTCTAGTGAAAAGAACTATTTCTGTTTTCGTCGGATTGACGCTTAGACCGCAACTGTTGGTCCAGACTACTAGTTTACGTAAAGCGAGTTGCAGGATATCGGAAAGAGTCTGCGGATACTTTCCTGAAGTGAGTAAGGCGACGTCGTCTGCATAGGCCACAACTTTGCAACCGGAAAGCTCCATCGAAATCAGAAGTTCGTTGAGAACTAGATTCCATAGTAGTGGAGATAGCACCCCTCCTAGGGGGGTACCTCGATGCACAAGGTTTTCGACAGCGCTGCTGCCGAACGTAGCTGTCACCCTTCTGCAGGTGAGAATATGGCCGATTAAGCAGCATATTTGTTCGCCAATGTTTAGCTTTTTTAAGGCTTGGATAATCGAACGGGTCTCTATGTTGTTAAAGGCCCCCTCTATGTCCAGGAAGATAGCCATAGTATATTCCTTGAAAGAGAGGGACCTTTCAATCGAGCCGACGATTGAATGAAGTGCGGTCTCGGTGGACTTGCCCTTTTGATATGCATGTTGAGAGCTAGAGATTAGCGCTTGGTCAACAGTGCTTTTGATGTGAAGATCGATGATCCTCTCAAGTGTTTTTAACAGAAAGGAGGACAGACTTATTGGTCTGAAGTCCTTTGGAAGTGTGTGTGAGGCCTTGCCTGCTTTGGGAATGAAAACAACTTTAACCATCGTCCAGGATGAAGGAATTCTGCCCAGATTTATGCAGCCAGCCAGAATCGTCCTAAGACTGTCCTTGACGATATCAAAGGCGTTCTGTAGTTGCGCCGGGAAGATGCCATTAGGTCCCGGGGACTTGTGCGGTTCAAAGCTATTGACAGCCCACTTTAGCTTTTCCTCGCAAATGGTGATTGCATTTGGAAGGGTACCCAAGGGGGTATCCATGCTAAAGTCAGGGTTACCAGTGACAGGCGTGCAGCCAGGGAAATGGGCCTCCATGAGCAGATTCAGCGATTGTACATCTGACTCTGCCCATTGGCCATTGAAGTCTTTTAGTACGCAGGGTACGGGGGCGGATTTAGATAGGACTTTTCGCAATCTGGAGCACTCACTGGTGTTGTTAATGTTCTCACAGAAATTGCGCCAGGAGCTGCGTTGTGCCTTACGGACTTCCTTTTTGAAGGTCCTTAGGCTATCTTTGTACGCTTCCCAGTCCGTGTCTAGCTTCGTTGTTTTGGCTCTGTTGAATGCCTTTCTGCTCTTGCAGCGAAGCGCAGTGAGTTGCTTGCACCACCACGGTGGTTTCTTGTCTTCTCTCACTACAGTGGGAGGACAGGAACCCGTGAAAGCCCTATCAAGGGCTGAGGTGAGCACGTTGTTGAGCAAATCTAGTTCAGTCTGATCGCTAGGTGGCGAGGGTGTGTGGTTTGCTAGATTCGCAGAAAGGATCGAGTTGTGTTTGACCCAGTTAGTATTACGCCGGTTGCGGTAAAAACATTTTTTGGGAGTGTAGCTACAGTCTAGAGTGAAGTATATGCATCGATGGTCCGAGAAAGATGGACTGTCCGATACTGCCCACTTTGAGATAGCCGCGGAAAGATTAAGAGAGGCTAAGGTAACATCTATTACCTCCTGCCGATTTTTAACAATGAAGGTTGGATTGTTCCCTCTATTGCAGACTACAAGGTTAGTTTCTACTTACTTACTTACTTAGGTGGCGCTACAGTCCGGGGTGGACCTGGGCCTCAACCAATACGCCTCTCCAGTTAGCGCGATCTTTGGCTAACTGCCTCCAGTTGCGCACTCCAAGTTGGTTGAGGTCCCCTTCCACTTGCGCGCGCCACCTAAGGCGAGGTCTTCCTCTACTGCGTTGTCCCTCCGGGTTAGAATCGAAGACTCTTCGGGCCGGAGCGTTGGTGTCCATTCGCTCTACATGTCCCAGCCATCTTAGACGACTGATGCGTACTTTTCTGACTAGGTCGATGTCGCTGTACAGCTCGTAGAGTTCGCTGTTAAATCTTCTCCTCCAAAACCCGTCAACGTAAACGGGACCAAAAATCACTCGAAGAATTTTGCGTTCGAAACGACCAAGGAGATCTTCATCCGCCTTTGATAGCGCCCATGCTTCTGCACCATAAAGCAGGACTGGGATGATGAGGGTCTTATACAGAGTTTCCTTAGTATTTCTCGACAAGGCCTTACTTATCAGTTGCCGTCTTAGGCCAAAGAAACAGCGGTTGGCAAGTGTGATTCTTCGTTTGATTTCTGATGTGATGTCGTTATCAGAGTTTATAGCGGAGCCGAGGTAGACAAAGTCCCTAACTACCTCAAAGTTATAGCTGTCTATCGTGACATTAGTTTCTACTAAATAACCAAATAAAGACTCACCTCGAGGGTTAGTGTCGGTACTGCCCCATAGGTCGTGGTGTGCATTTGTGTCACAACCTATCACAATGCCGGTCTTCTTGTCCTCCGCTTGTTTGACGGCCTGTTGTAGTTCAGCTGATGGCGGGCTAGCTTCTTCGTATGGAAGATAAGCAGACGCCAGCCAAACCGGTTCACCGTTGTTGGGAGTGAGCTGCGCTGCAGCAAGATCGCCTGTGCTATGCTGGGGGATGAGAGTAAGTTTAATTGTATTTTTAGCAAGAATGCAAGCTCTAATTTTACCTTTACCTTCCGCGTAGTAGAGGGTATAGCCAGGAGCCCTGAGTCCAGTTACTCGGTCTTTGACAAGCCACGGTTCTTGGATCAAGGCAATGTCCAGTCCGTCCTCGATGAGACGGACCCTTAGGTTGGCGGTTGCCAGTTTTGAGTGGTGAAGATTAATCTGTATCAGATTTAGCGGCATTGCTATCTGATACAGACTTCTCCACAATGGTAGCATCCAAATCCTCTGATGGCGAATCGGTGTCTACCGAGGATGATGCGGTGGAGCTGCGCACGTTGGCTGCAGCGGTATGGAGGTCATCTTTCCTGAAGAGCTTCAACTCTACTTCCTTCAGGCCGAAGTTAATCAGGAAGTTCCTGTCCCTGAGAATCGGGATGGACTCAGGCGACATTGAGATGACCATAGAACGACCTGTTTTTTTTGGGCTCCTCATCGGAACCGCGGGGGTTTTCAACGACCTTCCAGTCTTTGACAGGAAGGCCAGGGTTTTGGAAGCCCATAAGGAAGGGGAAGGGGATAAATGTGGTCTTCCTTCCATTGCCGGGGAAAAAGGATTACACCAATGCAAAGTCCTACAGACCAGTTAGCCTAACTTCCTTTCTAAAAACAATGGAAAGGGTGGTATTGGACTATATGGAGAGTACTGCGCTTAAGATTTATCCTTTAAATAGTAGACAGCATGCCTACTGGGGGGGCATTTCTACAGAAACAGCGCTACATCAAGTACTACGCGTTGCAGAAGAAGAACTAAATACCGAGGGCATTGCGATGATCATCATAATGGATATGCTTTGAAAGTCTGAAACAAGCCTTGGAAAAACGTAGGGTTAACCCACTGGTGGTAAGATGGGTGGACAATATGTAGAGCACAAGGGCGATAAATATTCAGACGGGAACCTCAAAACTCAGAAGGGTTAGGAGAGGTTGCCCACAAGAAGGTGTTCTTATAGGCATTTTCATCTACACTGTGGAATATCACTGTGGACTCTCTTTTCGAGAGACTTGAGGCGACTGGGGTTCACAGAGTGGGATATGCTGACGACATAGTAATAATGGCAAGAGGCAATTTCATACGCGTCACCGCAGATATCATGAGGAATACGCTCAAAGTGGTTGAACGGTGGTGTCTGGAACAAGGGCTTTCCATTAATGCGGAGAACAGATCTAAAACTTTTCGGATCGGAACTAACAACTGCCAGAGGGTTAAGTATCTGGGAGTCTATCTAGATACTAGACTTACTTGGAACCACCATGTTGAGGAGAAGGCAAAAAGAGTACTACATCAGTGCAAACGTGTATGTGGACAGATGTGGGGACTCTCGCCTAGGTCAGCATACTGGATGTATACGATGATAACTAGACCCATTATCACCTACGCCTCGGTTGTATGGTGGGCAAAAGCCTCCCAGAAAACTGTGAGGAAGCACCTGGATAGGGTCCAACGCTTGGAATATATAGGAGTTACAGGTGCAATAAGGACAACACCAACATGCACATTGGAAGTGATCCTGAGGATCTTACCGCTAGACTTGTTTATTAAGAAAACAGCAGCTCTAACGGCACTTCGTTTGCATCGAGCGAAATCGTGCCACCATCTATGGACATAGGAATATCCTGGAAATTGTCAAAAACGAGATTAGGAAGCTGAACATGCCTAATGATGGGATAACAAGGGTGCGTATTATGGAAATGAATCACAAAACTCGTATTGACAAGGGATTACTTACAGAAAAAAGGAGTGGTGAAATAGTGATTTTCACAGATGGATCCATGACGGATGGCGGAGCGGGTGCCGGTATCTATTCAGCAGGCCTCATACTAGCCCATCACGTTAGCCTCGGGAAACACACTTCCGTATACCAGGCTGAGATGATTACATTGCTGCATGAGTTGGACTTCTTGCTTCAGAGTCAGGTGCAGGGAAGAAAAATCGTTATAGATAGCACTGGAAAATTCTGCGGTGATCAGACGCATGGAACAGACAAACATCACAACATCATTGGCACTGGAATGTGTACTTGATCTCAATAAGTGTTCATCTAAAAATGAACTAACACTGACTTGGGTACGAGGATGCATAGGGATCGAAGGCAACGAAAAGGCGGACTTCCTTGCAAAACAGGGGTCAACTGAAAGGTTGCTGGGACCAGAACCATTCTCTTCAATTGGCAAACGAATGGTAGAACAGCTGATTCACAAATGGATCACGGCATAACACCTGAGAAGGTGGTCAGCCGTGGAACAATGTAGACAGGCTAAAATAACAATTAAGTGGCCGAACTGCTCCACTCAAAGAAGGGTTCTAATGAGTCGAGGAACACTGAAATGGGTGGTGGCTTTGTTAACAGGACATGGTAATTTCGGATATCACTTATCACTTAGCGGCACATATACTGTGTCAATGCGACCGGCGTTGGCTGGAAGAAGAATGAAGATCTTGGGGCATCATTGGGTTGAGACCCAGTCGATGAAACAGATTTCCCATAAACAGATGCTAGCGTTAACACTAGGAATCGAGCTCAGGGAAGAACTCTGGAGGGTCTCTCTGGTTAAAATTTTTAGTGGTAGAGATAGACGAAAAAAGACCCGACAATGGTGGTCTGACTGGAATATCTCTCGAAATCTATACGAATTGAGTTTAAGGTTTTTGTTTTAGGTGGTTGTGAATTTTGATATAAGATATAACCTACGTCGATACCATAAACTAGAATTAAATAAACCGTCAAGTTTCCAGAAGCAATAATAAACAAATATAGCCGAGTGAAGTGAAAAAAGAGCTTTTCCTTTGGAATTATATGATGGGAACGTTATCTAGTGGAAAGTCAGTAACGAATTCTTTGAGAGTATTTGTTTTTAGAGGTTTGGAAGAAGTGAAAGCTGGAACATGCTCGAGCTTTCCACAAAGTGACAATTTGAAATTGGGAAAAAATATACAGAGTCCACTATATGATGGAAGTATTAACCGATTTTTTTTCCACTTGTTGTACTTTTGTTGTACTTTTTTCAACAATCTGTTACTTCGACGTAGTTCAGGCTTTATGCTACATTTTTTTTTTCGTAATATTTTCTTAATATATAAAAATATGGTGTCAGGTTGTTCCTCCGCGATGGAAACCTAAAATACGTATTGAACTGATTTTTATCAAATTTTGCACACTGTGTGCAGTTTGACATTTGAGGATAGTTTATAACTCAATTCATAAGCGCATTATTTTTGTATTCCAAATAATTAGTTAATTATTATTTAAAAAAGAGTTATAATAATCTATATATATAAAAATCAATGCCACTTTTCGTTGTAATTTTATAACTCAAGAACGGGCTCACCTATCCAAACCAAATGCTTAGGCTTTGTTCGGACTATTTAGTAGATGGTTTATGTGAAGTTTGCAAAAAATCGATCGTGCGGTTCTTCGTTTATCACATTTTTTGTAACAAATTAATTCAATAAATGGTGTATCATTTTGTTAATGGGGATTTTACTGTCAAATTGAAACTTTTTTCAGATGGGGATTGTGCTGGACTTGGACTTGATTTCGGGAGCGTATGACATGACATCTAGTTTCAATTGCAAAAGCTAGATTAAAAAAAAAAACAAACGGAAATAAGAATCGTACACAACCCCCTGATTTCAGACTCGATTCGGAGCGATTATGGACTCGATTGGGATGGGATTTTGGACTTGTTTTTCGACGCGTTTTTGGACCTGACCTTTAAAATTGTTCTTGAACCCGAATTCGGACTCAGTCTGGACGCGGTTTTTTACTTGATTTGGTCGCGATTTTTACAAAGCGTTTTTGGATACGAGTTTTGACTCAATTTTTAGGTATTTTTTGACTCGATTTGGACCAGTTTTTGGACTCGTTTTTCATAAAGTTTTTCGACCATGATTTGGGCCTGATTTCAGAATCTTGGACATGATTTTGACTCGATTCGGTTATGATTTCGAAGCGACTTTCAACTGGATTTTGACGGGATCTTGGACTCGTTTTTCGCCGGGTTCTTGGACCTGATTTTAAAAATTGTTCTTGAACCCGAATTTGGACTTAATTAGGACGCGGTTTTTTACTTGATTTGGTCGCGATTTTTAAAGCCTTAATGGACAGGATCTTAGATTCGTTGTTCTTTAAACAACTTTTTTACTGATCTACTGGACTCCAAACCCTTGCGAATACAGGCCAGATTCCTTGTTATGCTTTATAACTTCCAGCATCTTTTGCTAAATTTATCTCTGGATACCAAAAAATCACCGGGAGCAGATGTTATTAGAGCGATAGACCTTAAATCAAGTGCCGATATTTTTGCAACCTTATAATAGCACAAATAATGAAATTGAACTTTTTCACAGCAAAACAGTTCCAAAAAATTTCAAGGATTATAAAGGAGGTAATAAAATAATACAAGCCAACTATCGTCCTTTGGCAAATCTCCCTTTCTATTAAAAAAATTATGGAAGAAGTTGTAGCAGAGCGTTTACGAAGCTTCGTGAAAAAACATAATTTGATTAGCGAGCATTAGTATGGATTCCGGAAAGGGAAAAGTAGGTAATAATAATTGTAAGAAATATTTGCCAATTTAATAAACAACAGTTTGAGTAAACGTCAATATGTCCTTGTCACTAACTGTCACTAAGGACCTTTAGAGTAAGAATTAGGGAAAGCCATAGTAGTCAACACAGTATACAATATGTAGTACCCAAGGGATCGAAATGAAGTCCTCTTCTTTTTATTTCATACAGGTAGGTACTAATGAAATGTTAAAATGTTAAAAAAAAAAAAAAAATAGCACCATATGCATAGGCATACTGCTATTGTTGTAACTCATCAAGTCATCAATCACTCGAAGAGGCATCCAGAACAATGCAAGTCGAATTTGATGAAGCAAGCAAATGGTGTCACGATAATGGTCTAGTAATAAACAGTTTACAAACATAAGCTATGCGTATCCATAGTCCGAGGTATGGAAAGACTCCGATTGTGTTGAAGACGTTTCTTTGTTCTAGCACATGCAATGAAGAAAATATTAAGTTTCTGAACACATACAAATATCTAGGTAGGTACCTATTACAATTGATTGACACTTTTTATGGGAGCCTCACATCAACATACATACTAAGAAACAAGTTAAAAGGATCTCTGTTTGCGCTCGCCTGTCGCATTCGAAAAGCAGTCTACTATACGCTCTCATAGAGTCAAGACTTTGATGTGGAATATTGGCATGGGGAGGTGCAGCGCAAACACTCATTGAAAAGCTACAGAATATACCAGACTGAGCTTTGAGATGAATGTGACGTTAGAGTATTTTGATGACACGAATTTTCGAATGCATATCGATGACCAGAAAGCGAGTGGAGGGTATGTTTCAAACTTACACCTATCGTCAATGAATATGAAAGGAGATGAATGATGTACACTGTGCCGAACTTGCTGAAAGATCTAAAGCAAGACTTGAGGAATACTAGAGTAGTCAGCGAAAGAAAAGGAATAAACAATATAATATAGAATCTGTAATGTTTTCTGTGCATTGAAGGAATAATCAAAAAGATCCGGATTTGTTAATTCCTAGTGTTTCCCAATAAAGTATTTTTCAGCACGCTATCATTTTAATTCCCTCTAAGTTTCTCCCTCCACCACATACCTTTTGGCACACTTGTCATCGCTCATCGTTGTGTTTTTCGCAGTTAAATTTAGTTTAAGTTATTTCGTTGTCAGTTGCTTGGGTTTATTGTGTCCGCTTTTAGAATAAGCCTAATAAAACTGATCTAGTCGATACAAAAATCTTGGAATTGCCTAAAAAGCTGCCTCGAAGTGCTCTTCTCTGCAACTATGTCTAACTGTTCATGAAATTTAATCAAATGAATTCGTCTAATGCCACTTTCATAGTCAAAGGGCGTATAAACGATAATTTTCTATTTCATTTTTAGTATATTTTTTTTTTTTTTTTTTAACTGATCGGTCACCCTTTAGAGTTTAGAGTGTCATACTGTCATCCCATTTCGAGTTACAAATTTCCATTGCCAGTGTCAAAACAACAGTCGTCATCGACCCCATTCAGGGCGTGAATGTTCTATTTATCCCAACGGTCATCGCGTCAAACTATCTACACTTAAATCGCAGTGCTTGCCTAATGGAAAATTACAATATGAATAGCATTACCTATACGAATACGACTAAACAGTAGGTACACCGGCGATAAGTATCGGCAGTTACGAGTACAGTTTCCTATTCATAGTGCTGTCTCGAATCCGGAATGAAATAAAATAGTATCTATGAAGATGTTTCACAATTTTCTATTGAGTTAAAAATGATTTCAAATTAGCCAGGTTGTTTGGGTCGCTCCAGTGCGGACACATTGTCTGGACAGACCACGAAAAAGCAGTAAACAACGGGAGTGAGTTTGCGCCTGCTATTACTTACGCGGAAAGATCTGAGGCAGTTACCTAATATTTTTCAATGAAATTCAGGTCCATGGGAGATTTTTTTCGTTGGCAATGTTTTTTTTTTTTCCAACTTAGACAGACAATCTGGGCGCATATGAACCGCAATGCGATGGGGGACAGATTGCTTGAATGAGGAAATATTGTTTTATCACAAAGTTAAGTGTACAATTTGTGCGCCCACGTTCGGTTTAGAGCAGGGGTCTGTCTAGAGCGCAAGGCGATCCACGCACAGGGTATGGAGAAGAATTTACGTAGGCCGATCAAATGACAATTGGGTTGGGTTTTCTGTGCAATGGTTGAGATTTGTTCGAATAAATTTGGAACTCGAATTTCTTACTGAGATTTTCAAGTGCGTATGTATACAATGAGGAAATACATATATATTTTTTAAATCCAAAGAGGCAGTTGTACAGTAGGGGTACATTTTTGACAGCATAAGGGATGTTAAGGCGACAGGGCCATGAATTTTAGGAAATCCAAAATTGGTCTGACTGCCTACGTAGTTAGGCAAAAGTTCTGTTTGAATACATTTTTCAATGGTCGCACTTGGGTCAATGTTTGTAGCTACGCTCAAAAATCATGGTTTGGGAAGATATACTAAGTATGAAGGCCAGAGGCTGGTTGACAGGTTTACGTGTCCAACTCGTAACAAAATGTAAACTTGGGCTCATTAATCAGAATTAATTTCTTTTTTCTATTGGGGTAGGGTTGACATGTGTCCTCTTTTTAAAATCCCGCGGAATGTCGTCCAACGTTTTAAGAAATTATCCTCTTTTTTCCCCTTAAATTTTGAAAAAAAAAAAAAAAAAAAAATAATAATAATAATAAACTCGAAATGAAAAAAAGTAGAGAAATAGACTATACCCGAAACAAGTAAAAATATAAATTTAACTATTTTTAATGACAATAGCCTAAGATGTTAGTCATTTTATGACCTTATATTTAAAAGCAATGATGAATAATGATAAATACGAGTATAAAAATACTTAAAAGTATTAAAAACATGCAAGTACATACTTTATAAAATATTCATTTTAACTATAAGTTATTTATATTTTGTATTTTAATTTATGTTATTTTAAAATTAAATATATGTTTTTTTGAGTTCAAGGACCTAGTTTTTGTTTTCATTTTGTCTATTACACATTTACATTACTCTTATTATTTACTATTAAGATTACAAATATTCATCACATTTTTAGATATGATTATTTTCCACTATTACACTATTATAATTACTATTTAATTTATTCTAATATATAAAAATCTCGTGTCACGTTGTTTGTGGCCGTACTCCTCCGAAGCTGCTGGAACGTTTTTTTATGAAATTTGTTGTGTTTATTTGGTAGGTATGAAAATCGGTCGTAAATTATATTTTATAATTCATACTAGCTAGAAGATTAGTGTCCACATGTCCACAACATCTTCATTTTTAGTTTTGACAAAAAAAAAAGTTTTTATGTCTCACTTGATTACGAATAGTAGCCAAATCTACCTCTTACCATGTTTTAAATAAAATAAAAGGATACTTCGTAGGGAGCGTAGTTCAAGAAATAACTTCATGCAATCCAAAACTAATGGTAGAGGAAAGACATTGACCAAGGACGAAATAGGCCAAATTCGCGATTACCGGGAACAAAAAAAAAAAAAATTCATCCGTTTCATAGCCAGCAAGTTTAGAAGAGGCTCCACTGTGGTACACAGCTTTGAAGGACCCGAAGGATGGAAAAAACCACAACGGGAAGTAAGCAAAGCAACAGAATGCCAGGAAAGGCGGGCGAAACAGAGAGCTGCGTCAAATTCAAGGCTCTCCGTAAGTAAATTTAAAGCAGAAACTGGAGTTGCAGCTAGCAAATCGACTGTTCATCGCGTGATCGCCAGCCATATTCGCCATAAAAAAATAAGAGGAAACCACGAACCACCATTGAATGCGGCACTGAAAATCCAGCGGCTTGATTTTGCAACAAGTCACATCAGGTGGAATCGATTGTGGCATACCGTCGTCTTTCCTGATGAAAAAAAAAAAAAAAAAATGATTTGAACGGACCTGATGGATACAGCTGTTATTTCCATGATTTGAAAAAAGAAGAAGTGCACCTTCACAGGCGGCGACCTCCTGGAAAGGAGGTGATGTAATGGAATGGGGAGCAATAAGCTAAACCTTTTGAAGAAAAGTTTCATAAAAGTTGCATTTATCAACTTAATCCCATTTTAAACTTTCTGCAGCACGTAAAGTAAGAGAGAAAGATTTGTTTTCGTAAAAAATTTCGAACTCGAGATGTTAATCAATTTTATGATGATAGAGAAAGTCAAGGAACTGTCTGTCTGTCTATCTGTCCGTCCTTCCGTTGGCTTAAGCAACTGCCCGGATTTCGTTCAAACTTCCGATTTGGAGTTTGTGGGCTTACAGTTCGGGGCCTTTTTTTTCGCAAGGTAACCTCAATGGGACTATTCACACGAGAGCGAATCACGAGCTGCGAACAAGCGAATATTCGTAGTTTTTGACACTTCATTAATTATGTTTATTTCTAACTTAATAAAAAAATCAAAAAGTATTTTTTTTTAATTTAGTTTACCTACCTGAAAACGGCAATAGTAATTTTGACCAAAATGCAAACTTAGAGTAAAATTTATGTTCTTAAAATTATTGCGTCCTTAATAGTCAATTGGAATAACCAAAAACGCTAATTTTAAAAACTGCACATATCTCGAAAACTCCTATTTCGATTTCGACAAAACCTCATAAACCAAGAAGATAATGTTTACATACAGAACAATAACTTATACTCGGTTTTCAGATAGATAGTTAACCAATAGTATTTTTCAAGTTAAACATTGCAATATTTAGTACTTTTTGCTTGCCAAGTTTTACAAAAACCGCTCTAACGATTTTGATCAAAATATTATATGTAAAGATATCGATTTATCACGAGCAATACTTCCAATCATTGACAACTTAAACCAGCGTCATTAATCTATTCCAGTCAAAAAGAAAATCATTTCCTAAAAGATCAAAAAATCAGAAACTCCTACTACGCTTGTTCTCGTACTCAAAAATCGTGTAAAGCGTAATAGCGTTTAAAATTGTTCAGTAGGCGCTTAGAACTCTCTAATCAGAACTTGCGACGAAGATTTATGCGTCTCAGATTTTTAGCAACCCACCTAATAAAATAACACAACAACTAATCGAACTTTTGATCAACAAGAAAGTTTCGCTCGACCCAATCGTACACTTTATTTTTCATTCCTTGTGCAATTTAGTTTCTCCAAGATTAGCATAGAGTTTCAAGAATATCGTAAAATTAAAAAAAAAGAAACTGCCTGTGCGTAATGAAGTGAGACGGAGTGTACTTAATAAGGTAAGAAAACAATCAGACAAACTTCATTTGCAATACGGTCGAGACACGAAGACACGAATACACGAATACACTGAGACAATAACTTGATTTATTTAACTTTTAAAATACGAGCCACTTCCTCTAGCGTTTGATGAGCCTATCAAACTGCACCAGCATTGCTATTGATATCAGCAGCCGTCGGTATATCATAAAGAGGCTACGATTATCCACATCGAATAATCCGCACGCTGTAAACCCCATTTTCTCATCGCACAGGTATAAAGCCAAATGTTCTACCTTAAAAAAAAAAAGAATCATATTAGCATACTAAAAAAGTTTTTTTTTTTTAAATGCTCACTGTCCTCTCAAGCCGGACATCTACGCCAGCGATCTCTGCGCCAATCCTCAAAACCTGCCTTGTTCGGGCCATGCTTTCTTCAAACCCCTCTGCAACGGTTATAATCACCGCCAACTCCATGAGCCAACTAAAGGTGTACACAGTTCCACGCACAGTCAACAGAATATCAACGTCATTCGTCCTGGTATACACAAAGTAGTAGACATAGCACTGGACCACGATTTCTATAGACACATACAGCAGGAAGCACACTATTTGCACCTGATACTGATTGTTAACCTTGCCCCTGAGGCTGCTGACTTTCCTATACAAATCCATCATCCTGTCCAAGATATCAGCAAATTCGCAGTACTTTTGCATCTTAAGTGAATTCGCCCGACACGGCTGATTGGCCAGCGTCCTTATATCCTTCAGTACTTCCTTCAGGCGACAATTTAATACGTGTGTGAATTCTGCGAGTATCAACGTCGCGCCGTAGAACATATTACACGTCATAATCAGCACTAATTGACAACAGTACACTGAGAGCAATGACACAACATAGATCGTTGTCAATTCTTTCCACTTAATCACTAAGTAGCTGCAAGTCATCATGGTAATGGGCAGCACTGTAATCATCTTGGTGACCAGTTTTCGCGAAAAGCTTCCAAAAAACCCGGTCTTGTCATCCTTTCTGCGAAGCAACACAATCTGATTGAACATATGAAGAGCTTCGTTGCAAAGGTATATCCCCGAACGGTCCTTCAACAGCTGGGTGAGCACGGTGAATATAGCACACAAATGAAGAGTAAGGTAACGCGTGTACCTGATGAAGGCCAAAAATCGCATTTGCTTTAAGGTGTTCATATGGACGTAGAGGGTAATTGTGGATATTTGAGTAAGCACTATGATTGCAATTAAAACACCGACCGAGTAGCACCGCCAGCACGTAGAAATGCTAGCTTTTCTCAGTTTAATATTATAGCTGAAAGGTATAACGCCCACGGCTTTAGCAAGGACAAATATTATTCCAGCAAGAGCGGTCAGGTACTTTGACATTTTTGCAGACAACTGAAAGTTGTAGGACTGCCTATACTGTTATTAGTACCTACCTAAGCAGTGACTGCTAGTGAATATTCGAAGAGGTTCCGTTCTTGTTTTTTTTTTAATGAAGTTAATTGGTCACTACGTTACGGTGGATAGTCATGTACTTTGTTTTCTTGAAAAACTTATAGATTTGATGAGATTACCTGTCAGATTATAGCGCTCGATAATCCTTTCTGACGCTAATTGAGTAATTTGGGACAGCAGTGCATGGGTTCATCCAAAAGACTGTACAATCGATCGGATAAGAAACAGGAAAAGTCCGTGCAGGAACCATAACAAGGATCCATCGAGAAGAAAGAAGGGAGGTGTATTTAATTTTTATAATTGACGTGGTGACCTTTTACGTAGCCCATACTATAGATTTTTGATGTCATGCCTAGAATTTTTGGCCTGTCTAAAGACCTAGGACGTTCTCCCAGTATTATATATATTACACTAGAAGACCCAGCCACGCGTTGCTGTGACTAAGGTCGTTTGATTTTTTTGTTTTTGATTGGGAGATACCAATAGGGTCCCAAGCTATCCTATCTTTCAAACTGAAACCAACCACACAGGTAGGTACATCCACAAAATTCTATTGAAATCGGTTGAGTGTTTTCGGAAGTCGCCAACAACTCTACTATCGGGTCCAAAAGCAGTCTATCTTTCAAACAAGAAACAACCTGTACTATGCATCCTACCTCGTATTTCTTCTAAAAGAAAAAAAAAATAATTAACAAATACAAAACAATATAGTTCTTCCATTTTTGGAATGAATTTTTTTTTTTGTCACATGGCAACCCTACCTGCATGGAAAGCCACATACCCCAATTGTTAGCAAACGCAAATATGATCAACAGCCAGCATTTATAATTCTCGTTGTGTTTACACGCACACAAGCATTTGGTGAGGTACTTCGTATAGTTACACCACAAAACGATATTCGCCGCGAATTATCGCTCTCACTGTATAACAGTTGAGATCTGTGTGTTGAGAGATCTGAGAGTTGAACTATGGTGGTAGTGTTGTCTAGTGAGAGTCGCATTGATGCGAAGCCGATCGCTATCTCTTTCTTACGCATGCTCAGCATAGGTACATTAAAACCTTGCCGCTCTGCGACGGAACAAATCTTCCTGTACTTAGTTGCAAGTATGAGTGACGCCAAATATTTTTTTTTGTAGCAAGAGTAAGAGGAAGCGATTGTGCAGAAGGCACCCCAAGTATTCCAATAGGAGATTATGCGAGTGTAAGAAGACCAGGTTATATGGAATAGGAAATTTATGGTGTACGTGACACTCATGTCCAAAGCGTAGTAGCGCGAGGAAAAAGAGTCAGTTGGTTTCCAACCAGCACAGGAATCAGTTGTGGAGGACGGTGTTCCCCAACGAACATTTTTTTTGTATTTCTGCTGCCATTGCAGTCAAGTTTTTCTTTTCATTTTCCCATGTGGAAATATAAGTACATCAAAATTGATGCGGGTTTTTTTTTAACGCTCAAAAGTAAGAGCAAACATTTATTCAGTGCGTTTTTTCTGTCTTTAAAATAAATTCAAGAAGCAGATCAATTACAACGGAAGTTTCCAATTGGAACCGAAAAAAAAAAAAAGAAAATCCCCACGAGGTAAGGGAGTGTTAATTTCTTTATATATATATATATATCTAGAACTAGACTCACACGTGTTCTTGTGTGTTTCTAGGGTCCAAGTGCAGGGCAGATTTGTATGCCGAAATCCAAGTGCAGGGCAGATTTGTATGCCGAAATCCAAGTGCAGGGCAGATTTGTATGCCGAAATCCAAGTGCAGGGCAGATTTGTATGCCGAAATCCAAGTGCAGGGCAGATTTGTATGCCGAAATCCAAGTGCAGGGCAGATTTGTATGCCGAAATCCAAGTGCAGGGCAGATTTTGAAGCCGAATCCCTAGGCTGGGTAAATTAATTTCATGTGGAATGAGCCATAATTGTCCCGAAGTACTATTGGCGAGTCGCAGCTCCACGCACCGAAGAATGCACATCTCTACCCCCAATCATCAGACCCGGTTGCAGTCATTTTTTTTTTGTCTCGTGCGGATCCCAACGCTTCAAATAATTTATTTGGTGTTGCCCACGGAAAAATAGTGTCTCAAGCACCAAATTTTTATATATATAACTTACGTTATCTATCACACCTGTACCGTTCTTCTTTTTCTTTTGTACCCGGATGTACCGTTCTTCTTTTTCTTTTGTACCCGGTTGTACCGTTCGTGCGCAGTGTTGGCAGTTTCACCGGACTATGTTACCGTTAATGTAACCCCACGTTGTCATGAAACCAACTCACTACAATTGTACTTACTATAAGTAGATTTAAATTTCACGTTGATCAAATGATCTATAGTCTCTTAGAGAAGTAACTAAGTTAAGTATTAAATATCGTATCTCTCACTTTCGTAATGTTAAGATCGTAAAGATTTTCGTTGTTGGTTATTAAGAATTTAAATTTTTTTTTTTTCTTTGCCTTGAATTTTGTACGTTTAACGTAAGGAAAATTTATACCTAAGATCTCGAGATACAATCATCACTTGTTGAAGTGGATGTATCGACACATTGTTTTTTTTATATTCTTGTCACTCGGGCATTCTAACTAATGTTTAGCATGACCGTATGTATATATATATATGCAGGATTGATTAATTAACGCCTCTCTAGCAAAACCTACGTACATCCTCGACGGCAGGCCTTCCTTCGGCGGAGTCTTCGTAATTGGTGAGTAAATTTTTCTGGTTTTTCTCTATACATCTATATATATATACATACATTTACTATATATATACATTTACTATATATAGACATATACTATAGAGATTCTTTTCCTTTCTTGAATGCTAACGAGATTAGATATTAAGTAATGATCATAAAAATTATTGAATGTCGTTCCATGTTTACAATACCCTATTGTAACTCTCTTTCTTTTGCGATGAATTAATATTAAATATAAGTATATAATGAAATAAATATTCCCTTATTGAGGTAATGAAGTAAGACAAGCAACGAGTTTTTGAAATTAAAGGGGCCATTCTCTAAAGTTCTCTCTTGATTCCCTCGGAATGTGCCATGGTAGGGCGGGTTAGATAACACTTCCATCTTTGGTTATCATATCTCTTACAAGTAATACCAGGATCAGCGCACTCTTTCCTATCTTCTCTTCTTTTCCCATCGAGCATATTTTATTTTTGTTTCGGGTATAAATTCTGCAAAAACCCACCCCCCAGACTGAAGCAGCCGTAGATTGCCAGGTGCTCGAGACCCGCAGATTATTTTATGGGATATTTTCATTATCTTCCCAGCCCGTCGTTACAAAATTATGGCGCCCAACGTGGGGCACGAAGACAGACCAGAATTATATTGAACTAAGTTTAATACTTGGAATTTTCAATGGTTTTGTGACATCTTCGTTTAACACAATTTTTTTTCTCGCTATCTTACACATTTCTCGTGACAGATACCGCTCACATCGCTTTCGAATAACGATTAGCTTATAGAGAAGATTTTCTCAGAGTTAGACGTCGAAGTGATAATTAATTTTTGTGATTTTAATTAGCTCACCTAGTCGTGGAATTGTCAGTAGTCGATTAATTCGTAATCGATTATTGAACCTTCGACGGGAAGTTAACATTCTTGAAGCCGCAATTGCTAATGTTTTACCAGACTTAGTGAAGTAGATCCATTGGAACTGATCCTGTGAACTACGAACATCTGCAGTCGTTCTGCGATATTTCGTCCAGTGTATTTAGTCCATTGTTTCTATCTAACTAACAAATTGCATTTTTCTCTTTACAATACAGTGTTGTTAACAGACTCAGGAATTACAGGCTCAGTTTCTGAATATTGGGAATGAGTATTACTGTCTTGATGTCTCGACCAATGCTATACTTTTCATTACACTTTAACCTTTCTCACTTTGCTTGATCCAGGAGTTGCTTGGAAGATTCAATAAAACTCGTACGCTTTACTTTATTACCTCATTATTCATGACAGTATAAACCCACCTAAGTATTATTATATATTTATCTACCTTAATTAATTGTTATTTTTTTTTGTCCTTTCACATTTACTCTATTTAATTTACATTTTTTTTTCCCTTTATTTCTCAAAATGGCTATGCCACGCACGCCTACTAATTTACCATTAAAATCTAATGGATCTATATCTAACACTTGCTCAATTTGCAAGAAACCTTTCAATGACAAAGAGCTTACTATTACTAAATGTAACCACACCTTTCACCAGATATGTATTCTGGATCATTTAAAGAAGACATCTTCATGTCCGACTTGTCAGACTAAGTGTTCCCCCAAAGATTTAGCACGTTCTATTCATGGGACGAATACTAAGCAAACTGGTGCAATACCTAAACCAAGTAGTGTAGTAACTCGCTCTAAATCACTTTTTCAAAACCCGATTGATTGGTCGATGCCATCATCCCCAACATCTGGTGTACCAACAGTTCAACACATTGAAGATAATTTGCGTAGAGACTTATCTCAACAATTGTCTTTAAACCAAGTTTTCTCCAATACTGACCTTAACTTTTCTCACAATGACCAGACAAGTAGTCACCTGCCTAGTGCATCCCTGAATCCTTGTCCTGTACCTCCGAACACGGAATCAAACCACGCGAGAGACGATGAACAATTGCAAACCGTGTCGAAACGACTTGAGAAAATTATGGATGAGAAACTACAGATGAGTTTTTCCATCATGATGCGTCAATTTGAGAACTTACTTACTAAACAATCGAATCCTAGTAGTAACTCTCAAAATCAACAAGATTTCATACCAATTATACCAAACCCTGAACCTAGTAGACTTCAAGAGTTTTCGCTACCTTCAAACGATGCTGGAACGCGAAACACTCAGTTACCTTTTTCTTCTAACGAACAAAATCGTTCAAATGATTTTCCCCGGATAGACAAAAATCGAGCAGCTAATATTATTCAAAGCTGGAACATCAGTTTTGATGGTTTGAACTCGAAATTATCAATCAACAATTTTATTTACCGAATTACCGCCTTGACGAAAGACTGTTTGAATGGTGACTTTCAGTTGCTTTGCGACTACATTCACATTGTTTTTACAGACCGTGCAAGAGATTGGTATTGGCGTTACCGAAGAGGAGTCGATCGAATCTCTTGGGAACCCTTCTGTCATGCGTTAAGACAGGAATTCCAAGAATTTAAAACAGATTCTGACATAAAAGAACTGATTTCTGCCAGAAAACAAAAAGTGAATGAACCTTTTGATGAATTTTATAACTCAATCTTGAAACTTTGTGATCGATTGTGTTATCCACTTCTCGAACAGGAGTTAGTTGAAATTCTACACCGAAACGTCAGAGCGGAAATTAAACAACAAACCTTTTACATGACTTTTGCATCTGTTGCACAATTAAGAAACTTTTGTTTGCGTCGAGAGGCTGTATTTGGCAGTACACCAAATCAAACCCAACCGATTCGACAAAACTTTTTTCGACGACCCATAAATGAAGTAGTTACAGATTCAGATAATCTCGAAGAGGAGTCCATCATCAACCCTGACATAGCTGAGCTAAACAACTTGTTATGTTGGAATTGTAGAGTGGTAGGACATTCTTATAGAGATTGTTTGGCTCCAAGAACAATATTTTGTTACGGTTGCGGAACCGCTAACGTGTACAAACCAAGTTGCCTTAAATGTTTGCATTCGTTAAACGCAAGGAGGAGCGTTGGAGACTTCACCCAACCACGCTCGTCATAAAAGAAAGGGGTGATAATAATAAAAACATTTCTTTAAACAAACTTTCAACTTCTGATCATGCGAAGGAAACGCCAGACGTAGCTTCGAAAGTTACAACCCCTGTTGTTATTCTTCGTAGGTCAAATACACACTCGAATGAACTTAGCGAACCTAAGCTTCATCCGATTATTCCTTATCATACACGATTGAATTCATACAATCGAATTAAAAAAACTTTAGTGAATCCCGTTAGTGAATTAACTTATATTTCAAGTATAACCCGAAGACCAAAGAAAGCTACACAGCGAATGCGATCTTTTTGGAAAATGGTTAGAAAGAATAGAGTTTTCATTAGACACGCAATATCTGGAATTGAAAACCCTTCTCACGATCTCAGACCCTATGCAACTGTGTCTATATTAGACAAGAGTTACAAAGGATTACTGGATAGTGGAGCCTCTATTTCATGCTTTGGTGCCAACGCGGCCAAAGAATTAGTAGACGCAGGACTTGTTAATATCAAACGTTTTACAACTTTTGCACAAACTGCCGATGGCAAATCGCAACAAATTAGAGGTTACATCGAGACAGATATCACTTTTCGAGATGTCACTAAGAAATTAAGAATTTATGTCATACCTACCTTATCTCAAGATTTATATCTTGGAATTGACTTTTGGTCAGCTTTCAAGATAGCCCCGGATGTAATTAGTGGAATATCTTCTCCTTCTGATAATTCTGATTCCGAACCAAATCATCATTGCTTAACTTCAAGTCAGAAACAGAAATTAGATGCAGCTATATCCTTGTTCCCCTCGTTTGCTAGAGAAGGACTTGGTAAAACTAGTGTTGTCGAACACGCTATCGAAATCGAAACAGGTATTAAACCTGTGAAGCAGCGATATTTTCCAATTTCACCGGCTATCGAGAAGCTAGTACATGCTGAAATAGATAGAATGTTATCACTCGGAGTCATTGAAGAATCAATTAGTTCCTGGAGTAGTCCAGTTGTTTTAGTACAAAAACCAGGAAAAGTAAGATTGTGTCTTGACTCGCGGAAGCTCAATAGTGTAACTATAAAGGATGCCTATCCTTTGCCACACATTGAGGGTATTTTAAGCCGTTTGCCTAAAACTGAGTTTATTTCAAGTCTTGACTTGAAAGATGCCTTTTGGCAAATACCACTCAGCGAAGCTTCACGAGACAAAACCGCCTTTACTGTTCCTAACCGGCCTTTATATCATTACAAAGTTATGCCATTCGGCTTATGTAATGCGCCGCAAACCATGTGTCGACTAATGGACCGTGTGATACCACCAGAAATGAAAGAACGCGTTTTCGTCTATTTAGATGACTTACTGTTGCTCTCGTCGAATTTTGAAGACCACCTTCAACTATTAATTGATGTAGCTCAAAGATTGAGGAAATCAGGACTTACCGTAAATATCGAGAAGAGTCGTTTTTGTTTGAAGGAAGTCAAATACCTTGGTTACATTGTAGGTCACGGTACTCTGCGAACCGATCCAGACAAAATCAAAGCTATGACGACATATCCTGTCCCGACGACAGTGAAACAGCTTAGACGTTTTATGGGTATATCGGGTTGGTACCGTAGGTTTATAAAAGATTTTTCCGGAGTATCTGCTCCGATGACGGACCTATTAAAGAAAACTAAAACTTTTAAATGGAATGATCAGGCTCAAGAGTCGTTTGACTTACTGAAAACCAGGTTATCCACAGCTCCTGTATTAGCAAACCCAGATTTCAGTAAACCTTTCGCCATTCAGTGTGATGCAAGTTTATTTGGAGTTGGCGGTGTGCTTACGCAGTTAGATAACGAGCAGAACGAATGTCCAATAGCATACTTTTCCCAAAAGCTTAATTCCACGCAGAGAAAGTATAGCGTTACGGAATTGGAATGTTTAGCGGCTATTCTGTGTCTCAAGAAATTCCGACCATATGTGGAAGGTCAATCTTTTAAAATCATTACCGATCATGCTAGTTTGAAATGGATCATGCAACAGAAAGATCTTTCTGGACGTCTCGCAAGATGGTCACTCAAACTGCAAGGTTACAATTTTACTATCGAACATAGAAAAGGTTCTGATCATATCGTACCGGACGCATTATCACGAGTTGAGGAAAACATTGTTTCCGCTATCGATCATTCTGAACCAGAAGTAGATTTGGAGTCTGAACACTTTGAGTCAGAGCAATACAAAAAACTTCGCATGCATGTAAATGCAAACCAAGCTAGTTTACCCGACCTTAAAGTGGTAGATAAATTCGTGTACCGTAGAACTCAATTTTATGATGGTGATGTCGAAAACGAATCTACCGCATGGAAACTTTGGATACCAGAAGACATGACGTCTAGTCTAATGGAACGTTTTCACAACCCACCGAACTTTTGTCATGCAGGTATAGGCAAAACTCTCGAGAGGTTGAGGAGGCATTTTTATTGGCCTAAGATGGTAGTTGACGTCAAGAACTTTATAAATAAGTGTGAGACCTGTAAACAAATTAAAGCACCGAATAAAGTTTTACGAGCTCCCATGATCAATCAGCCGAAATCCAGCAGGACATTTCAAAAATTGTACATGGATCTATTAGGACCGTATCCGCGGTCGAGATCAGGTAACATTGGTATTTTCATTGTTCTAGACCACTTATCAAAATTCCCTCTATTGAAACCTATACGTAAGCTATGCGCTAGCAATATTATTAAGTTTTTGAAAGACAGTGTATTTACCATCTTTGGTGTACCAGAAAACATTGTCACGGACAATGGCGTTCAATTCAAGGGAGAATTGTTTAATAATTTTCTTAAACAGTATGGTATTCATCATACATACACTGCTGTCTATTCACCTCAAAGTAATGCATCTGAGAGGGTGAATCGTTCTATCGTCTCAGGAATTCGAGCGTATTTGAAAACCGAACAAAATCGTTGGGATGAGTGTATTCCGGATATTGCATCCGCATTGCGCAGTTCATGTCACCAATCACTTGGCTTTTCACCATATTTTACGTTATTCGGCCAAGAAATGATAACACACGCTTCAACGTATAAACTATTTAGAAACCTTAACGCATTAGAAACAGGAGAAATGGTTATACATCCTAAAGATAAACTTCAACTAGTTAGAAACGAAGTACAAAAACATATAACTAAAGCTTTCGACAGTAGTGCTAAGAGATATAACACTCGCAGTACTAATGTGAATTTATGTCCCGGACAGACCGTATTTCGCCGCTCGTTTGCACAAAGCGACGCGAAGAAACATTTTAACGCTAAGTTAGCACCCAAATTTTTAAAAGCTACAGTAGTAGAGAAAGTAGGCAACAATTGTTACAAACTTGAAGACGAGTTTGGTAAAACCATGTTGTACCACAGCAAAGATATACGAACTTGAGCCAATTTTGTTTTTCTTCTTCTTCTCAGCCTTGTGTTTCCATATGTCCTTAAGCACATATCCTCACAAGCCTGTGTTGTACTATGCATCCTACCTCGTATTTCTTCTAAAAGAAAAAAAAAATAATTAACAAATACAAAACAATATAGTTCTTCCATTTTTGGAATGAATTTTTTTTTTTGTCACATGGCAACCCTACCTGCATGGAAAGCCACATACCCCAATTGTTAGCAAACGCAAATATGATCAACAGCCAGCATTTATAATTCTCGTTGTGTTTACACGCACACAAGCATTTGGTGAGGTACTTCGTATAGTTACACCACAAAACGATATTCGCCGCGAATTATCGCTCTCACTGTATAACAGTTGAGATCTGTGTGTTGAGAGATCTGAGAGTTGAACTATGGTGGTAGTGTTGTCTAGTGAGAGTCGCATTGATGCGAAGCCGATCGCTATCTCTTTCTTACGCATGCTCAGCATAGGTACATTAAAACCTTGCCGCTCTGCGACGGAACAAATCTTCCTGTACTTAGTTGCAAGTATGAGTGACGCCAAATATTTTTTTTTGTAGCAAGAGTAAGAGGAAGCGATTGTGCAGAAGGCACCCCAAGTATTCCAATAGGAGATTATGCGAGTGTAAGAAGACCAGGTTATATGGAATAGGAAATTTATGGTGTACGTGACACTCATGTCCAAAGCGTAGTAGCGCGAGGAAAAAGAGTCAGTTGGTTTCCAACCAGCACAGGAATCAGTTGTGGAGGACGGTGTTCCCCAACGAACATTTTTTTTGTATTTCTGCTGCCATTGCAGTCAAGTTTTTCTTTTCATTTTCCCATGTGGAAATATAAGTACATCAAAATTGATGCGGGTTTTTTTTTAACGCTCAAAAGTAAGAGCAAACATTTATTCAGTGCGTTTTTTCTGTCTTTAAAATAAATTCAAGAAGCAGATCAATTACAACGGAAGTTTCCAATTGGAACCGAAAAAAAAAAAAAAGAAAATCCCCACGAGGTAAGGGAGTGTTAATTTCTTTATATATATATATATATCTAGAACTAGACTCACACGTGTTCTTGTGTGTTTCTAGGGTCCAAGTGCAGGGCAGATTTGTATGCCGAAATCCAAGTGCAGGGCAGATTTGTATGCCGAAATCCAAGTGCAGGGCAGATTTGTATGCCGAAATCCAAGTGCAGGGCAGATTTGTATGCCGAAATCCAAGTGCAGGGCAGATTTGTATGCCGAAATCCAAGTGCAGGGCAGATTTGTATGCCGAAATCCAAGTGCAGGGCAGATTTTGAAGCCGAATCCCTAGGCTGGGTAAATTAATTTCATGTGGAATGAGCCATAATTGTCCCGAAGTACTATTGGCGAGTCGCAGCTCCACGCACCGAAGAATGCACATCTCTACCCCCAATCATCAGACCCGGTTGCAGTCATTTTTTTTTTGTCTCGTGCGGATCCCAACGCTTCAAATAATTTATTTGGTGTTGCCCACGGAAAAATAGTGTCTCAAGCACCAAATTTTTATATATATAACTTACGTTATCTATCACACCTGTACCGTTCTTCTTTTTCTTTTGTACCCGGATGTACCGTTCTTCTTTTTCTTTTGTACCCGGTTGTACCGTTCGTGCGCAGTGTTGGCAGTTTCACCGGACTATGTTACCGTTAATGTAACCCCACGTTGTCATGAAACCAACTCACTACAATTGTACTTACTATAAGTAGATTTAAATTTCACGTTGATCAAATGATCTATAGTCTCTTAGAGAAGTAACTAAGTTAAGTATTAAATATCGTATCTCTCACTTTCGTAATGTTAAGATCGTAAAGATTTTCGTTGTTGGTTATTAAGAATTTAAATTTTTTTTTTTTCTTTGCCTTGAATTTTGTACGTTTAACGTAAGGAAAATTTATACCTAAGATCTCGAGATACAATCATCACTTGTTGAAGTGGATGTATCGACACATTGTTTTTTTTATATTCTTGTCACTCGGGCATTCTAACTAATGTTTAGCATGACCGTATGTATATATATATATGCAGGATTGATTAATTAACGCCTCTCTAGCAAAACCTACGTACATCCTCGACGGCAGGCCTTCCTTCGGCGGAGTCTTCGTAATTGGTGAGTAAATTTTTCTGGTTTTTCTCTATACATCTATATATATATACATACATTTACTATATATATACATTTACTATATATAGACATATACTATAGAGATTCTTTTCCTTTCTTGAATGCTAACGAGATTAGATATTAAGTAATGATCATAAAAATTATTGAATGTCGTTCCATGTTTACAATACCCTATTGTAACTCTCTTTCTTTTGCGATGAATTAATATTAAATATAAGTATATAATGAAATAAATATTCCCTTATTGAGGTAATGAAGTAAGACAAGCAACGAGTTTTTGAAATTAAAGGGGCCATTCTCTAAAGTTCTCTCTTGATTCCCTCGGAATGTGCCATGGTAGGGCGGGTTAGATAACACTTCCATCTTTGGTTATCATATCTCTTACAAGTAATACCAGGATCAGCGCACTCTTTCCTATCTTCTCTTCTTTTCCCATCGAGCATATTTTATTTTTGTTTCGGGTATAAATTCTGCAAAAACCCACCCCCCAGACTGAAGCAGCCGTAGATTGCCAGGTGCTCGAGACCCGCAGATTATTTTATGGGATATTTTCATTATCTTCCCAGCCCGTCGTTACAAACCATATACATCCACAAAATGTTATTGTTATCGGTTAAGTGGTTTCGGAGATCGAAAACAGTGCCACCTATCGGGTCCAAAAGTATCTTTTCTTTTAAAAGTCTGCCTGAAATACATCAATACGAACAAAATAAAAAAAGAATGATGAAAATCGACCCAGCGTCCTTCGAGTTATAACATCATCGAATTTCACCCCGGCAAACTTCGTTCCGCCCAAATTTGTTAATGTAATGCAAATAATAATTCCGAGCATTTTCACTAAATTGACGATGTGAGAAACATGGGAATTCAAGATTGATGCCTCAAATGCACAAACATCCATCGATTATCCTTGCAAATTTAAGTCGCTTATAATATACGAATGGCAAATCGTTCTTAATAAGCGGAATTTGCGGAGTGAGAGTGTTTGCCTTTGAATTTTCCCCTCAAAATCGTCACTTGCATGACATTTGATTTGAGATCCTTCACTCTAAATCAAATGCGATCCGTTACCAAATTTCGGTACATTGATGTTGCGCAACAAAATTATAACGAAGCCGACTTTCAAATCCAAATTATGTAAGGATTAAGTTCTACTGTCATATTGCTTGTGATAACTTGAAGTCACTGTGGTTAACAATATTTTTTCTTAAGCTTTCAGTTTTCACCTAACTCATCTTATTGCATTATGTCTTAGGACGTCATGCGTTCGGCTATTTCATCACATCACATCACATCACACTACTATATAAAGAGGTAATGTTTGTTTGGGGGAGATAATCTCCGGAACTACCGAACCGATTTCAAAAATTCTTTTACTAATAGAGAGCTACGGGATAGAGTATTGCCATAGGCTACTTTATTTTTTAATTTTTCCATTTAAGATTTTTTTGATTTTCTGCACTAGGTATTTATTTTGACTTTTCCATATCAAAAATTAATTAGAAAACTACGTACCTACTATGTGCGGATTTTTTTTTTCTTAAAATAGATTGATAAAATCGAGATAAATTTAATGTATTATACGTTGGTCAACAGTGATGGTTTGTTTTTGATTTTGTGCATCGCTCCAACAGTTTCATTTCTTTTATACAGTTGATAAGGTAAAAATTAAATGTAAAAAATTTTAAACGCGGACAAAATAATTATTGAAAAGTAAATTTCAGTGATTTTTAAAAAAATGCCAAGACGAATGCGCGCACATATTGGCCAATGAACAAGGCAAGCAAGTCAACAAAAAATATCAACGAAGCCAAACTACAGAAGAAAGCGATAAGTGGGACATCACATGGCATAGGACCAGATCAACAGTAGGAAAACTGAGAGTGCAAGTAATGAAAACTGCGTCGTTGCTGACATTCGAACGACTGGCAGAACTGGAACAGAAAACTATGTCGGTGATGCAATTTTCGATATTGGAGCGATGACTGTAATTGTGTGCCACCATTAAAACGCGCTAAAAAAAAACTGCTGTGCGAGTGGCAAAGTCAAATTAGCACCTGCGGAGCCATTTGAATCGGAGGATTTTCTAAAGAACATTTGATAGTACAACAACTGTTTTCGTATACTTCATTGGAAACAAAAATCATTCAAAAAATGTTCTCTTATACATCATGCAAACACACATTTTCTAACAATGGCACGGGATTCTACGCCGCAAAATTCGGATTAACAGATTCAAGGCCAAATTTACCATCGGATGGGTGTCTTCTTGCCAGTAAATGAGGACGTACAGCAATATTCGCAGGTGTACTTCATTTTGTCGGCGGATGATCAAGTCGATAGCCTGTACAGAGGGCAAACAGGAGTGACAAAAAACGTCATTCGACAATTGCAACCATTATAAATGCAATCAACGCTTTCAATTACAATGTTTAAAACGGCGATAGAGAAAATGAACTTTGAAGATCGCAGATTTCTTTTCAAACCTGATAATAGAACCGCACTTTGGAAAAAATAGAATGGATAGGAAACGGGTAGTGTCACTTCCAATACAAGAAATATTATTTAAAATTTTTAATTTTTTGATTCGGATGTTCCGGACTTACCGCTTTACAATTTGAAATTAAAAGTCGGCTCAATTATTATTTTGTTGAGCAACCTTAGTGCACCGAAACTTTGTATCGGATCGCGTTTGATATGATTGTGAAGAATCTCAAATCAAATGTCATGCAAAGACGATTTTGAGTTTAAAAGGCAAACATTGTCATATCGCGGACTCCGCTTACTCAGAACGATTTGGCATCTAAGCGTCTATGACAAATAATAAGTCGCAAGGATAATCGCTGGATATTTGTCGCATCAATCTTGAATTCCCATGTTTTTCACATGGTCCAATTGTATTTGGCGTGCTCACCTGTGGGCAAACCACTTTAGTACAAAAGCGGAAGGTTGGCCGGCACGTCAATCATTGCGGTTTTATTGAAATACATCGATATTGCTATACTTCAGTTATTTCTATTGTATTTAATATAACTTTTGAATAAAGAACTTGAGCTGACGGAATTACATAAAGTAGCATGCGCTGTGCATGCTTGGAAATATTATTTTCATTACATTTATGAATTTGGGCGGAACGGAGTTCGCCGGGTCAGCAGGTTTGTATATAAAAACAATTCCCTCGTCTTAAGACTTTTCAGTACGCCCATAAAAACTAGCAAGTAGCCCTTCCCGGTGTAATTTATGTCTTCTCTGTTTCACATCACCCACACCCACATCTGTAGCCAGCGTCGCCAGTTTTTTTTTTTTTTTTTTTTTTTTTTTTTTTCAAATTTAGTTTTCTTTTTTTTTTAATTATTTAAATTAATAAAAAAAAAATCGTAAAGTATGTCCTCTTTTTTTGTTTGGGGTGTATGGAAACCCAACTTGAAGTCACTGTGGTTAACAATATTTCTTCGTAAGCGGAAAGTTCTAATCTTTAATTTGGTATATGTTTCATACTATTGTTTTATGGATATGGTCAATCGAAAAAAAAGGATCACTTGAACAGGGTTGTCGGGGGTTAGTGGTCGTTTGGTGTTTGCCAACCTTATACCTTTGAATAGTATTCAATGCCCTCTATCGAATGGTTAAAAGTTTTGACTATTCCATCCCTGGGCAAAAATATCAGACAACCCTATTTTTTTTTCTTTTAGTCTACTTGCAAGCTTTCAGTTTTTACCTAACTCATCTTACTGTATTATGCCGTAGGACATCATGTGTTCTATGTGTTTGACTATATTAAAAACTATTTTAATTCAACAATTAAATTGTTCAATTGCTATAATATCGATTTATTAAACTGAATTTGAATTTATTATTATTTATTAATGAAGTATAATTTAAAATTAATATTAATTTTATTTGCTGTGATTGGCTTAAAGTTAAACCATTTAAGAACCATACAAGGGTGAGTAGTCATTTTAAGTGAATCTTAAAATCAAGTTTAAACATTTTAGGGGAGGAAAAATTAAGTTTAAATTAAATTACATTATTTATATTATACGTCTTCAATATTTAAATGTTCTAACATTAAACAAGTTTATTCACATAGATTTTATGCATTTCCAGAGAAGTATTTACAAAAGATCTGTTTTAAATGTATTGGCGTTTGTGATTCTCCTGAGGTGTAACTGACAATTGTGTTTTGTTAATTTAACAAAGTAAATGTTTTATCGATTTGACAAAATACTTGAATTGATAGAACTTAAATTGTATTGATGAATTTCATTTATCATTACAATAATTTTGTTCAGTTCAACAAAACTATTTCTGTTAAAATCTTCGAATTGAATTTTGTCAATTTTCCTGTCTTTTTTCTATTTTCAGTGATGCGCACTATCTTCTTTAAACGAGGAAGTTCCAAGCCGCTTAAGCACCTTTGATCCATAGCCAAGCGGGTGCTGTACCTCGTACCACCTTATTACTTCATTCGATTCAAACAAATAAACACATTCAGTGATCTAATGCTCTATATCTAAGCCGCAAATGCAAACAATCACTTCCATCGCTAAGTGGTAAACAAACGCGCACCTAATGTATCTCGCTATCTTCCCCCGTGTTCGATTCCATTATTAGCGTATTATTTCGAGCTTCACGTGCCGCACTACACGCCACCAATGGTTGAGTACAGTAAAAAAAAAAAATGAAAATATTACTTGAACGACAACGACAGTAAAAAAAATAACTTTTCTATTTACGTAATTGTTACGTATACGCCGTAGGTTGTCGTACTTGCAGGTAAACAGTATCATTTTGTTTTTCCGTTGGAGATAAATATTACTCGCCGCTAGATATTCGAGTGTGCGAGATAAGAGAGCGCCATCTATCTGGGAAGCGCAGTGGGAACGCAATTAGTCCGTGATTAGGCGGTCGACTGAGTGCCTATTCAATGCCAAGTTCGACTTAAAAATCAAATAGGTATGATCACAGATTAAGTTATCAGACAAACGGGTGGACAAGCAGTAATTACCTGAGTTCCACTGGGCGCTCCGACTCCCCTTCCGCTTGACACTGGTTTGTCATTTCGATAATTAAGAAATTTGTAGTCAAGTGGCGGTGCACAATTTTTTAACGCGTGCCGAATGTTTTCCACTGCTCTTTTTTGTGAGTGTGTGTGTTCTGTTTTTTTTTTTTTTTTTTTTGCCGTGCCGCATTTATTCTTTGGGAGTCTTGGCGCGTCGCGCCGTCCACCACCATCACACGATGATTTATGATGTTGCTAGTTGCTGGTAATGGCGCTGATCTGTTGCTGCGGTTTCTGTCGTCTTGTTACTATCGTGCTGATGTCAAAGCCGATGCTGGTGGTGGTGCCGGTGCTGGTGATGTTGCCAACAATGACGATGATGCCGATGATGGCAATGGGGTGTGTATGGCTAATTTGATTGAATATAGTGGCAATTTGTCAGATTGTAAAATGTAGGTAGTAGAAACACATGGCTGGCAGGCGGCCGCTGGCGGTGCAAGCGTTGCCAGTGGATGAGTGCTTAGTGCGGAATCGAAGCGGTTAAATGGAGTGCTACTGTCAAATTTATTAATTGTGACACCAAACAACTTCTACGGCTGATTAGCATTTGAATTGACATCTCGGCATGACGTGATGTGCGCGCGGTGGTGATCGAGTAACCAGTAGTTCCCCCAGAGGTTTGACCTTTTAGATGACATGTCTGCCGCCATTATCGATGGCTGGCGACATTTATCATTTGGCTTACTGAGTTGATTTTTATGCAGGAATTCCAATTGATCGCAAATACAGTTATCAATTATTTGACAGGGATGACGAAGTTGTTGGTAAACAATGATACTTTCGAGAGTAGATCACGTCGCGTTTGCATACTGGAAGTCATTGTACATATTGTTTAAGGTAATTGGTTTTCCGTGGGCTTTTTGTGAAGCACTTTACAGATTACGGACTCGTAGTGAAGTGATGTAACGCATGGAAATATTTCCGTTGAATGATGTAAGTGTTGGAAGACAGTCGCAGTCGAGGAAATATGTCTGAAGGCCATATATGGCTGTATCCATTGGGCAGGTAGTATGCACTCGCAGTAAGGGTATGAGCTAAATTATGGATGTGCGAGTGGTAGGACTGCACTTGTCTAGGCATTAAAAGGGGCTCGAGCCGAAAAAAGCGCCTCCACATAAAATACTACAATATCAGAAAAAAGAAGAGCAACAAAGACATTTATTTTTAATAAAAAAAGTATATTTTTTTCATTAGTACTAAACACTTCTTTCGATATGTTTGCAGTCCTTTTCGTTTAATAAAGAATAAAATCTTACTTGAACTGAAAAAGGTATTATATTATATTATATTTCAAAAAGTGGGGGCAAAAATGGGCAACGCTGGTCTACACTTGTCATTTAAAAATAAGTAGGCTGCCAAATTCATTATTCTTTTTGCCCTGCCGAGCTGGTTACAGTCGTTAAGCATTTGCAACGTTTATAGGTACAATTGCTCTCAAATTTAGCTTTAACTTTTTTTCAGAGTCTGGGTCAATTTGCGAATCTTCATTTCTGAGCGAAATTCACACCTAATTACACTAACACCAAACATTTGTCATTTGTCAAACTAAAAGTGTGTTATAGTGACGACAAGTCTGTGAAAACTAGAAAACGATTTACATTTAGTATTTACATAAATTTAATAGATTTTTGTAAACACAAACTGCAATAAAGAACAGCTGACTTTTAAAACACGCACGACCATAAATGCAAAGAAAGAAAAATCTCATTTTATGTTCCGTTGGGGACGAAAAATCTGAAGTCTGAGAGCAAATCCTGAAAATTCCAATGGAAAATGACATTAGTAATTCAAAATAAACTCTATTTTCAAAAAAAAAAAAAGCAAAAAAAAAATGTTTGCAATTGTGAGTAAATTTAATGTCCAGACTAAAATTTGTTAATAGTACTGCGCTTTATCTACAGAAAACGAAATAGAACAATGATGAGAATACCAACAATAAACAAAATTATAATCGGAAATTATATCGCAAAATCCAACTAAATAACACATTAGGTATTAGTCGTGTTTTTTTGAGCTTCGATCTCAGCAAACCAAAGTAAAGTAGGATTTTCAGCACGCAATTCCAACCACTACTGTGAGTCCTCAAAGTGTCAAATCGAGTGTAATTTTTGTAATTATGTAAATTCCCAATGCAATGGAGAGAAGTCAAAGTGGTTTTCATACCCAAAGCAGGCAAATGTTCTCACGTGAATCCGAAAGATCTCAGACCTATTAGTCTTTCATCATTCCTTCTAAAAACTCTAGAACGACTGATTGAAATCCATTTACGCAAGAGCATTGACAAAAAACTTCTGTCAACTGCACAACATGCTTATTCTAATTTCTAAGGGCAAATCAGTAGAAACGGCCCTACACACGCTTACGCGCTCCATAGAAGACTCCCTTCGCCATAAGAAGTACACAATGGTTGCATTCCTAGACATAGAAGGCGCTTTCAACAACGTTGACTCATCTGCAATCGCTGGTGCACTGGCTGCTCTAAACGTGGATGCCTCACTTGGCGAGCTGATCAATTTGATGCTTAATAGCCGAATTATCAACTCAAATCTAGGTGAGACATCGGCCAGAAGAGCGGTCAGTAGAGGAACTCCACAAGTTGGCGTATTATCTCCCCTTCTCTGGAACTTGGTGGTGAATGAACTGCTGATATGCCTGGAAGCGGGAGGTTACAATGTGATTGCCTATGCGGACGACGTTGCTATTGCCGTCTCAGGAAAGTACCTTAACACAATAAAAGAACTCCTACAACACGCTCTTAACAAGCTAATAAAATGGGCAAACAGTTGTGGGTTGGGTGTAAACCTTCACAAAACTGAACTTGTCCTCTTCTCTAGGAAATACAAGATTCTACACATCGACCCTCCATCTATTAATGGCACCAGTTTAACATTCTCAAATGAAGCTAAGTACTTAGGCCTTATTTTTTGATAGGAAGTTAACCTGGAAGCCTAACATCCAAGAAAGAGTCAAGAAGGCCACTGTGGCACTTTTCTCTTGCAAAAAGGCTATAGGGAACAAATGGGGCTTACAGCCTCGTGTCACCCACTGGCTATATATCTCGGTCATAAGACCAATACTCACGTACGGTGTGGTTGTCTGGTGGACTGCTTTAGACAAAGCGATTAATCGCGATAAACTAGGCAAAGTCCAAAGAACGGCTTGCTTGTGCATCGGCGGGGCTCTTCGCACTACCCCCTCTGCTGCACTTGACATCCTGTTTCATCTGACACCCATTGACGTTTTCAGCAGTCAAGCGGCAGCCTCTGCAGTCGTACGCCTTAAAGCTATTTCACAATGGACCAGCAAAACTACTGGCCATGCCGCTATCTTGAACACCATTAAGAACCTTCCAGAAAACATCGACTACACCACACCAGAACTGCGGTTTGATAAAAACTTCCAGGTCTACATTCCTACTAGATTATTCTTTTAGGAGGAAGCATTCCTGAATGATGAATCGATCCATTTCTACACGGATGGTTCCAAAACAGTGGACGGTGTTGGTGGTGGTGTCTTCTCTGACAGACTAAATCTTAGTCTCTCTTTCCGTCTTCCTGATCACTGTAGCGTTTTTCAGGCGGAAATAATGGCGATAAAAGAAGTCTTATCTTGGCTAAGGGAAAACGTGATATCTGCTAAAGATATCCGTATCTTCTCTGATAGTCAAGCTGCTATCAAGTGCCTGGAATCGGTCTCTACAAACTCTGTAACAGCCCAAGCCTGTCGTTCATCTCTTATAGACATGGCGGAGCAGTTCAATATTCACCTCTGTTGGGTGCCGGGGCATAGGGACATCGCAGGTAACTGCAAGGCTGCAGCATCATGATGAACTCGCCAAACACGGAACTACAATACCTCTGCTTCCAATCAAGGATTCCATAGGTATTCCAATCGCTACTTGCAAACTCACAATAAAGCTGGATGCTATCGAAAGAACAAATCTCAGGTAGACAACCGGCTCAACATGTCTAGCGACAAAACAGATCGTTCTAAGCATCTGATCTCCCTCGATAGGAAGCATATCAGTGCTATAATAGGTGTTATCACGGGACGCCGGCGCATAGTTAAATGCAAAAAGGCTTGGCGTAATATGTAACGATTTTTGTAGAAGCTGCTTTGACGAGGAGAAAGAAGAAACTATTCTTCATTTTCTCTGTGCTTGTCCAGCTCTCTCACAAAGACGAAAATTCCACTTGGGAGCGTTCTACTTTAATGATCTGAACGATTTCACAAAGACAGATATTCGAAATCTCCTACACTTCATTAGAAGCTCCAACTGGTTCAACGAGTAGGAAGAATAAATATAGATTCATGTGGTATCACAAGGGACCTGATTAATGGTCTAAGTGTGTTGGCTAGCCGACAGCCACTTCAACCTAACCTAACCTGAGAGCTGAAAATCCTACTTACTTTGCTTTGCTGAGATCGGAGCTCAAAAAAACAGGTCTATTGTGTTTTTGTTAGCATGAAAAGCATTTGTTCATATGTAACATCATTCAACTTACTTACTTACTTAAGGTGGCGCTACAGTCCAGGTTGGACCTGGGCCTCAACCAACAAGCGTCTCCAGCCAGCACGATCTTTGGCCAGCTGTCTCCAGTTTCGCACGCTAAGTTGGTCAAGGTCCCCTTCCACTTGCGTGCGCCACCTGAGTCGCGGTCTTCCTCTACTGCGCCGTCCCTCGGGTGTGGATTCGAAGATCTTCCGGGCCGGAGCATTGACGTCCATGCGCTCTACATGACCTAGCCACCTCAGTCGCTGGACCTTCACTCTTCTGGCTAGGTCGATGTCGCTGTACAGCCCGCACAGTTCGTCGTTGTATCTCCTCCTCCATTCACCGTCTATGCAGACGGGACCGAAAATTACTCGAAGAATTTTCCTCTCGAAGTAACCAAGAGTAGCCTCATCCGCTTTTGGTAGAGTCCATGCCTCTGCACCATAAAGTAGGACTGGGATGATCAAGGGTCACTTTAGTTGTTCGAGAGAGGGCTTTGCTACTCAATTGCTTTCTTAGCCCAAAGAAACAGCGTTTGGCAAGAGTTATTCTTCGTTTAATCTCAGCGCTGGTGTCATTGTCTGAAGTTATAGCGGAGCCTAGGTAGACAAAGTCCTTTACCACCTCAAAGTTATATCTGTCTATGGTGACATTTTGTCCAAGACGTCGGTGTTGGGTGTCCATTCTTGATGACAGCATATACTTTGTCTTGCCCTCATTGACCGCCAAACCCATCTTTGCCGCTTCCGTCTCAATGCCCACGAACGCGCCAGTCACATCACGCTGCGTTCTACCGATTATGTCGATGTCGTCGGCGAGTAGGTGCACGGACTTATGGAAGATAGTGCCTCTGGTGTTAGCGTTTGAGTTTTGCACTATTCTTTCAAGAACGATGTTAAAGAAGTCGCATGACAGCGCATCGCCTTGTCTAAATCCTTTTTTGACATTGAAGGTCTCGGTGAGTTCTTTACCAACCTTAATGGAGCAGCGTGCATTCTCCATTGTCATCCTGCACAAACGGACGGGTTTGGCAGGGATGCCAAAACTAGACATTGCTCTATATAGGTCGTCTCTATAAATGCTGTCATAGGCGGCCTTAAAATCGATAAACAGGTGGTGGGTATCGATTTGGACTTCCTGGGTTTTCTCCAAGATCTGCCGCAGTGTGAATATTTGGTCAACGGTAGACTTTCCTGGCCTGAAGCCACACTGATAGGGACCAATCAGGTTGTTGACGAAAGGCTTCAGGCTTAAGATCTTGTAGGCGATGTTAAGAATACTTATACCTCTGTAGTTGGCGCAGTTCAGAGGATCTCCTTTCTTGAGGATCGGGCAAACAATGCTGAGGTTCCATTCATCGGGCATACTTTCCTCCGACCATATTTTACAGATGAGTTGGTGCTTGCTCCTACCCAAGTCATCGCCTGCCGCTTTGAACAGCTCGGCGGCTAGGCCATCTGCTCCAGCGGCTTTGTTGGACTTCAGCTTAGATATGGCTATCTTCACGTCGTCCAGGTCGGGTGGACGGAATTGTTGGTCTTCATCGTCCAGGTTGAATGGTTCATTCTGTCTGACAGCGGGATTTTGTTCGTCATCGCCGTTAAACAGTCTGCAGAAGTAGTTCTTCCATACCCTCAGCATCGACTGCGATTCTACTACGATGTTCCCTTGTTCGTCCTTGCAGGCTTCGGTTCGGGCTCTGTATCCTGTGGAGGTTCTTTTAGCCCTTTGGTAAAACTTCCGAATCTCATTCCTGCAGTAGCATCTATCTATTTCCTCGATCGCGCGCTTCTCATGCTCTTTCTTTTTCCTCCTCAGAAGCCGGTGTTCGTCTCTTCTCTTCTGCGCGTAGAGCTCACGAGCAGCTCTTGTCCTTCTTTGCAGCGCCGCTTTGTATGCCTCTTGTTTCGATGCATGTGCTTGCCGGCATTCGTCGTCGAACCAGAGGCGGCGTCTCTAATGGCTATTTGGCAATGGTGCCACTGGTCTTCAATACTTGATGCTGGCTGCATAGGACATCTTGAGTGATTGAGAGAGAATCTATCGGAAAAGGCTCTGGAGATATCTTGCGATTGCAGCCGTCCGACGTCAAACTTCCTCACAGTATTTACTTGTCTTGGCGGTGTTCGGGATATCCGCAGTCGTACCTTGGCTACAACAAGGTAGTGGTCCCAGTCAATGTTGGCCCCTCGGAACGTTCGGACATCCATAAAACTGGAGGAGTGCCTTGTGTCGATCGCAATGTCAATGTCAATGTCAATCTGGTTGACGGTTGATTGGTCCGAAGATCTCCATTTGTGAATATCGAGATGCGGGAACCGCGTACATGCTACGACAACATTTCGCCCCGCCGCGAAGTCGATCAGCCTAAACCCGTTATCGGAGGTGGTATCGTGTAGGCTGTACCTTCCGACAGTACTACCAAAGATCGCCTCTCTTCCTATCTTTGCATTAAAATCACCTAGGACAATTTTAATGTCATAGTTAGGGCATTGCTCGTACGTCTTGTCTAAGAGCTCGTAGAACCTCTCTTTGGTGTCGTCGTCTTTCTCCTCCGTGGGGGCATGGGCGCATATTAGGCTAATGTTGGCGAATTTAGCCTTGATGCGGATTGTCGTAAGGCGCTCGTTCACACAGCTGAAACTTAAGACTTCTTGCCTAAATCTACCGCCAACGACGAACCCACAACCAAATAAGCCATAGTAGATATCGCAATTGTTCATCCTCTTCTTGCCCGGTCCATCCCATCGCACTTCTTGGATGGCGGTTAGGTCTGCTTTATAGAAGTTCAGAGCCTCCGCTAGCTGTTCGGTTGCACGCGGTCTGTTAAGGGACCTAACATTCCACGTGCAGATCCGAAATTCGTTGTCCTTTATTCGTTTGCTAGGTTCGTCAACAGTAAATTCATCCGTATCCGAGGCTTGTTTTTGTTTCGGAACTGGGTTGGTTTTCCGCAGTCGGGCAGTTACACCGGCGTACAACTCCCAACCTGGAGGGCCAGGCCCTTTGTTGGACCCCTTGGACAAAAGGGGCCGGATTCCTCCGGTATCAGTAACCCACTTCGGGGATGTGAGAGCTGTCGTTGGCCCATAAAGGGTTCATCCGCCACCATCTCTGTTTCAGGACCCGGACTAGTCCTGAACAATCCTCACTGACCTCTGTTCCGCAAATATGTTGAAGTAGCTCAAGCAAGGTAGCTGTCATCCTGACTGTTGACGACACCGTTGATTCATTCTAATGAACTCATCCGCCGTACGTCCTCTTCCAAAGACGGTCAAACGAAAACTGACTTGCATGTTGCGGTTGCTATGGTCAACGCAAAGTTTTTTTCTCTTGCAGACATTTTTATATCTCTATCATGACACTTTTTTTTGTGGCTACTACAACCTGCCCCTGTTAAAACCAGCCCAATCCTCCCCTAATATTGTTTTTTAACCTAAACATTGCAATTTTTGCAATTTTACAAAACCCGCTTTAAAGTTTTTGATTACAATCCATATTAAAGATAACTAGTTTCGCTTGTGGTCGAAAATTGACCCTACCAGCTGCCTTTTATAAGGATGTAATACTTAACAACCTGCCATAATTTTCGATAATTGGCGAAAAAGCAGTTTGTACCTATGGAGAATTTTGAACTTAATTTTACCAGTCTTAATGGCGACATATCATATACCCACGACTCGAATGATATTAGTTTCATTCTAATCATTTCATAATAAATACAAAAAAAGTGTAAGGAAACTTCGGATGTTCACGTATGAATATAATGATAAATATCAGTATTTTAAATGAGATCTCGTACTTGATTGTTCTCAACAAATTTTGAATAAATTTGGTTTTTAATTACTTATCAAAAACTACCCAAAAGCCGATATCCGTTCATATAATCGTGTCTTTCACGGAATCCGTCGTATTCCGAATTTTGCTACGAACCTCGAAAGAACTACAGAATCCGTCGTAGGGGAATTTTGAAATTCGTAGAAAGTGGTATCACTGTGTTAGTTCTTTCCGGGTTCGTAGCAAAATTCCGAATACGACGGATTCTGTGATAGACCCGAATATTTTTAAGACTCAATACCGCACTTTAGTTTCAACAGCCATTGCAATAGTAGCAAAGTAAAAGTCATTTTTAGCAAATGTTTCCCACTCTTCTCTTTTTCAACCATTTTGAATATGCACCTTAAAATAATTCCAACTACTTGTAGTTTACACAATCAGAAAATCCACCTTCTTTTGCTCCCACTCACGTCCATAGCGATATTAAGTTTATAACTGCTAATGCAAATTCAAAAACAAATCTATGAATTCTTGCATATACATATATTTATATATAAATATATTGATCCATCATGGACACTACTTGCAATCATTGACAACTTAACCCAGCGTCAGAACGAAAAGCTTATAAAACAGTACAGTAGGCGCTTATAGCTCTCTAACCAGAAGTGGCGACAATTGTCTGTTACTGAGAGTTTCAGCTTTCAAAAACTCAATTGTTAATTGATATGTACTGCCATATCAGAGTGAATTTTATTTAACACTATTCATTCACCTATATTTTGAACCGCTTCTTTTATCTAGCATTGCTGCTGAGATAAACTAACCTATCTAATAAAATAACAAAACAACCAAAAAATTTTTTGATGAACGAGAAAGTTTCATTCGACCCAGTCGTGCACTTTATTTTAAATAGGTACCGCAAAGACAAACCCATAACGATTTCAAAGCACCCACGATGCTAAAAAATAGTTCGAGAACTCGTAATTTTAATTTACTAAAGGTATATGATGGCAATCAAGACTCTCTAAGGTTGCTTGTCTTGTAATGTCAACATAAGGCTAGTTGACTCTTAATGGCCCAGCATTTACAAACAAAAACACTAAAGAGAGGTTGCCAGTTCTGTACTGATCTAAAGTATATGCTCCCATTTCAAGAACTCCATCTCTTTGCTGGACTAAATTTGCCAAAGGCACTAATGGCGCCGTTTATGGCACAAAACATCTAATTTGTCATACCACGTTAACCATTTACCTACGAGCCATTCACATGACTTGCAAGCAATCAATTTCATCATCAACCACCAGTATTGTTTTACATATTCATTTTTCGGCAGTATAAACAGAAAAATCATATGACCTCATCACCGTGCGAAGATTAGTATCTCTTTTGAATACGTAGCTGTAGCTGTAGCTGTAGCTGCAGCGTTCTGCAACTCAATCTATGCTGAAAAAAAAAAAAAAAAACACATCATGCTCATGACCAATAATACGATGGATTGCTTTGCTAAATCTTAAGCGCAACCAAGGTTTCCAAGTCGCCTCTCTCTTCGTTCGCATCCTGCCGCCACCCTCCCCCACATCAATCACTCGACGATCTGATAAAATCATTTTCCAATGCAAAACTTACAGACCACCACGATGACAGTCAAACAGCGAAGGTAGCTCTGTGCGAAGATTGCGGGTGGGTGGGTTGTTTGTCCACACAACGATACATCAATTGGCCAACTCTTTGCCATGATTGATTTCATTCTTATTTTCAATTCGGTTTTCACATTTGCGAAATGCAACTGCGCGCTCAAATGTCACATAATTTATCCACTTCGGCCCATAATGCTAATGACATATATCTGTCAGTTCGTCTGTCAGCTTGTCAATCCATCTTTAAGGCGCAACACATAATCTGCCAGTCCGTCGGTGAGTCAGCCAGAGTGTAGCCTGCTTAAGCTGTAGATACACAAATGGAGTGGATAAGTAATTGTTACACATTATGTAAGTCGCGTTAAGTCCCACCAGCCACCACTGGCAAAGTGTGTACGTCGCGTCGGTTGCACGGTCGTATATACCACTTCAAGGGGCTTGAGGCTTGACGATTGTCGAACGTCAGAGATTAAATAATTTGTTTTTCTGACTCCAATCCAAGTACACGGCCAGTAATTTGAATGTAATGTGACCGCGGTGCTGCCTCGCAAAAATGGACAAATTAAAAACAATTAAGCGGTTTCGTTGTTTTATTCGTTCGCTTTTATATCGGCTTCTTCTTATCGCATGACAACGCTATTTAAACGTGCGCACATCGCTTGTGAATTGTGACAATTGTCATAAATTGTAAACAAGAAGGCAAAACAGAGAAATAAATAAAACTGTATGATTGTCGATATTTTTAGCAACAGCGAGACAGCAACATTGTCTATAGATTCACCTTCGCTCCGGTTGGTCGCCGGACGTCCCATGATTTTGATACGGAGCGATCGCTAGCGCTCTTTGTGATCTTTGAGCGGAAATCTGCGGCCCAACCTTCGTCGGCAAATTCGATTTATGCTCGCTCTGTTCTGGCCGTATAATTGTTTTATACTTTATGTCAGCGCGCTGAGTGAGTGTTCGTGTTTGTCAAGCGATGATGTCGCGCTTCATTTTCGAATGAGAATCACGTATACCCCGGCCAATTGGTTTTAATATCGTGCATTCGTGCTCCTTCCCCTGGCCTTTTTGTGTGTGTGTTTGTATAAACGGAGGAGGTTTATTGGGGTTCAGTCACGACAGGGTTCAAATTGGGACTTTTTGCTTAATTCCAAATTAATCATGTGAGACAATTAAATTGTATGTCATCGCATGGCAGTTATTTGTACTTAAATAGTTTGGTTGTTTGTTGTTTGTAATGTGATGATGATGACTGAAGAGTTTGACTCACTTTCATTTGACACGAAGGGGAAAACCTGTCATCCGATTTTGATCGGTTCAAGTGGAATAGATAGCGATAGCGATAGTGGACAGCGCTAATTCTCAGAAATACTGGTTACATTTCAGAAATGTGCGGCTTCAAGGGGCAAATACAGGACTATCACTTAAACGTATCATAAAAATTAGAGAAGAATTTTCGAAGCTTTTTGTTGCATTTTCTGAAGCTTTTTTTACGTCTTTTATTGACTTTTTTCGGTGTCTTCCATTGTTTATTTTTTTGTTTATCTATTATATACCTACCTAGATATACATAAAATAAATTTGGGTTAGTTATACCATTTATAACTTAAAAACGGCTGGACCGATTTTGATGATCTCTGATTTGTTGGATTCGCCTCAGCCCCGAGTAGTATAATAACTATTAAGATATCGCAAAAATCCACGTATAACAAAAAAAAAAAAAAAAAAAAAAAAGATATGAAAGTTTGTATGGGGAACCACACTTTGAAAAAAAAAAAAAAAAAAAAAAAAAACTGGATAGAAATCGAGTAGTGACACTTTAAATAAAAAAAAAGAAATATTTTAAATTTTAAGGCAATTGTTGTTGTCAATTATTTTAATTATTTTGCAAGCAAATTGTTGTTGTCCACAAAGTTGAAGTTTTTCCTTTCACGACGAAAAAATCGATCAGGTCAGGTATTTTTGAAGTATCAGTTGGCCAGTAGGTCGTTTTGCCCGTCGAGTGGAAATCGCAACTGTACTCCATACCTGCCCATAGAGCATTCTTCCTTTTCGCGAGATGTATCTAGAACCCCAGAACGTGTGTTTCGCATTAAAATCGCCGCCAATAATGAAGTTTGGTTTGAGCGATTTAAGCAAGTTAGTATAATCAGTTTTTTCAAGCGCGGAACGCGGTGAACAGTAGATAGATGAAATTCTAAGAGTACGCTGACTATTTTTTACTCGAATTGTGCACAGTTCCATAGTTTTAAGCTCTATCTTCAGGTCTTCGTATTGTTCAATGCAGACTTTAATAAACAATGACGATCCACGATTCTTGTAACATGTTTTACGTACAGCTTAAAAAAAATAGTTGGTGCAACAAATCCGCAGAGACCCTAGGCCTAGCTCTCACAACCATTCGTTTTATGTGATATTTTCGTTTTTGAAATGAATAGAAGAAAACTACACAATTTTATGCCGAGTCCAAACGGCCAATTGAGAAGCTTTTTTTTACTCTCGGATGCTTGCCAGACGTTCGGAAGAGGTGGCGCAGTGGAAAAAAAACTTTAAGAATTTGGGTTTTTTTCGCGAATCGAACCTGTAGTCCAACACATTAACCCCTAAGCCACTTCAGCTATGCCTTAAAAGCATGGATTTCGAATTTGAAACGCGGACATGTAAGTTTGGTTTAGCGAATGCTTAAGTGTGCGGTAAATAAAGACACAGCACTTACGGAACTTTGTTAATTAGGTATGTTTTATAAAATTTACAGATTAGGGAACTTTTCAAGAAATCTTGAAAAATAATTAGGGAACTTTTACAAAAACTTTTCTTAATGAAACTGCACTAGATTTTTTTGAAAGAAGTGATTTGTAAATGAAAATAGTCCAAAGATTAGGTTTCAACAGCATTTTAAAATAACACGCACATTTATTTCATCCTTCACCGAATGCCTATACATTTTTTTTTCTGTGTAAACTCATTTTAGGGTTAAGAAAAAGGATATTATAACGAAATACAAATACCATTACCACATTTGCCTGTTTATCTATGCATTTGGAAAACAATTTTCTTGAATTGTATCACGTTTAAATAAAGTTAACTTAGGATGTTTTATACCATGATAGACGTGAGGTAGATACACATGGGTTAGGTTAGGATAGGGAAGAGTGTGTTTCCTTTCGGATGCCCTAAGGCTCATTGTGATTCACTTCATGGATTAAACAAACCCCAAAACAATCTGGTGGACTCTTCAATTTTCTGCACTGTTTAAACCAGTTGGTGATCTTCGCGAATTTAAGAGGATCCAGTATGTCTGCTTCGGCCAGTTCCGAGAGATTTCGAAGAACCTGGACCCCAGGGTTCGGAGTCGTCGTTCCTGAAGAGCGGGACATTGGCCCCAGGAAACGCTGGATCGTCTCCGTTTCCTCCTCGTCGCAGCTTCTGCATACCTACGTCTAGGAGTTCTCTGCCTCCTTTGCATTCAACGGTGACCCCAATCTTGCACCTTTTCGTTCCCTTCGATATAACTATGTCCAGGTACTCAGAAGTTGATGTTATAGTTGTTGATGCTTAATGAATTACAGCCGGAAACATTTTTTTTTTTTTTTGACTAAAAATCTACTAAAATCTATCATTATTCGTCTGGGTCTGAAGAAGTAGGATCCGCATTGTCAAGCTTGATTTTTTATAAAATAAAATTTATGAGAATAGGTTTTTTTTTTTTTTTTGAAAATTGTCCCCTGGGCAGCCTTTATTTACAAAAAAAAATAGACAAACTTAACCATACCAAACAGAAGGCTGCTATTTATTTCTATGAACAATGAGGATGACACTCAATCAATACCTACATTCAATTATCTACGCATTGATTAAATTGGCAAAATACCTCTTCTGTAATCCAAACCAAATCATCGCATACCAAATGTCTATATTTTATAACCCATGTATGCAATATTCCCTCATCCACATCTACACACATTATGTAATAGAACCTATATAAAAGTTAGTTAAAAGCAAAAATCGAAGGATAGAATGTTCCAATTAGTCGCTAGCTGACAAGTTGATCAACAACTGATAAACTTCCATTGTGCCGCTCAAATGAGTATATATGGACGCTCTACTCGTTTTATACAAAAAAAAAAAAAAAAAAAAACAATACCAAACCCATACCCCCTGTCAGTCATCCACAGGCCATAGCCTCCCCCCTTAGCCAACCACCCAGTGCATGTACGATTTATGTAAATTATCACGCATATTAAAGTTGAAGCGAAAAGAATACGAGAAAATTTATATTTCATAGGCGGCATTCAGAATATCAGAATCGCTGAACCTATTTATAGAAGGCAGCAAGTAACCACACGGCAACATGTGCCTTGAAACGGACTTTAAATGCGAGCACTACTCGTATACCGAGTAAAGTAGTCAAGTCATCATAATCCGCGTTGTCACTAACCGTTCGATTCTGCTGCGCAGGCCGTCACGTTGACTGCCATATTAAGATTGACTTCTCTTGACGTTTCGTTTGTTTTGTTTTTTTGTTTTTTTTTTTTTTTTTCTATAATTTGTTTAATTTCTGTCTCAGTCTTTCTGACCGTCTCAAGGCAGACTTAAAAATAAAGCTTAATTTTATTACGATAAAGTCTCTCACTATGCTTTGTGATGTCGGTTTAGAGCAGCAGTTTTTCGATTGTTTCTTGGGGGAGCGAGAGAAACTACATAATGTTGAAAATAATAAAATAAAGGTTGCGCAAAAGCGTTCAATGCCAAATTGAGACATGCGGTAGTAGGTACTAGACTAGACGAACGTTTTTGTTCCAAGTTAGGTTAGGTTAGGTAAGGTGGCTGTCTAGAAAGACACACTTAGGCCGCATAAGATTACGGCCCTTTGTGATACCACATGAGTTAAGGGAAGGGAAGGTAAGGCCAGAGTGTTCTAGGCCGGACATACTAGTGGGCGTAAATGCTCTCTTTGTGCCTGTGACTTTTGTCTTCTTTGTCCAAAAAGAACAATTCTAACGTCTCGTGTAGAGAGTTGGGGCAGTTTGACCACGGATGGGGGAGGGGTGACCGAAACAGTCGTCCCCTCGCCTGTAATCCTCAGTCAACATGTTAAAGGGAGAGATTGGTGGATAACTAACTGTTCCAAGTTACAATCGAGGGAAGTGCTCATATATGTTAGAACCAAAATAGTTAAAGCCTTGATAATTCTACTTACAGTCAGGTATATCCACTCCAAAGAAGACTCTATACGGACCACTTGAAGCAAATCGGAACAAGTCAAAGAAAGCGGTCAGTGAAGTGAAATTAATCTGGGCCCTTAGAACATTTCAAACTTTTAAAGCCCACAAGAATACGCGTTATTTCGAAAAGCCTAATATTTATAACAATTGAAACCTTCAGAGCAAGCTATATAATTGAGGATCTAGAAGAAGATTGATGTCAGGTACTTCCCTGACCGTCAAAATTCATCCGATCATCTTGAAATATTTTTTCGCCAAACGATGGACGGAGTCTTAGCTAAATAAGAGACCGGGTACTCCCTTCTTCAAAATCAATGTGCCTTTGTTAACCTGGAAATTAATTCAACCCATCGCACTTCGAGAAACCTCGCGTTTAGAATTAAAAGATCTCCCAGGGTGAGGGACGGTTGATATCCAAAGTGCAGAAAGGTTTGGCGCAGCTGTATCAGTTACAGAGGTATATGAGATTTCTAAACATCTCACACTCTCGGCCTATAGCCGCCTGATTAGCCCCTATCTTTGCAATTTTAGGCGAAAATACCGCCGATCAAATATTTACACACTTGGTCAGATCCTAGAAAGAACCAAATCGATGAGCTTCCTCTTTCATTGATATCAAAGTCGCCAAAAAGAGCTATACAGACTCATGTCTAGTTTTGGCATCGCTGTGCAAATCTCTTCCGTCCTGCTGCATATTAAGATTGCGATGCCTTCCGGAGGTTCTACCTTCACCTTTACCGGATACGCACATTCCATGTTGTATCATTCCGTTTATGCTCAAATTGGTAGCATTTTAGGGATAGATAGGTATAAGTCCATCTCGAGGAGCGTCTTGTAAATTCAAAGTGTGGCATGATGTAGTCCATTATATGTACTTTGACAACGTTTTTCTGCAGGATCTTTCTACCTATACCTATACACACCTGTAGGTTTACTCTTAATATGTATAATTTACAGCAATATTCAGCTGAGAAACTCGATCTTTTGATCCTGATGACATTTGGTTCGAATGCACATTTTTTCTTGTATACGATTCTAATCACTTCACCACCGATAGTGAAACCACTGACTTTGAAAACTTTGTGTTGTACTTTCGCAGTCCAAAAAGACGTCCTCTTCGTTTTAGGAATTCAATTTTTTTTTTTTTTGCCTTAGAAGGTGTCGATCAAGCCACCACTTTGTAATCTTAGAGAGAGGATGCCTTATAAAATTGCATGAAAACCAAGAACAGCCGGAAAGAACTTGCGACCTGTGAAGTATCATGGAAGCTGTGGCGGAAATAACTATATAAGATGCCGGACAAACAAACTTCGAGGGTTTCACAGGTCATCGCTAGCTCTAATGGGTCATAACTTCCTTTGAAAAACCCATAATTTAACTTAATCTTAAAGATGACAATATATGTAAAGGCTGCGGAGACGAAGAGTATACCACGAGGACACTAAACACTTTGAGACTTGTAAGTGCTTCGTATAGATTTTACTGGAATAGTGATGTAAGGTTGCCTTGCCAAGACAAAGATTGAAGGGGTGTATTTTCTTTAGCAGATGGTCTATTTAGTGTGTACCTTGCGACTTTGAATGACTCCCAATTGCTCAAGCCTAGCGACGGGTATATCCTGGCTATTTGAATTCGAATGATTTTCTGTGTGATGTTTGGAGACGATTTTTGCGAACAAAATACTTTTGCTAAAAAACCAGTTGGAAAAATTACTCTTAGCTTAATCAACAGAGTGTCTTCTAAGGAATCTAGCTAGTCCAAAGGTACTTCGATTATCTTCATTTATATCGATTTGGACAGTCACTGAATTTAGCCCCATCAAGAAAGTGGTTGGTTGAGAAAAATAAATCAAATTGGTGCGACTGTATCCAACAGTCCCGAAATATGTGTATGTGTAAACACCGTGCGTGCGGTATGTGTGTGGCTTGATACACGTCATTGAGAAAAGAGGGAATTGGTATAACCGTATTCTTGATATATTATGAAATAACAATAATCTATTCGTTCTGCGCTAGTTTCGGTAGAATAGATATAATCGGATTGTGTTAGCTGAAGTAAGATATGTACATTCGAGACTGTAATCTATCTAGATTAAGCTGGAAGACAGCATCGATGGTTGTTCCATATCGTGTTGTTGAAATTTTCCGGTTGGAGTTCATTTGAAGATTAAATTTATCTTGCATAAAATCGATAAATGGTTGAGCTTCTGGAGTTGCAAAATTGATATTGAAGTCTCCGCTTATGATCATTGGTAAAAGATGATAATCTCCCTGCAGAATTCTTGACATTTCTTCTGAGTACGGTGCAAGGACGAAATGGAGACATTTTATTTCACATCAACAAAAAGCTGAAATTAATATGCCCCAGCTCATAAATGTATGCAATGATAAAAACGTATGCAATGATGAAATGTATGCAATGATAAAACACAGTGACGCATTCCCCGTCCCCACAAGTTAAATGTGTGGAATTACTCCACCAGATTCCAATAACGCGCGCTTAGATGTTTATACACATCAAAAATGTTTTCGGTTGAGAACTGAGAAGGTCTCTAAAAATTGTTAAGATGCTGGATGGGTATAGTCAGTTAAGAATTGGAACGCGAAGCTTTTACTTAAACCGGTGAGTATAAAATCTTGACTGTACCTAAATAGTCGCATTTAAGACGTAGAGGTGTGCCCCGCTAGGTATATTAATGCAAAAAAAAAAAAAATAGCCTTCAAAGACTGGTGCTGTAGTCTTGTCCAGTACCGATCACTAAGGGCCGTTTTTGAACGAAGTTGAACACAACTTGGGGAGTTTCATATATAAAAATCCCCAAGTTGTGTTCAACTTCGAGTGAATAAGACGACCCTAATACGACCAATGGCTATACTCAACATGTTAAGTAACGAGTGGCTTTGTCCAGTCCTCCTCGCAAAAGGGACGACTGTCACGATCGTTTCCCTTCCGGACTGGACTACCGCATATAAATGTGATTCTAACCCAGCGCCCACTTCGAAGATTTTGAAAAAGTCGCAAAAAAAAGGGGATTTCCATTCAAAAAGGGGCAATACTAACCTGTCGACAAATGGCAGAAAAACCAAAAAAACAACTTATGTAATTAACTATTTTTTTCTGTTTATTAAAATGTTTATGTAACATAACTACATAACAAATTGTAATGGGTCTAACCCATAAATATAACAAAAATAAATAAAATAATTCAGTCATTAAGAAATCAGTCTTAGTAGTAGTATATATTAAGTTTCACTTTTGGCTTTTATTTATTTGTGACCTTGTCTCTATATTCTTTCATGAGCTCCCAATCTGGCACTCAATCTTCTAAACTTTGATCAGTTAGTAAATTTAGAGCCGAAAGTTTGGATTGACAAGTAGACACTTTCAGAGAATTTGTGAGCTTATTTTTCATAAGGTTTAATTTTGAAAAAAATCTTTCCGCACTTGCACTGCTATGTGGAAGTGTAAAAACTTGTTTAACAAATCGGAATTAATTTGGGAACATATGCTCATCAAGATGATTTTTTAACTGACCAATTTTAAACCAAAATTCTTCTGTGTTGGATATTATTTGAAATAATTTTTCAAATGTCTTTTGGTTTGCCTTATTTTCCAAAACTTTCAACTCCTCGACAACTTTTTCGGGTTCACTTATTAAATTTTTGAATGCAGAAACAAGGTCAAAATATAAAATCTCTTCCCCTGACTTAATTACAAAAGGGTCTAAGAACTTTAACACATCTCGTTCTATCTTATTATTGCATATGCATTGAATGAACGATGGCTAAAGGCTAATGGCTTAAATTATTTCAGCTGATAGAAAAAGGATGCATTCAGATCCCAATTAGCTGTGAACTAGTTTAATGAATTATTTATGATGAAATATTCCGTGTTTCATACAACAATTTTTTTTTTTTTTTAAATGCGACAAAGTTTCAACGAAATTCAGAAAAAGGGGCAAATCTGGACAATTTTGAAATTGAATTTTGTGGTCTCATTGGGGACAGAGATAGAAAAAGGGGAAAAATGCAACTTTAGTCGCATAAAGTGAGCGCTGTTCTAACCAAATAGGTAGTAATACTTTTATTACTCACATCTTGGCATATGCGGGTTTCATCATCATAATGGCCATTCAACAACACCGGGTGTGGCTGGATATGGGAGAAAGCAATTTCATATATCCACACTCGCTGGCAAGGACACATCAATAATTCTGTGCTGAACATCTGTAAATATTTCCCGTTGGCTTTGTCTGGATTAGAATATGAAAAGCAGACCCATAAAAATTTTGATTTAGTGGACAGCTTTCCTGCCGCACTTGGGCTTCTTTTTTGATTCGCTGTTAAAACAACAAAATAAAATAAATCCCAACAATAATTTTTGTTCAGTCTTTCCGTGTTCCATTTTTTTTTTTTTTTGCGTATCGTTCGTAAAGCGAATGCCTATATATAGGTTTGCATGCCTATTCCACAATGTAAATAGAGAAGTATATAAAAATGAGGTCGACGTCGTCATTGTCGTTGTCGTCTTCCGAACACTCCAGACTCCACCAACAAGCGGAGGTGGCACCGCACACCCCAGACCACACCAACATTTACTTTGTTCTCGCGACGCCTGATACTCGTATCGTATCGTATCGTACACTGCGTTTCGCTAATTTTCTGCCCTCCTTTTCTTTTATATTCTCATTAATTATGCTGAGCTGTGTAATTTAGTGCCTCTGAATAAAATACACCAAGTTATAGAGTAGCTTGAGCTTTGGGGCGATCCCCCAAAGCAGCTTCTATGGGTCTGGGATCTGGGCCCATAAATTGTGAAACTTTTACGTTTAATTATTTTTTAATAATTTGTTATGATCACTGACACACAGGCTGTCATATTATTGTCAATGGGGTAGCGATAATGTGGGAATATCATTTAACAAATTAGATTCGGTGAATTAAATGCGCAAGGGTGGGTGCGTGATGCGTGTGCGTGTGTGGGCGAGGCGCCAGTATAGTGGGGCAATAGATTGATTTATGTTCCGAGTTCGGCTGGTGACGGTGACTTTGAGCTTTTTCTGTGCTTTTTATTACTTTGTCATGAGGAACAGTAACAGAGCAGCAGCAGCGTGCAAACCATTGTTGGCAGCTGAATTATCATGGTAATCTGTTTGGTAATGTGACCCTGGCCAAGTCGGAGCGCGCGATTATTATGCAAATTAATTGTCGTATGACAGACAAATAGCTTGTTGTCTATTAAAATGTAATAAAAAAAAACGAATGTGCTTGTTTGATTTAGTGCTGGTCAAGAGTGAAAAACGTTAATTTGTCACTTAAATTGGTTTGTAATTATGTATTTGTTTGGATGGTATTGAAAAGGGTTTGGGACTTGCTTGTTTATGATGTGAGTAAATGTTCAACAAGTTGTCAATCAAGTAATGTGCGTTGTAGGGCTGCCCCCAAACAGACACAAATCTAGGAGCGCGATGTACTTTCTAAATGTACCTACTTAAACCTACAACATAACGGGTGATTTTTTAGCTGGTTTGGTTTTGGCAACACTGGTTTTGACAGCTGACGTGTGTTTAGTACCTTGTGTCACTGTCAAACAGCTTCAGTTTGGTTTGCAATTTAACCATGGATCGTCTTACAAATGAAAAACGCTTGCAAATTATTGAATTTTACTATCAAAATTCGTGCTCGGTTCGAAATGTTCATCGCGCGCTGCTTCCATTTTATGATCGGCATTCTCGACCTTCTGAGCAGTCTATTCGGAAGATTGTGACCAAATTTCGCACCAAATTTACTTTGTTGGACATTAAACCACCAACACGTTTACGTACTGTGCGTAGTGAAGAAAATATTGCGGCCGTATCAGCTAGTGTGACAGAAGACCGCGAAATGTCGATTCGGCGCCGTTCCCAGCAGTTAGGCCTTTGTTACAGCACTACGTGGAAAATTTTGCGGAAGGATTTGTGCGTAAAGCCTTTTAAGATACAGCTTGTGCAAGAACTAAAGCCAGCCGACCTACCACAACGCCGAATTTTTGGTGAATGGGCTCTTGGAAAGCTGGCCGAGGATCCGCTTTTTTATCGAAAAATTGTGTTCAGCGATGAGGCTCATTTTTGGTTGAATGGGTACGTAAATAAGCAAAATTGCCGCATTTGGAGTGAAGATCAGCCAGAAGCATTGCAACAGCTACCAATGCATCCCGAAAAAGCCACTGTTTGGTGCGGTTTATGGGCCGGCGGCATTATTGGGCCATATTTCTTCAAAAATGATGCGAATCGCAGCGTTACTGTCAATGGTGAACGCTACCGAGCGATGATAACAAACTTTTTTTTGCCCGAAATGGAAGTTCTTGACTTGCATGATATGTGGTTTCAACAAGACGGTGCCACATGCCACACAGCACGCGAAACAATGGCGCAATTGCGAGGCGAGTTTGGTGAACAGTTAATTTCACGTTTCGGGCCGGTCAATTGGCCGCCTAGATCGTGCGATTTGACACCATTAGATTATTTTTTGTGGGGGTATGTCAAGGCTAATGTGTATAGGGACAAGCCCGCTTCGATTGACGCACTGGAAGCCAACATCCATGCATTCATTCGTGAGATACCGGCCGATATGTGTGAAAGAGTATGCCAAAATTGGACTCAGCGGATGGACTACCTGAGACGCAAATTGCAAGGTTCAAACTATCGATTCAAATAAATATTTGATTCATTTTTTTGAATTTTTTGTGTTTTTTTTTTTTTTAAAAGTTCTAAGCCTCTTAAAAAATCACCCGTTAGTTGTTGGCAAGCGTTCTAGTGACTCTTTAACAATATTCGGAAGCCTTTGCCTATCCTTACTAGGTAGTTGGGACCTAGATTAGGATTGTGGATGTGTGGGTTGGCGGGCAGTAGTCTGCGCCATATTCAGGTAAGTATTCACCCATATTGTCATACTCGTAGAGGGAAAGAGTAGCGACCTATATCCGTGCGTGATTCTCATGCATGAGCTTGGACAATCGTTTACAATTTACATGTATGAATCGACCGTGAGCAGAGAACTGTGTAACGAGGTGGTAAAAGCTGGAAGAGCGTAGGTATAAGTCATACAAATTTTAAAACCAACCAAAACTTCAGCATCTTCTGCTAGTTTACATTCTCATCAGAGTCTCCGTTCTTTCCACTCACGCCTATTTATGACCGAACATCGCACCACTTGCTAGAGCACTGAAGAGTGCTCCCATGTTAGGTAGTTCTTAATGTACAGAAGACACAGCTCACAACTCTTACAAACAAAAATATATCGACTGTAGCACAAACCGAAAAGGACATCGACCCATCTATCACAAGGAATCTATGCAGGTTCTTGGCGTCACAATCAGTTCAGGAATATCGTGCTAAGACCACTCATTCAATATCGTTAGGTGAGCATTCTTATAATTTAGTTAGTAATTACTTAGAGCTCCCTTTCGAAATCAGATTCCAATTCTTTATACAAATCCGCTTAGAACGACTTTTGTTTCCATAAATTTAGTTCGGTCTGAATAAATGTACATAACCTAATTGAAAGCATACCAGAAACGAACTGTACGACTAATAGAAGATCCTACACGAACATCGAATCTGCATCCGCTGCGCACAGGAAACCAGGCGCTGAATTATGCCCATACCACACCGGCAGATGTTCAGATGAACTTACCGAAATTATGCTTATCAAGGGGCATCCCCAGACCAATAGTGTGACTAATTTAATATTTGAAATCATGCTAACTTCAGTAACATGGCATGTTTTTTTTTTTTGTATAAAAAAGTGCGAAAATTCATGCTAAATATTTTTTTTAAATCATAACCTGTTAAAAACCAAAAAAAAAAAAAAAAAAAGTGCACGACTGGGTCGAACAAAACTTTCTCGTTCATCAAAAATAAAGATCTCAAAAATAAAGATCTCAATAAGATCTCTCATCAAAAGTAAAGATCTCAGCAGAGCAACGCTAGATAAAAGAAACTGTTCATAAAATATAGAAAAAAAGGAAGACAAGTGCGAGTCGGGCTCGCTCATGAAGGGTTCCGAAACATCAAGTAACATAACATAAAAGTTCTTGTAGTTCGTTGTAACTTTGATCGATATTTTAATAATAGTGTATTCTTATATCATTTATTATTAGGAAATAATGGTTCAGGGTTTATGTATAAGGCTTAGAGTAAAGTCGGGTAAAGTGGACCACTCGGGTAATATGGACCACCAGCTTTGCTCACCTCTCATAAATGCAATTGGGGCGAGTATTGCTTACAATTGTCCGCGACCTCCTTAAACTTACCTTAGGGTGGTTTCAGCAGTCAGAAGGAATGCCTCTCTGGGTTGTGATAGCTAAAACAAAATCGAAGGCAGTGATAATTTTTTTTCGTAAGTGTTTTTCCTTTTTTCATTAGTTAAATACATTTTTTTTTATCCATTCCTTTTATAATTATAAGAAGTGAATATGTGTTCTTAAGTTCATATTAGTAAAATTATTGTACTTAACAAATCACGTTTTATTGCAAAGTAATTTTCTTTAAAAAAACGTGTTTCGGGTAATATGGACCACGATAGCGGAGGGTAATATGGACTTATTACATACTATCCGCCGTTTTATTAAAAGGAGTCCGAAATTGATTTTTTTCACCTTAAGGCCATGGATTCGAGAAAAAAACACCAAAGCAAGAAAAACGCACGTCATGAGGTCCGGACGGTTTAAAAAACGCTATTAAAATGGTGAGGACAAGTTTTTGTGGCTATTTAAAAGCTTCAAAATTGAATAATGCACCAAAAACTACTCCTAAGAATGTTAAAAATTGAAAGTACTAAGAGTTCGGCACTGGTAAATTTTAAGTTAGGTCGTAGACCAGTTTTTCCAAATACGTTTGAGAAATAGCTTGTGGAATATGTATGGACCATGTGGTCCATATTACCCGCCACTTTTCTTTTTTGCCGTTTATGAGTTACTTTAGTTTTTGTTTTTTATTAATTTTATATGAAGTGAATTAATTTTTTTGTTGCTATTTGTTTAACATAAATTACTGATCTTTTTTTTTTAAATAAACATCTTTAATAAAACTTACACCGTTTGTGTTTTATTAGCAAAAATGTGAATGGTGGTCCATATTACCCTACTTTACTCTATGTTTATGAAATTAAATGTTTTTTTTAGTTGATTGTATTAAAGGTAAATTGAGGTTTACGATTTATGACGTATAAAAAAAAAAAAACTACTCGCTAGATCTCGTTCAAAAAATTTTCGTTTGAAGTTGACGTGGTAATGTACATCATATATTTTTTTTTAGTTTTATCGTTCTCTTATTTTAGAAGTTAGGGGGCGGGGGGACCAACATTTTACCACTTTGGAAGTGTCTCTCGTGCAAACTATTCACTTTAGAAAAAAATGATATTAGAAACCTAAATATCATTTTTGAAGACCTATCCATAGATACCCCACACGTATGGGTTTGATGAAAAAATGTTTTTTAAGTTTCAGTTCTATGTATGGGGACCCCAAAAATTTACTGCTTTTATTTTTTTTTATTTTTGTGTAAAATCTTAATGCGGTTCACAGAATACATCTACTTACCAAGTTTCAACGTTATAGCTCGTATAGTTTCGGAGAAAAGTGACTGTGACATACGGACGGACAGACAGGCAGACAGACATGACGAATCTAATAGGGTTCCGACTTTTGCCATTTGGCTACGGAACCCTAAAAAGGAATAGTGTTAAATAGAATGCTGGGATGGGATATTCATCTAACATGGCAGTACTGAGCTGAGTTAAAGCTCTCAATAACAGGTAATTGTCACCAGCTATGCTTGGAGACTTAAAAGCGCCTGTACTATTTTATTAGTTAGGTATATGTAGGTACCTACTGGAATATATTAATGACGCTGGCTTAAGTTGCCAATGATTGGAAGTGTTGTTCGTGATAGATCGATATCCTTACATATAAATATTTATATTTAGATATATGCAAGAATTCATAGATTTGTTTTTGAATTTGCATTAGCAGTTATAAACTGAATATCACGATGGACGTGTGTGTGGGTGCAAATGAAGTGGGATTTTTTGATTGTGTAGACTCCAAGTGCTTGGAATTATTTTAAATTTTATTCAAAATGGTTAAAAAAAAAGTAAAAGTGTGTACCTAATATTTGCTAAAAATAAGTTTTGCGTTGTTATTATTGCATTTTTAATGTCTGTTGCAATTTAAATTTTAAAATGTGGTATTGAGTTTTAAAAATATACATGAACACAGATCGGCGTTTGGGTAGTCATTTTTATAAATAATTAAAAACCGGATTTACTCGATTTTTTTGAGAAAAAACTAAGCACGGGATCTTATTTAGAATACTTATATTATCGTTAATGTGTATTTTGATCAAAATCGTTAGAGCGGTTTTTATAAAATTTGCAGACAAAACAGTACCAAATAGTATACCAATGTTTAGTTTGAAAAATACTATTGGTTAAGTATTTATCTGAAAACTGAACATAAGTTACCTATTGTTCTGGATGTAAGCTTTCTTGGTTTATAAGGTTTTGTCGAAATCGAAAATGTTTTTTCCGAGATAAGAGCAGTTTTTAAAATCAGCGTTTTCGGTGATTCGAATTGAAAATTAAGGACGCAATAATTTGAAGAACATCAATTTTACTCAAAGTTTGTATTTTGGTGAATATCGTTATCGCCATTTACAATAAAGGAAACAAAATTTTAAAAAAATGACTTTTTTCAAAAATCCATTGTACGATTTTATAGAGAAAAACAGAGTTTTGCTTAAGAAATTAATTTTTGTTACAATCGTATAGATCGGTTTCGAGATTTATGTCGAAATTTCAAAAAAAAAAAAAAAAAAACGTTATTCGAAAATCGTTAGCGCCGGTTTTCAAAGAAAATCAAACTCGTACGATCATTTTTTTTATGGGAATTACCTACCATTAATATTGAGGTTACTTTGCGAAAAAAAAAACGGCCCCGAACTGTAAGCCCACAAACTCCAGATCCGAGGTTTGGACGAAATTCAAGCAGCCGTTTAAGCTGTAGGCCTGTGGAAGGACGGGCAGACAGACAGACAGAGGGACAGAATTTTGAGACTCAATTTTTTGAGTTCGTGTATCATCGTAACGTCAGAATTGATTAACATGGCGAGTTCGAAATTTTGTCCGAAAACAATATCTTTCTCTTACTACGTACCTAATGGAGAAAGTTAAAAAAGAGGCTATTTAAATAATCATGCTAAATTAAGCAGGAAATATAATAAATTGTAAATTGTTAACACTGCCTGACCCTGGAGCAAGCTTTGGTAGGCCTTTTTCTGTTTGTGGAATAAAAAAGTACATTAAAAGTTAAAATTCATTTTGACAGAACCTAGGTCGCGCAAGTTGTTATACGTTAGTATATACAAAAATAGGCGTAAATTTCCACCCACGTGTAAGATCTCCTCACCCCTCATTTACTACGCTTCTGCTTTGCTTAGGTCAATAGATAATGTTTATATTTTGACAACAAATTAATAACAGCCTCCACAACAAGCTGAAGCTGTTTTCTTACCAATTAGGAGATAGTCCATTTTTTAGTCGACCACTAAGCATATAGCGCATGGTGGGGAGCGAGGGTCCAAGTGAGGGATCCCAGTTTCGGTCTTCGGAAGAACAAAACTTATCATCCCCTGCGCCACCTGTCGCAAATGTCTGACAAACATTCGACTGACTAACTTTCGTGAAAAAGCTTCCCAATTATTCCTTTGGACTCGGCCTAAAATTGCAGATCCCCCCCATTCGTTCCAAAAATGAAAAAATCACACAAAACAAATGTTTGTGAGAAGCTAGCCCTAGGGTCCGTACAGACCTGTTGCGCCAACAAGTTTTTTACCTAATAAAATAAGAAAACATCCAACCAAACTTTTGATCAACGAAAAAGTTTCGTTTGACCCAGCTGTGCACTTTATTTTTATATATCCACATTAGGGTGTCCCTTATTTTTCGACTTTTTTTTTTTAAACGCATATGTTCTTATTTTATTTATTTGATTCTAAAACGCAACCGAAAAAAATTAGGTCATTTGGAGTATGTTAACCCGTGCCGACTTGGATCGAAACATGTCAGTATAAGTTACACTGAAAAAGTAGCACGTGTCTAAGCAAATTTTTATTGCATTTTTAATTTCTAAACGGTAAACACATATGTTTTAACCAGTTAATGATGTCAATGTAATTAAGAAGCAATACAAAAAGCATTTACTTAACGGGAGAAGTAAATCACCAAATAAAGGGGCTAAATAACCGTCAAATCGACAAGTTCTTGAAGTTTTGTTTTTTAATATGCGGGAAGTTAAATTGACAGTCAGCGAAAGCGAAAATCTTGTTATTCGCGAGTGTACTATTTTTTGGGAAAAGTCAAGAATCCCTAAAAAAGCACTACCCAACTCTGTGAAGAAGCTGTTAAGTTTGTATCAAGCTTGGAGAGCATTGCAAAAAAATTCAAAGAAAACCCAGGAGTTGCATAAAAGACGAGAATCAGATTTCCAGGACGATTTGGATAACATATTTGACATAGGTCATGCTGAGCTCTTTAAAAAATTAAAATAGAAGAGGAAAGAGTCGTTTTACAGCGTTAGAGACAGTCAGGACGACCGGGCTGCTTAGCGGGGGTTGAGAAAAAAAAAACAAGCCGAAAAGGAAGATAGGTTTAGACAAAGGCGATTAGAAAAAGAACAAAAACGTAGTAAGTACATGTCATCGGCAGTACCATCTTCTTCTTTAGCGTCCTTGCAGGAGGAGTTTCAGCCTTAGACAGATGTCAGTTGAGCATAAGAGTCTCTGTTTATATACTTCAGGCTACAGGGGAATCTCTAGGGCTTAACTTTGAGGACTTTGCAATCAATAAGTCTTCGATTCAACGCGTGCGGGCACGGATTAGAAAAGAACGGGCAGAAAACATTAAAACCGATTTTCAAAATAATATTCCGGAGGTCGTTACTGTTCACTGGGATGGGAAATTGTTTCCTGGCTTGAATGTTAGGCGTGCTAGGGAAGAACGACTTACTATTACTATTACTTTTGGAGATGGGGAACAACTTCTATCCGTGCCAAAATTGGAAAATTCTTCTGGTAAAGAACAAGCTTTTTTGAGCAATTAAAGACTGAAATTTGAATGATAAAGTTCAGATTATGTGTTGCGATACACCTGCATCTTACACATGTCGTTAGACCTGTTCTCTTGGAACAGAAATTATAAAGAGAGATAGTCATTTCTAGTTGTCGGCATCAAATGTATGAGCTCGTGCTTTAAAGTGTCTTCGAAACGAACAGTAACAATAAGTCCAGACATACCTATTTTTAAAGCGTTTCGAGATGGATGGAAAAATATTGACACTAATTTCAATAATTTTCAAACCGGTGCAGACATTGAAATTACCGAATTTTTAAGTTCTTACTTTGGAGAGTTCTTACTGAACCTTCAGAAATATTCTTAGAAGGAGATGTCGATAAGTAACTAAAAATCAGGCCCCCAAAAATCATTCAGCAGAAAAAGAGCAAAAACAATATCTTCTTAGTTGTGTGAAATAGCACAGGAAGTTATATCCTGATTGCAGGAAAGAAGTTTTAAAGAGGAAGTATCCGCAATAATTTCTTTTTGTTACCAATTATTCTTATTTAAGTGTTTAGTATAGTTATTTAATACAAATTTGAAATTGAAATGAAATATTTGCATGTGAAAAAATTTTGTTTCTTAATTCTTCGTACAGATTTTCAATGTTGACTTTGCTAGTCTAGTCGGCACGGGTTAGCATCATTGCAGGAGCAAAATATTTTCCATCGAAGTTAGTATTGGCATTAAGAAAAAAAATAAAGGGTATCCGTGAAAAAATTCTGAAAATTTTTTTTTTATCCGATATAAGGGACACCCTAATCCACATGTAAAACAAAATGTTGTTTAAACGTTCAAATTAACTTCTTATTAGTGTGCTTTAGGATTTAAGTATTTTTAGGGGAACATGTGATCTTAAGCGAACGCCGACTGGATGTGGGCGTTTATTTCTGATTTATTTCGATAACTTCTTTGGATATAACTATGTGCGATGGAACTGAGAAAATAAAACACGCTCATAATCATATGATCGCCTTCAATAAAATTGTTGTCCGCAATGTGACAAATTAATGGAGGAGGTCAGAGCGAAATGATCGCTAAATGATACTTAATATTCGATTGATTAGTAGCCTTTGCGGGTGGGCTTATGGTGGCCAATAACAGGCAGTTCTTCTCATCTGTTTTATGACATGCTGGTGTGGTGAACTGGATTTCCTAAATTTTTCATGTACGTGGGCACCGTGAGAATGAAATGAAGTTTCAAAGCGACCAGGAAACACTGTTTGCACATTCATTTTATGATAACATCATCATATTTCGGTCAAAATGTCCCCTTTAAAAAATGTTCAAAGCTACACACCGTCCAAAATCAGGCTAGCAGACATTTTTTGTTTGTCCCCATTTGCAAAGCTACTGCTGAATTCCTCTAGCTTTATCGAAGACGATATAAATGATCGACGGACCGACGTTTCATACGATTTATTAGAAAGTAAGTAGGACACATCCATAAGTCACAGTTGGTGGTGGTGTTGGCAACAGCAACACGAACCAGCGCACCGGCATTAGACATAGTATGAGCTTACTTACTGCCAACGAGTGTACTTGTGTGACAAAGGCTATGTTAATACAACTTAACCACCAAGAAGCCGCATGCTACCACCTCGCGCGCCGCCCGTCTTGATTGTGGTAAAAAAGAAATGTTTGTCTCGTAAATGTGTCTTTAAAAATCGCAAAATATGTTGCCATCGCGAATAATCACATAACATTTCAGTGAGCTTCGATATATCGAACGATTTATATTATGAGATGGTATACGGTATACTGCCGACCGACGCTACATTCTGTTTTTGGATTCAATTAAACACAACTCGTGTGGAAAAATTTGAACGTGAACGCGGCACATGGAGTTGGACGCGGGAGAACCGTACTCGTACCCGTAGCCACACCACACGTGCCAAATAAAGTCAATAACTCGTATTTGGTGCAAAAGTAGCTGAGGCTTTGATTTTTTTTATAGTGCCTTCGGTTTTTAGCGGCGAAAACATGACAACGCCGGCTACGGCGAATTTGGACAGAATAATTGATTAAAATGAATGATGTAACACCAGTTGGGTAGTTGTGACTGTGAGAAAGCTTATTCGATATAGTGTCATATTATGACTACAATTTGAATCTTTACACGGTTTTTATGGGTAACTTGGGATGTTTCGGAAAAAGCTCTACGGAGTTGATTGCTATTTTGTGAATGGGTATGGTTGCTTCCAGTTTTTCAAACATCATTGTGACAACTGAGACATCCAATTTGTCTGCCGACTTGTGCCATCTTTGGTCGACATTTTACCATGAGAAGGGTGGTGAGGTATCATATAAAAAAGTAAAGCTGTCTGGACCAAGGATGAGAGGCTACCACCTCTCACCTTGAGCAAGTCACTTTCCGCAAAGGATACCAGAGGAACAGTGTTCCCGGCATCGTCATACGTGGTGTAGAGCCACAACCTGCAAGAGGTGTCTTTCGACTGAATATGACGGAACTAGAGAGGAAACTCAATAAAACGCGTAATCCCGGGTGTCTAACAACCGTGACTATGGGATGAATGGCACTACGTGTAGGGTTTATACTTGTGAGCCCGCCTGTTATATACTTACACAATTATATCTAACACATAGCATACACTTTGCATTGTACATAATGATTAGTAAAAGAGTATAACACTTTGGTTTATATTATTTGAGATCTGACTGCGCAAAGCAGTCGCTATCAGCGTTGCCGTTTTGTAATCGGTCTTCCAGTCAGATTTGACTGGAAAAAAAACAGTCAAAAAACTAAAATCCAGTCAAAAAAACAGTCAAAAGAAATGCAAACAAAAATTCAGCTAAAAATCCAGCCAAAATAAAACATCGAACAAAAAAGGCTAAAAATCATAAATAAACTTTATTCAAAACAAAACAAAATAACACAGAATCCATTAACGCTCACATTTATATTATAGCAAAGGCAAGTAAATGGCCGGGTTCCACTGCCCGCTAGACGTCTAGCAGAAAATATCCCAGATGAAGGAACGCTTGCGCTAGAACAATAGCGGCAGCGGCAAAGTCCCCACTACAATTTAAGAAATAATACAAACATAATAAAAATAATACGATATCTGAATTGCTATTTTATTTACATTAATCCCAATTTTATAACAATTACACTTGCTCGGCTTCGTATTTACTTTTATTTTGTAAACGTTTGAACGATTTCCTGAAAGGTCGTTGTTTTTTTTTTTCAATGCGGCGGGTAGTTTTGCGCTAGATTAAGAAATTTCCCTGAAAGGGATATTTCACGTCTAGCACTTTTGAGGAAATGTCTATTTTTTTATATGGAGTTTGACACGCCGCTAGTCATCTAGCGGCCGTGGAACGCGGCCAATACTTCATTGTAAGAGATCTATTGTGTTGAATACATACTTCATTTTTTTGTCAAACAAATTAAAATCAAGAAAATGTTGTTCTGCTTTTAATTGTAAAATGTATAGTATTGGAAAGAACTGGCACGAAACATTCATAAACAGTCAAACAAAAATCGTATCCAGTTAAAAAACCAGCCGGCTGGATTGTAAAAAATCTTCCAGCTAAATGCGTAAAAATCCAGTCAGATCTGACTGGAAAACAGTCAAAATAGGAACGCTGGTCGCTATTGCTGAGACTACATCAATGTCAATAAAGCTCATTACATAACCACTCCCTTGTAGTTCGTGTCTTTAATATTTTGTTCACTTAAACGAGCTTCCAGCTTCCAGCTCCGAGGTATGGAGCTCTGCCTCGGGTGATAGTCTTTCTCGCAATTTCAAAAGCAAATGGAAACATACAACACAAAAACAGAAAACGACAAGGAATGCACACCTTTCAAACTGCAACAAGCAGTCACTTTGGACCTCCGAGTTTCTAAAGATAGGGCACTTGGTCCTGCTGCAGAAACTGAACACTATGACACCATGGCGATTGGAGAGGACTCGGTTGTCACTACTCCCATGGATGTTATATCGGCGGAAGAAGAAGCTACTTTACTCGCATCCCCGAAATCATCAAAAGCTATCGACAAAGCATCTGGGTCAGTCAAGCCAAATGATGCTGGCAAAGTCAAGCTATCAGGTGATGGACGTAAACGCCTGAAGAAACTGTTGGACGCAGGGTATCAGATTGAGGAGGCCTTTGAACCTGGGCAGTGTGAGCACAGTCCCAAAAGACCAAGAGCTGCCAGTTCAACCCCAACAAGCAACACTCCTAAACGGAGGGCTACTGAGGCTGCACATTTATCACCTCAGCAGGCACCCACCTTCCGGGAAGTTGTTGGATGTAAAAAGATAGGGGTAATACCAATAGACTACCCTGCTACCATATGGTCCACAGACAAACTAAAATTGGTACAAAACAGTGTCCTGGAAAGTATAATAAAACAGGATAATGTTACCAAACCCCAGTTCCGTGGTTTCACTTTCAAACCCGGTAGGCTTGCTTTTGCATGCAAGGACCAAATGACGAGTGACTGGCTGGTAAAAATAATACCAACACTGACACCATGGGAAGGCGCCAGACTCAGAGCTGTGAGCGAGGAAGAAGGTGAGTATCGATCTGGACTTCTTGGGTTTTCTCCAGGATCTGCCGTAGTGTGAATATTTGATCGGTCGTGGACTTACCGGGCCTAAAACCGCACTGATAGGAACCTATCAGATCGTTGAAGAAAGGTTTCAGGCGTTCACACAGTACAGCAGACATGATCTTATACGCAGTGTTAAGGAGACTGGTGCCTCTATAGTTGGCGCAATTTAGAGAGTCTCCTTTCTTGTGGATCGGGCAAACGATTCTGAGGTTCCATTCATCAGGCATACTTTCGTCTGACCAAATCTTGCAGACGAGTTGGTGTATGCTCTCTACCAGGTCATCTCCCGCTGCCTTAAACAGCTCGGCAGTTAAGCCGTCCGGTCCAGCAGCCTTGTTGGATTTAAGCTTAGATATTGCTATCCTCACTTCATTTTGGTCAGGTGGACGGAAATCTTGGCTTTCATCGTCCAGGTTGAATGGTTCGTTCTGCTTGACAGCGGAATTTGTGTCGTCTTCGCCGTTTAGCAATCTCCAGAAATGGGCTGGTGAAACCGAGCACATCAGTTGCGGCGTTTTTGATGGCTTCTTGGCATCGGCGCCACTGGTCTTCGGCACTTGATACTGGCAGCATAGGACTTCTCGAGAGGTTGAGGGATACGCGATCGGCAAAGGTTCAAATATGGACTGCTAGTAGGCAGCTTCGCGTTGGTTCCAGCATTAGGGCTAGCGTTCTTGGTTTAGAGCGGAAACAAATTATAAAAAGCAGAAATAAGTTAGTGGCCAGAGGGAGGGAGGCTACAGCAGAGGCAATGTTCGAAAGTTCTCCCAAAGGGTAAAATGATCCACCCAAGGATACAAGGCCCGAACAGAAGCCTGCAGCGAAGAGCAGAGGGAATACAGTAGTAGATTCACAGTCGGTGCTGAGGATTTGGAAAGAACTCTTCGGCGGGCTGTTAAACGGCGGAGACAGCCAACAACCCGCTGTCGGGCAGAATGACCTGTTCAGTTTGGACGATGATAGCCAAAACTTCCGTCCACCCGACCTCCACGAAGTGATGATAGTGATATCCAAACTAAAGTACAACAAAGCTACTGTGGAGCGGATGGCCTTCCGGTCGAGCTTTTCAAAGCAGCGGGATATGGCTTGGTAAGGAGCATGCACCAATTCATCTGTAAAATTTTGTCGTAGAATTTTTACGGTTCGAGTGACTAAATGCATCTCTGGATGCAAAATAACTTAAGTTGAGGATTAAACAGATATCAACAGCCATGTTGCCGCTTTGCAATAGCAGCCAATGTACTTTAGGGCAGAGAAAAAAAAAAAAAATAAATAAATTTGCGTACGACCTTTTTGGGCATATAACATCCATTTGCTGGAGGTTTGCCTCAGCTCTTGTATGATTCTGGGACGGTTGGGACTAAACGTCAATGCACCCGCATCCGGTGACAACGGCATGTGCCCATATGATCCCGTTACACTGGGACTGTGGAAACAGGTAGATACAGGAAACGCTCTTTTGTTCTTGATCTGGGACGATGGAGTTAACTTTGTTGTTGTTGTTGTTATTGTTGTGGTTGTTGTTGTTGCTTTTGCGTGTTGTTGTTATTTCTGGTAGACGGTGGTGGTAACGGATGTTGCGGTGTGTGATAATCCCCAATATGTTGACATTGGCTATCGCCTCTCGACAGATGTATAAATTCGTGCTTAAATGATGTTGGCTAATGGGCCAACTCCGGCGAAAGTATCGAAGAGTAAGACCGTGACACTTCATCACAAGCTCTGAATAAGAGCCCTCAAGCTCATAGATTTCAATTGTACTATCATTCTTAATTGCCAGATACTCGTATACACGTAGTAATTTTTATAGTTATATAAGTATGATGCACATTTCAATTCGCCTAGTTCCTAGAGCTCCAAGTGCACCGCTTGGGGTTAATAATTCGTATAAATGAGTAAAATTGAAATTAAAGGCAACCGCCTGGTGTCTGTCTCATTTTAATATAAATAAAATTCCTTTCACCTTAACTTAAAAGCGAATTTAGTCCGAATCTCTCCCTTGTTTGATACACCATATAACATCTCTAAAGTACCTAAGTCAACGTACTATGGGTTTTTCTTATTTTGTTCATGTATCTAAAAGTGCAATGGCCTCTTACATGAAGACAAAGGCACAAAGTCCTTGAGGTGCTGGGATTCTACAAAATTGATTATTTTAATCTTTTTTTATTCACTCCATACCATTACCGCACACAGTTGCCGACAAAAGTAACACTCAATTAAAAAACACAGTCACGTGTGACAACTTGCAAACACCACAATCATCGTCGAGTGTCACAAAAATGCATGCGCGACAATAACTTACGCATTCCATTAACAATGGCGCTCGGCGGCCGGCCAGCCTGCCACGGGAAAGAATCCATCAAGTCTGTAGTCTGCCGCACATCGAACATTTTTCATTATAGCGACCTCTCCTTCCTGTCTAGCCCGAGAGTTCACCAAAACAAAAACACACGCGAACGCATACATACACGTCATAATAGCTGCCGCGATCTCAATTAATAACCCATAAAGCGACATCGAATAATTTATTTTTAGTTAAACGACACAAATTATGTGTTTTGTTGATAACAAAAATTTACGTTTAGTATTTATTGCTATATTAGTTATTTTTAGTGAAAATTTTAATAATTTAGCATTTTTGTTTTTTTTTGTAGATTCTGCTGTGTGCTGGCTGTGTTTGGCGCGCTACAAAAGTTTCAGTCAGTCAAATTGGCATGATGGTTGACAATTTGTTTGGGTGACTGGCAATCATCGGTGACTTGGAAAAACAAGAAGTATGTCAGCCGGGACCGGGACTTTGTGCGATGATCGGCGGTGATTATATTGTCATGTTTTTGTGGTTACGCATGTCACTTTCTGCTGTTTTGTTGCTAATGTCTGGCATTGTGGAAGAAAAAGAGAGCAAAAGCGACGAGAAACTTTGAGAAACGAAAATGAGCGCAATTCTGATCGTTTGCCCTTTGAGGCATGTGCCGAGTGACGATCACATCACAACGTATATCATAGCGAAGTTCTAATGCTAATTTGTATTTTGACAGAGTGTGGCATGGAAATGTCAGCGGGGCATTTTGTTTTGTTTCCATTTTGAATAATGGCGCATTGATTGCGCGCTGACCTCTTCTATGTGTGTGGTAAATAAGAGAGGAATTATGAATGAATGATGCAATGTTAGTTCGGCGGTTTAATTTTGATTCGGAAATAATAAAGTGGCACGAGTATGATGATAACTTTGATAACGGTGTCAAAATCAAACATTTTTTTTACTATGAGAGCGGGTCTAGCACCGTTTGGGCGGTAGGGGTAATTAAAAAAAAAAAAAAAACTTAACATGAAAGAAAATATACTTTAAAAACAACGGCAACACTTAGGGGGAGTGGGGGTACATTGATTTGATTTTCATTCAATAATGAAAAAAAAACAGGTTTTCCTTTGACTTGACGTTAACTTATTAGATTCATTTTAAAGGCTAGATAATTTTCTCCTTTTTTTCAATTGAATTTTTTCTTAAAATATGTTAAACACTATTCTGCACTTCTTTTTTAAAAAGAAGAATTGTGTATCAATGTGCAGGGGGGCGGATTGATATGAAAATGGGGCACGTTAATTCAAAAAATACTTACCCTCACCATATAAAAGATAACGAATTTAGTCTTAAAACAAATTGTTTTTTTACTTTATCGTATTTATTTGTAACACAAAGTTTGTAAAAAAAAACAAAATCAAGACTTTTTATGGTTTTAAGTATTAAATTAAATATTTTTTCAAAGTAACAATATAAAATTAGTAGTAAATTAGGTAATTAAATAAAGTAGGAACATAAATATTGCCTCAAATAATCCAAGTAGCACGATAAAGTGGAACACTAAACACAAATCAAAACACGTATTTTAAGCAGACGAGTGTTACCTAAGTACCTACCTTCAAAAAAGTTGTGAACTGGTTTTCTACAACCGATAAGATGAGAGATCGATCTTAAATTTAAAAAGAGACGACATCCTGTTGGTACCATTTATGATGGAAGGTTTCGGCAATAGCAACAAAATATCTGAAATATGAACCGAAGCTTCATCTTTTACGTCTGGAAAAACAAATGTCCCCGAAGGTCTTTTCCTTAAGTAGGAAACTTAATAGAACTTACTTCGTTGGTGGAAACGGTTTCGCTATGTTGGTTTAAATATATATCGACAGGTGCAAAATCCTCATCAGAAAAGGCAAGTTTACTAATTGGGTTAATACCCGGCTTGGAAAAACCGCTAGTTATATTTTTCGCCTTGAATGACTCAAAATTAAGCAATCTTTGCTAGTGCTGGAATGTCGTTTATGGTTAAAGACCGTCCTGGGTGATTAATATGCCAGTAGTTAAAAGCTACCTTCAATTTTGACTTAAACGGACCATATACTGCCGCATCAAGTGGTTGCAACCTGTGCGATGTATGAAGCGGAAAAGACAAATAAACAATTCAATTTTCTCGCGCGTAATTGACTGCCTCAATAGTGATATGAGACTCGTGGTTATCGCACATCAGCAGGATCGGCATCTGTTTTGAACAATTCATGAACCTTTGAATGTGTTTTAGAACTTCCAAAAAAAGTTCACTATTTATCCAGCCAGTTCTTGAAGATAGACCCAGACTTCCTTCTGGTGCACCAGACAGAAAATAGTCCTTATACTTAACTCGCAGAAAAACAAAGACAGGCGGAACAGTTTTCCCTCTAAAACCTCGGAAATTGCTAAGCCTATGTCGATTTCATTTGTATTAGCTCTTTCAGTTTTTTTTACGTAGGTTCTAACCATTTTGTTCCTAAAACACCATGAAAAGATTTGCTCTATAAAACTTAACATACAAATTTTCTTATGGACAGTATGGGGTACATTGATGTGTATCAATCTGCCTCACACTTGGTGAATGAATCTGCCCCATCGCGTCACTTTCAATAAAAACGAGTCTTATGAAAAGAAAACTAACCACTAGCCTACTATTTATAAAAATTCATAAACTTAACATATTTAACTTACCTTTAAGACAAAGATAGCTGAAATCTTTCATAAAAGTTGCACAAAAATTTTACTTAAAAAAAAAACACAAAATTTCACTTAACTTTACAAGTAAATTTGCAACTGAAATGGCTGGAAAAAAATCGTTTGCATCTCTTCGTATTTTGCTGTGTGTAGGTGTAAGTAAGAATGTGTTCAATACTTCCAGTGGAAAGCTACAAGCACTGTATCAATGATCCCACTATATCAATGTGCCCCCTCTCCCCCTACAATAAAGTAATTTAACATTTTCGAAAGTCAGGAACCTGTTCTTTCAAATTATTTGTAAACCAAGTTATTTCAGTTAATAGTTTTAGAAAAAAAAAACTTTCAAACTTGAAATTTAAGGACAAAATATTTAAAAAAATATATTGAATGCAAATTGAATAACTTTTTAACGAGGCTAACTTTTTCAGTTGATTTTGATGAGTTATTGAACGCATTTTTGATGAGTGTGTTTTGGAATTTAGTGCCGTGTTTGCCGACACGTTTTTTACGTGGTTTTCGATCAGTTTAATGAAGTGCTTAAAGCTACGGTTACAGTGAACGCGTATTCTTACGAACAACTGCTCTGACGTACACGAAGGATATAGGCTAATTTTTGTCGCGAAAACAAAACGTGAAGGGGATGCAAGTTTGTATGACGAACCAATTAATAACTTGACGAAGGAGATCAATATGTTCAATCAAGGGACTGATTTCAACCTAACAAAATTAAATTTTAAACAAATATTTAAAGAAATGTAAAATATTTTAAAATAACTAACTTTTTTTTTAAACATATAGGTAATTGATGAACTGTGGCTTAAATGCTAACCAGTAAAATAAATAAATATGAGTAATGCTTCTTCCCATTTACTTATAAAAGAGTTTGGTGCTGGGCTGGAAGATTTTGAACCTCCTCAACAATTAATATGTACTAGATTTTTTTGTAATTGAAAATATGTTTCAGAGGGCTACTGGTTAAAAAAATGGTTTCAACCCCCAAAACCCCTATCTGCGTTCGCCCCTGCTATAAGTGAATTAGGCACTGAGTCTAACCATTTCTGCAAAATGGTAACCTGTCTACAGACTGAGAAAACAATGTCAGGATAAGGACTACTGTAAGAAAAATGCTAAAAATGATAAAAATCGGAGAGGGATATTTCTGCAAGCTGTAAACCCCTTCAAATGCCGCAGCCTAAAGCATGAAGTAGCTTAGTTTAAGACACAATCAAAATCGCGATGACCGCCGTATCCTCTATTCTTAGAAATGTCTACAAAAAGGAAACAGTTACAATTAAACTTTCATTGCATTGAACCGGTGAGAAATTCCAGTAAAAATCGAATCAACAATCACAAAAAACGTATTTGTTGTCGTTGGTTTGTTGTCTGGATTGTCTTCGAAGTGCCTCTTCAATTGTCTTTTTCTGTGTGATGGAATCTCTCCTAATGTCACAATTGTTTGGGATTTTCGCATAAAACTCAAATCAGGTGCAATTCGGAGATCAAACTCTGAAGATTTTTAATTTCAACTGCAATAGTGACTTCTCTAAATCTTATATTTTCATTCCATATTCTATATTTAAAAAAATACAAAATTAGGTAGGTACAATATTTCCGAGCCCCTCAGACCTCATGTCAGTCGGGCCCGTATACCGAATCCCCTATTAACTCTCACCTGTGGATGGCTCTGCCAGCAAGTACACCGATAAATAGTCTGTTTTCTGTCAAATACAAAAAGTTTATAGCAAACAAATTTAAAGTCCTAGTACATACAAAAAAAAATATTTAAACTGAAACATTTTTTTGTGACCTTTAAACAAATAAATCCAGTTCTGCATACATTACATTTTTTTAATTTTAAAATATTTCAAAAGCAGGTGGAACATCAAGATTATATTTTTATGTTGCCTTGGAAATAGTTAAAATAGAATACAAATTTTGGCAATTCTTGGAGCATTTTCGAATACAGTGTGGCACCACGCCTACTTTCGGCCTTACCAATAATCAACTTTAGTCTGGCAATTTGCGCAAGGACTCCAGACTTTCCAAAATCGCTTTACCAATAAACAAATATAGTTGCCAGAATATCGCTAACTGTAGGGTTAAATGTTAATGGTGAGAAAGTCATGTTTATCTCGGGCATTAGCTAAATAAATCCTCCCTTAATGTCATTTTGAAGATGAGTGTTGCCCAACCGCCCAAAATCACGATATTAAATTTCGTAATAGGAGCGAATTTAAATACCTACGCTGTTATTCAGCCTGAGCGTTTACAATAAATTAATTTTAGTAAATAATTGTAATTGTTTTCGAGTTTTATTCGTTGAAATAAAACAATGCTAATGGTTTTTAAGTCTAACAAGCACAAATTTGTACAAATGTGTACAAAAAATAAAAAATAAAAAAATATTGCAATTTTGTTTTTTTTTCTAAACGCTTGAAGAAATAATATATTTTCGTGTTTTCCACTGTTTTATCTTGTTTAACCGCTAGTTCTTGCTTTTGAATTGGGTTACCTTTTTAAAATAGTTGATAGAAATGAACGGATGCTTACTGAAAAAATTATTTCTTATACCTAAGTTTGGGTTATTTCCAAGATATTCTTTACATTCGTTGCAAACGGAATAAAATATCCTGCTTCTTAAGTTTGAACGGTTCAAACCTGAATACCTACTTTTTTTTCAACAATTCTCAGAACCTAAGGCGACTCAGGTAGATATTTGGTTGCAACCAAACGCAAAAGGAGTTTGTTTACCGAGAATGAGGATCAGGAAACAATGGTTGGTGTGAAAAGGTTGACTTCATGAATAGCAGGTAGTACATATGTGTGAATTCATGGAAAGGGAAACGTGACAGTTTTCGCCCATAAAAATGTACGCCGCAGATTTATAATTTTCTGTGAGAACTTAAATTTTGCGAACGTTTGACTTTTTTCAATTGTGTAAAATCTATAGTTTATTCCTTATTGTTCGACTTCAGGATAACGTACATAGATGATTTATATCTTAAAATCTTTGCTAATAATTGGACTCTGTATTAAAAAAAATGCCATTTCATTTGGATGAGTCATTCCAAAGGTAGGAACTAGAAGGCATTCGAGAATTATAACTTTTCTTAGATATCAGCTTAGATTTCCGTTTCCGGACAGCGAATAATGGATATGTTTTACCATAACATAACTATAACCTTATCTGAACAATTTCCTATGCAACTGTGAAAACCGGAATCAAATTCGTGCAGTACTTTTTGAATCTATTCATTTCACACAGCTTACAGCCGGAAAAAAAGTTACAGTTTTATTATAGTAAGGATTGATTATTTTTTAGGTTTTCATTTTAAATAATGTTTTTTTTCTAAGAAATTTAAAGAGGATTTGTTCTACTTTTCTAAAATGGCATACTTGTGTGCCACGTGACCTTTGATATATGGCACGGGTAGACATTTTGGAAAATAATTGTTTTAAACTCTTTTTGGAAATATTTTAAATTTCCTAACATAAATCTATTAGGGCAATAGGTAGGTTATTCTATTCTATGAATATGCAGGTTTAAGTGAATTTCACTTTAAGGCCTAGATATCGAGCAGTTTACTTATAGGGTGTGCCATTTAAGACCACCTTCCCCTACTAAATCGGTGCAGAAAGGTTATGATATTCCTAACATTATTTCAATTAAGTACATATTCATGTAACATCCTATTTGTTAAAAAATATGTTATCATTTGATATTATCTGAACGATAGAAGTTAAAATATTGTATTTTTATATTTCCACTTTTTTACACTCGAATTTAATTATTTGCCAAACATTTTTCTGTTCTGAAAATAAATCTTTGGGATGAAAACTCATTAAGATAAATGTACTCTAAAATAATTAAGTCTCTTAATTACATAATTTCGATTCTTTTTAGATAAATTCTTTGTTCATCATAAAACCATTTACGGTGATTTTCTCTATGCCATCCTATATTCCCTTTTACGCTTGGTTCGCAATGTCATAGAAAACTTCGTGTACGCATACATTAAAAAGAGCATGTTTCGTGGCTCGTGGGCAAGTAAAGGCTGGTTTTATTTTATTTTAAGGGCCGATGTCGAATGTGAACCACAACCAGTGTTGCCATAAGTGCAGATTTATCTGCGTTTTTGTAGATTTTCAACCTTGCTGCAGAATTTTAAAAACCAGGAATCTGCGCTTCAGATTTTGTCTGCATCCGCAATAATATATTTTGTTCTTTTTAACAAATTTTGCACACTTGATTTCGCTGTATGCTGTCATTTTCGTATTCAGCTTTTTTGTTTTTTTGTTATTGTTACATAAATAATAAAAAAAAAATTGTGAAGGAAGATTTTGCTATAGAAATTTTTGTTATAGATTTTTTTTTGTCATAATTGCAGATTTGTAAAAATATTTTTATGGCAACACTGACCACAACTAAACGTCAAGTTTTTTTTCGGCATTTCATTTGACATTTCTCAATTTCAGACTAACTCAATTTGAATCATGAAAAAATACACAATCGAGCAACGCGTTGAAGTTATTCAGGCTTTTATGAAAATGAGCGTTCAAACCAAAATTCATATCGTGCACTTCGTGATTTTTTCGGTCAATTTAATCGTCCGAATGTGCGTACAATCGGAAAAATCATGCAAAAATTTGAGCAAACCGGGTCTGTAGGAGATGTGAAAAAAGCAGTGCATGCTCGTACAGCTCGTACTGCAGAAAATATTGCTGCTGTTCGCGATAGTGTGGCTGTGGCCGTCCAGCAACATTATTTGATAGTCTGATTGGGGTCATTTTTCATTATTTTGGGGCCTTTTTTCATTGATAATTTGGGGTAAAATTACATTTTTGTTTGTGAAATAATAGTGCAATGAGCTCTTTTTTAAGAGTGAAGGAAATAAATAATTTGCAATAGATGAAATATCACCCCCACAAATTAATGCAAAATTGCCCCAAATTCTATGTAAACAGCCCTCAATTGCAACAAGTATTCAATAAAAAGAAACAAATTGCTTGTAAAGTTTTTTATTATTTTAAATAAAAGCTTGAATTGTATTTTAAACGTTTTGACTGCAATACGGACGCTTATAGATTGGGATGTTAACAACCGCTACTGCCTCGGCAATTAGTCAGCTCAGGCTTTCAAATGACTTTTAATTTGAACTTTAGGAAATTTGAGAATTCGCGCGAATTTTTCACTTTTATTTTCTCAAATTTTCTAAAGTTCAAATTAAAAGTTATATGAAAACCTGAGCTGAATCTTAATTTTTATTTTTCTTAAATTTTCTATTTTTGAAGTGAAACTTCTTATGCGACTTCCAACTCAAGGTCGCGTTAAACGTTTAACGCTAATAATTGGATACTCAAAGGTGTGAGCGAGGGTGAGGGTGGCGCACATTGCACAGCACAAACACGTTCATATGAAAAAAAAAATTAGTGGTGTTTTTTCCAACAAAAGTGAAACGAAAGAGAAGTATGCGAGGTGAATGTGTATAATCAACAGCAACAATGTGTTTCTGAGGAAATGCGCAGATGGCTGTTGACGTGCGCTGATGGACTTATGGTGGTATATATAGAAATTGAGTTCAAGGGTTTTGTTTCAATGGTTGTTATAGTACATACCTACATACGTTGATACCTACAGTAAAGAATTGAAGAATTCAAGAAGTAAAGACGATATAGGTGAATTATGTATGTTGTTTGATTTATTGAAGTGAAACTTCTTAAATGCTTAATGCTACTATAAGCATTACATACCCGAAGGTGTGAGGGTACCGATCATGCTTCAGAGTATGCAATGGTGTGTGAGTTTATTGGCACCGAATGCTGGGAGAAGAATATTCTGTGGTGAAGATTAGTTTCCAAAAATAATGACTAAATTGGCAATTAATGTCTTATTGAAATGAAACTTCTAATGCGACTTCCAACAAGGTTGCGTTAAACGTTCAACGCTCCTGGGGAGGGGGAATAGAAGGAGACAGAGCGAGAGTGAATGCGTGGCACTCGAACGCATGCGCGTAGTATACCTGTTACAGGCCAGCGCGAGCTTTAGCAACGAGTAGCGTCCTCATTATTTAATTTACTTGTTTTAGTTTGATTTGATACACATACCTATAATTTAATAGTGTAGTATTTTTGAAGTGAAACTTCTAATGCGACTTCCAACTTATCGTATCTTACTTTAGTTGTCATTATCCCATTGTAAATGTTATGGAATTGGATATTTCTCCACTCGAAAATGATAACTAAAAGATGCGATCAATTGTGAATTGTACATAAGCAATGTTAATAAAGTCTGTCTTAAAGCCTAGTGTCCTGCTCTCTCCCCTTACAAAAATGTCTACAAAGATAAAGTTGAGAGAGGCAGTTTAGCAAAGCATCAGTATCCTGTTCGCACGCTAAATCCTTAACTTCATATAGATGGGCCGATGAAAAGTCTCCACTCATTTGGCTCGCGAAATAAATGTCCGGTGCATTAAATCGAAGATAAATGTTGTTTGTGTTGTGTTTGCAATGATTTTTTTTTTTGCGGAAAACGCAGACAATGTTTGCGTGGTAAATAAAAGAAAACGCAAAGCCAAACAACAGAGCCAAAACAGTCTTTTGGGTAATAACAAGTGTTCCACTATGGTAAGGAGATTGTGGAAAGTTTGAGGACACATGTCGAACTTCTTCTTATAATTTCTAGGTTTCTTTCGTCTTTCAAGTTTGAAATTCGAAAATTCTATTAAAATTATGTTTTTTGATATCTGTCATGGTACTCATGGTTCATAAGCGGGTTTTGTCCCATCCATATCATGTTTAATAATAAATTAGCGACCATTTATCTTTGCTGTGGAGACACGAAGTGGAGACTAGGGGCGCTAAAATTTAGCGCGAGCAGGATACTAGGCTTAAAGAAAAAATGTGATTTTACTAAAAATCAATTTCTACCCCTTCCTATTTTCATTTCCACATTACGAAGTTTCACTTCTTCCGCGCGGAGGGACTCCACGCACTATTTTTTTTTTTCCGCACGTTATGATCACTACACTTCCGTCACTAAACTGATCGATTTCTACTCACAAATTCAATTCTCAGCAAGTTATTTTGTCTTTGAAAATGAGTGCTGCCGATTAAACGGTATACTCCGCAATTCTTCTAGTAGAATTTTGTTTTTATACTAAAATAAGAAAATGAAAAATGGCCCCAAAAAGGTGCAAGAACAACCCAAGACAATGAAAATACTCCCCAATCTTGTAATCATTTTTGTTGTTGCTTGCCATGTATTATTTTGGGACAATTTGTAATTTTTAATTCTATAAATGTGGGCTTGTTCTGCAATTTTTTGGGGCAATATTGCATAAATGGAGTGGGGCCATTTTGCATTATTAAATATTACCCCATTTTTGGGGCCTTTTTTCACTTTTGTTTATGGCCATTTTTCATTGGGGCATAATTTCATGGAGCCAACCATACCATTAGCCTTTCTAGAATAATAGGAATAATTTTTAAAAATCTACTGTTGATTTTAAAATGCTGTCACCGGGCCGGTGTTGCCGAAAATACTCCCATAGGAGTATTGTACTCTTTTCAGCCTCTCCGTACTACCGTACTCCTCCTTTCACATTCGTTCTCCTATTTTTCTTAAAGACCTAAAATATCTTACACTTGCACGAAAGTATAATGTCAAACTTAAAAAATTGAATTCACTTAAAATTTAATAAAGCATTTTTTTCTGCCAAACTGTCCTTAAAAAGGGAATTTCCCTATTTCTAGTTTGTTTTAATTTTTCGTTGGCTTCATGCAATTTTCAACTGTCAGTTCGTGAGATTGTGGGTTTGTGATCCTGTTTTTTTTTTTGAACACCTTGAATTTGTATGTTCAATAAAATGAAAGTTTTGTTAAATTAATGCTTGAAATATTATTATTCCTATTAGAATAAATCAAAGTACCTAAACTAAACCAAATTTCAATTTAGAAAAATCACCTTCTGCAAGAGCCAACGATAGCCAACTATTGTTATTAGTATTAATAAAACAGACGAATCCCTTTAAGTCGAGTTTTCATGGGAGATACAATTTAGTTGGAGTTAGAAGGATTTACTTTTTTCCCCATCACTTTAACTAGAACAACAACACAAGTGTTGCGCACTTGCAAATGTTGCGCATTTAAATTGTTTAAGCAGAATATGTATGTACAAGTAGATACATATCTATGCATACTAGGGGTGGTCCCGTGGTCGAAATTCGACCAATTTATTCTATAAGTTCATTTTTGAAGGGGAAATGAAGGGGTAATATCAGAGCGCTTAAAAATAGGCTATCGAAAACATTCCAGGCTTCCCTTAAATTGCGAATAAAAAGTGTCCAGTAATGCGCGCTGTCTTCTATTTTATATCACAGGTAGGAAAGGGTGCATAGAACAGATACGCATATGTATCCTAATACCTTAATTTATAAGCCAACATTTTGTTTAAATTTCATATAAATCATAAACCGCTAGGCCAATTGGTACAATTTGAATTTAACATTTTCGAAAATAGATTTTAGAAATTTTATCACTTTGCTTGCTGCGGTTTCAGAGATAACACGGTTTTAAGGGATTGCGATTTTTTTTTCAAATGGTTCTAACTTTCTGACGGTTGAACTACAAACGAAAATAATTACACTACAAACAACTACAAACGATTGTCTATCGAACTGCAATTTTTTATTGTGCACTTCTATGTATTGTCCCCTACCCAAATATTTATAGTGTTGGCATATTTATGTGACGTATAATAGCAAAAATGGGTGGAAACACGTTATAGTTAACTCCGTATTAATATATAGATCTATGCATATTACATATTGCAAAATGCAAAAACACAACGTATCGTCGCGATGCAACAGTTCCGGGAAGGAGGTCCTTTTTTTTTATTTTGTTTAATTCTGACGAAAAATTCTACTTAGAAGAATATTGTAATAGGTCAAGAATCAAAAGAAATTGTTCGAGATTGTTAGAGGCATTTTCGACTTAGAGGATGATTTTCTATGCAAAATTGAAGGAAGTGCAAAAATTGGGTCGGAAAATTCGAGTTAGAGGGAAATTCATGGTTCGACTTATGCTATTTTTTTTTTTTTTAATAAAATTAAAAAAAAAAAAAAAAAATGTGCCCACATTTATTTTTAAAGACTTTAAAATGTCTGTACTACTATTTTTCTCAAAATACTCACATGTTTTGGCTGCAGTACTCCCTTATAATATTTCTCTCCGGTAACGCTGCGGGCCGGGCTATCCAAATAAACATAATGTTTAATACAGCGATTAGTTTGCGAAGAACTTACATATTGCCAAAGCGTCAATTATGATCCTAGTCATCTACTGCTTAGCCCAGAAATTAGTGCAGTCACCTACTCCATTTCTCAGTACAATCCCCTGAAACCATTAACTCTGATTATTCTAACACAAACAATATAGTTTGATTACTTTTTGTTTCTCAATCGATTTGAAATTCTTTCAGTTCCATATTCTTGGCTACCTACCACCATCTATCTACAAGTCTATTCTAAGAAGTGTTGGATCATTTATTGGCGATCTGTCGTCCCCTTCAATTATGATTCGACTTCCAGTCGCTTTTATCCTTCGATGCTGAAGCGAGTTCGCATTCAGAGAATATTATAATAAAAAGGAAAATAAACAAAACCGCAGCACAAATTTAGATAAACTTCTTAAGGTCTTTTTTATGTCTATTGCTTTCTTGATGGCCGATTCAATTTCGATGGTCAGCATTTCATTCGAATAAAGCAGGCTGACCATCCACACCCTGCGAAAGATTAAAGTATTATGACAGCAAGAGCTCCCCTCCCCCCTCGCTATACTATATAAATGTGACAACTGACAACTGACAGAGAACTCATTTGTTTAAAAAAAAAAAGAAATCACGAGCCTTGGGTTCCGATTTGTTGTCTCAGCATGTGTGGTTTAATTTTTTAATACGCCGGAATTCGTTTTATGTGTTGAGAAATTATGCTCAAATCTTAAAAGCTTTGTTCGCGTATAGTTTGGGGCATTCGGTTTACGTATTCATCACAGATAAAATTCGACAAATTGTTTTTAATTTGTTTTGCAGATAGATTTTTGTTTAGCACAAACTCAACACATAATTGAGTATGTTTGTGTATTTTTAGACATTAAACTCTCGTATAGGTAGACGTGTTTGTTTGTTGTATCTTTGCGATTCATCTGAAAAGCTTTAAATAGGTTGAGTAATCTTTCATAAATAAAAAATGCGTGGATTTGCATAATACATTCATAAATTATATGCGACTCTGTGCAGTTGTACCTATTGAATGTGAATAATTTCCATATAAATCCACTTGCTATAGTGTGTACCTACTGTATCTATTTACTTGGCGCCTTGAATCTTCGTCGCGATAGGAGATTTTATACTGTTGGGACACAGGACACCAGATGCTCACATCACGTTTGTTATGGTGCTGTTTTATGTTAAGCACTTGTTGACAGGTTTTTATTTAATTTGGCAGTTAGTAATTGTAATCATTAGTCAATACGTAGTGACTGCGACTAAATGGCCATCTCCAATAGGCAAGACACTGCAACGAAAAATATATTTTATGTGGTAGAAAAAAAGTCTGAACTCCAGTCTTGATGGCGAACAGCAGACAAGAACATCGCCGTGTTGCGCATGCAAGGGGAATCACGAGTATTTATAAGGTGCCCTATAAAGGCCCGTAAAAGCAGTAACTGCCTGAATGTGTTTGATGATCAGGTCTGTTTTCTTAGTTCACCAGGGTTGTGACGAGTTGAAAACTAGCCGACAATTGATTGGCAACCAAAGTTCCCCATTAACAATCGATTTTTTCCTTTTGACAAAGATTAAAATGTACACTTTATAAAGTGTCTATAGACAGAACGATCAAATAGGAGTTGCAGGTGCTAGTGTCAAACTTAATAGGATTTTTGTGGCTGTTGAAACTGAAATTGTCGGTTCCGTCCCAATGATCGAAGAAATAAGGAAGAGAAACAAATGACGGTGGTAGAGCAAGAAATGCAACGACGAATTGTATGACATGAGTAATAGAATAGCTAAAAAAATCGCGCGTTAAAAACCATAAGTTATTCCTCTTACTATCTTATTTTAAAAATAATAATCAAAAGTGTATTAGGTTTTTAAAATTCAACAACTCTCTCTTCCATTGAAGGTCTCATTTTTGCTAAGCCGTGAGGCGTAATATGCACGGTAGAACAGGGTACACAGTAGAGCTTCGAAAATAGCATCATCTGCCTATCATAAAATAACGTCTCTCCCCTTACTGCCGCCAAAAATGACTGAGACCGCATTTCGAGACCTTAAATCAAGGATTCTTTTGATGGACTTACTTACTTACTTAGGTGGCGCTACAGTCCGGGGTGGACCTAGGCCTCAACCAAGACGCCTCTCCAGTTAGCGCGATCTTTGGCTAACTGCCTCCAGTTGCGCACTCCAAGTTGGTTGAGGTCCCCTTCCACTTGCGCGCGCCACCTAAGGCGAGGTCTTCCTCTACTGCGTTGTCCCTCCGGGTTAGAATCGAAGGCTCTTCGGGCCGGAGCGTTGGTGTCCATTCGCTCTACATGTCCTAACCATCTTAGATAAAATAATGCGTACTTTTCTGACTAGTTCGATGTCGCTGTACAGCTCGTAGAGTTCGCTGTTAAATCTTCTCCTCCAAAGCCCGTCAACGCAAACGGGACCAAAAATCACTCGAAGAATTTTGCGTTCGAAACGACCAAGGAAATCTTCATCCGCCTTTGATAGCGCCCATGCTTCTGCACCATAAAGCAGGACTGGGATGATAAGGGTCTTATACAGAGTTTTCTTAGTATTTCTCGACAAGGCCTTACTTATCAGTTGCCGTCTTAGGCCAAAGAAACAGCGGTTGGCAAGTGTGATTCTTCGTTTGATTTCTGATGTGATGTCGTTATCAGAGTTTATAGCGGAGCCGAGGTAGACAAAGTCCCTAACTACCTCAAAGCAATAACATTTTCTCAACATTTTTGGGTTATTTTAAAAAATATTGGATTTGAAAAGTTTTTTTTTACTTCTTGGTCAATTTCATTCTCATTTTGTCAATTTTCTCATTTTTAAGTAGGATGTGATAACTTTTCTGTTTGAAAAGAAAATATACGGACGACTTCTGCTGTTGAAGCCTACAATGGTGTCTTGCGTCGCTGAGCGAAATGGAAACTTTTTTAAGCTTCGAAACGTTATTAGAGAACAAGAATTTCTAAAAGTCGTCTTTTTTTAATTTTGGTTGAAAGTGGAGGTTAAATGGGAGTTAAATGTAGAAAATATAACGTTCAAAGGAGCTAAAAAAAGAAAGAAGCCACTTTGATGTTAGACCAAGGTAAATTGAGCGTCGCCACTTTTCTTTCAAGGATGGTTTTTGAAAGAAACAGGGTATGCGTAGAAATGCTTCCAGAAGAAGACGTATTCGAAGACCAAGAATCCTGTGAAGAGCACAATATTAGGGAAGATGTAAGCTCTGATAGTGTCGCCCTACCCACACCCTCTCCATCTGACGAATAAATATGTGTAGCATGTAAGGATTTGAGGGCAAATATTGTTTTATTGCCGTGCAGGCACATGAAAATTGCACATGAGTGCAATTTAAAACTAGAAGATTGCTGAAGGATACGATAACCTTAGGTGTCCTTGTTGTAGAGACATTGTACAGGATACAATGCAAGTGTTTGCATGACGGCATTCATGTTCGGGGCATTTTAAATTTTAAATTTTTGATTCAAAAAAATGTTGGGGTTTCATTTCATTTATTTTTGAGGCCTTATTTTATTTTATTGGGGTCTAATTTGCATTTTAAAAATGGGCCATAATTTCTTTATGCAAACTAACCCCAATTTTGTGGCGTTATTTCATTTTTACTTTTGGGACCTTATTTCTCGGAGCCGAGCAAATGGACATGAATGCTTCGGCCCGGAAGATCTTTGAATCCACATACGAGGGACGGTGCAGTAGAGCTTATTAGCGACTCAGGTGGCGCACGCAATTGTAGGGGAATGTTAACCAACATAGCTTACAAAACTGGAGATAGCTGGCTAAAAATTGCTCGCAGGCCAGAGATCAATTTATTATTCAAATACCGTGAACAACTACACTCAAGTGTTGAAAACTTCTACCTTCTGGTCATGGTCACAAGGAGGATACTATTCTTAACACAACTTTAAGAGTTTATCACTGGGGTGGTAAGTTTCAGGCGGAAATCCAAAAATCTGATTTAATAAAAATTCAAATAAAAATATATTTCGTTAAAATTTTCCATCTGCAAAAACCCTGATAATGAAATGGAATTATAGACATTACAAAAAAACACCAGATCCACACACTACCGTATTGTAAAGTTTAGTAATTTTTGCTCAAATGCTACTGCTTTCTTAAATATCCCACTCTTGGTAATGTTTAAAAAAAACAGTTGATCTTAGGTGCCCTAAGCGTGTACTGTACATTAATATTTATTGCATTCTGAGCCTTCAGTGATGTGATTAACATGAAAAATTTCATCGAATCCTATACATTTTTACTAGAACCCACACGAAAATTCCCATTTAAATAAAGGGTGGTGAATTTTAAGGCCCGATGTTGACTGTGAACCACACCTAAACGTCAAGCTTTTTTCTGCATTTCATTTGACATTTCTCAATTTCAGACTAATTCAATTTGAATCGTGGAAAGATACACAATCGCGCAAAGCGTTAAAGTTATTGAGGCTTATTATGAAAATGGGCGTTCAAATCAAAATGCATATCGTGCACTTCGTAATTTTTTCGGTCAATTTAATCGTCCGAATGTGCGTACAATCGGAAAAATCATGCAAAAATTTGAGCAAACCGGGTCTGTAGGAGATGTGAGAAAACCAGTGCAGGCTCGTACAGCTCGTACTACTGAAAACATTGCTGCTGTTCGCGATAGTGTGGCTGAAGAGCCGTCCACCTCAACTCGTCGTCGTGCCCAACAATTGCACATGTCACGTGAGATGATAACGAACTTTTTATGGTCCGAATTGGACGATATGGATGTTGGCGATATGTGGTTTAAATAGGACGGTGCCACTTGACACACAGTTAAGGAAACAATGGCTTTTTTGCGCGACATATTCAATGGCCGTGTTATCTCACGTTGTGGCGATGTCAATTGGCCGCCAAGATCATGTGATTTGACACCTTTGGACTTCCTTCTTTGGGGTAATTTGAAAGAAAAGGTGTACGTCGATTAGCCAGCAACAATCCTAGAGCGAATTATCTCATCCTTTAAATCCTTTAAATTTGGCACATTAACGGCATAGAACCTCAAATATGCCTCAGCGTCATCGAAAATTTGGACCAGCGGATGGAGGTGTGCCGCCGGTGTCGCGGCGGCCGTTTGACCGATAATTTGTTCCACACATAATTGAACCGTACCAGAATTATCATATCAAAAAAGAAATGACAATAAATTCCTAAATATCTTGTGCTTTATTCAAAATCAACGCCTTAAAACTTAACCACCTTTTATAAGTGTTAAATTATTTTGTTTTTTTGTTTTTTGTAGTATTAGTATAGGTAGTCTTAATAAAAAATGTGGTCGCAGTGGCTTAGTGGTTAGTGTGTTGGACTACTAAGCGAGGGGTTTCAGGTTCGAATCCCGCAAAAACCCAAATTCCAACTTAGGGTTTTTTCCACTGCGCTACCTCTCGCGAACGTCTGACAAACATCCGAGTATAAACTGTCTTGAAAGAGCTTCTCAATTAGCCGTTTTGAGTCAGCATAAAATTGTAGATCCCTTCCATTCGTTCCAAAAATGAAAAAACTCACACAAAATGAATGGTTGTGAGAAGATATGGTCCCTCCGGACCTGGTGCGCCAACTATTTTTTTTTTTTTTTTTTGTGACGATCGGTACCGCGAAGTTTAGATACAAACTGTTTGCTCATAATAGCATTATGCGATGATATTTTCTTTGAGTTCTGAACTTTTGTTCTAGCAGCCACTCAGTACACATCCGGTATAAGTTTGTACCAGTCAAACATTTGTAAAAAAAATCGATTTGTTCGAATTAGAGTAATTTTTGTAACGTTTAATTGTATCGGCCTTTAATTGCTCAACACCAGAATTGATTAATATGACGAGTTCAAAATTTTATCCGAATACAATGTCTTTTTCTTACTACGTACTTATACCAGAAAGCTAAAAATTGTAGCCATTTATTTCAATACCTTTTATAAGCCGATCTGATGTTCTTTTTTATCACTTCATAAATGAAGCCAGAGAAATTCGTTGGTAAAAAATGGAGAACAAAATCGAATGATAATCACCAGTTATACGATTGTTCCTCATAATAAGCTTCGTTATTTGTAGGCATCTATCAAACGATAATATAGGTCAACAGATTTTTTTTAATAATTGCACAGTAGACCCAGTTTTTCCAATCATCAACGCAACAGCAATTTACATGCAGGAAATTTTTCTAAAATTTAGTAATCTGCCTAAAGCAAGCCACAGATAAATAGAACAACACAAACAGCTGCTTTGACAACATCTTAAACTTAAGCAGCAGAGGGCATAAATTAAGTATTCTGAATGCATTGGCAGCAGCTTTGTAAAGGGTGGACAAAAATAGTCAATGTGCCTAGGTCGTTGTTACCAAGTATGTTTGGAAGGCAGCTACATCAGGAAATGCTAAAAAGAGACAACTTCGAAATGATATTGTACCGTACCCACTAATAACAAATTTTAGTCTTTAAATTTATGGAAGCTCACAATTGCGAAATTTATATGGAAAATATGCCCACTGTGAACTACTAAAATATATTTTGAGTCCAAACTAGAAATGTTTATTAGTTAGGCCCATAAAAAATAATTATTAAACTACTGAAACTTATCTAGTGGAGCGCTAAGCTAATGCTCATAATTCAAACCAATACATATTAGAAAAATCTTTGGCTGAGTTCATAAAAGTAAAAATGCGGCAGCACTGCAATTTTTGCGTTCATTAATGTAAAAATACTGCATTGTCTTTGCATGAGGCAAATAAGCAGTGCGATCATATAAACCAAATGACAGTCAAACTGCGATCAACTCTGCATTGAATTTTGTTTTGTTGCCGAGTTGCAGGAAGATGGCAGGAAAAAATATGTTAGTAAAATAAATGAAAATTTAATATATTTATCCGAAATAAATGATGGATTTTTTTTTGTTAAAAAATTCAAATACATTATCTGAGTTTTATAGGAATGAAACTGAAAAAAAATGTACTGCATATATGAACTATTTTTCGGAAACGCAAAACTGCTGAAAACTTGCAGCAGTATTTCTGTTCATAATTGCATTGAATCAATATTTTTTGCATGGCATGTGCAACAATGTTGCAATTATGAACTCACCCTTTGTTTCCCATTTTTCTTTCACTGTGTCAGGTAAAATAAAAAGTTACCTACTAACGATGTGTTGTTGTCAACGGAAAATACATTTTACGTATCTTGGTTCGTTGACTGCAAGTGTTTTTTTATAAGTGCCTGTTGGTTGTTAGTTAAGATTGATGTTTCGGTATCAATCATTTTCGCATCTACTATATAAATAAATTGTGAACGTTCGACGTTCGGATTCCCAGTTTATTTCAGTTTTTATTGTCCCAGAGTGGTCACGTGTATAGTTTTTGCAGTTCACGATTATGGAGGGGAGGCCGAAAAATCTAGTCTAGAAAATTCTGCCTGCATACTCAGTTGACATTTCGAAGAGTCAAATTTAAAATAAACAGAGTGGCCACTGCAGATTTCTGAGGAGTCGAAAAAAGGGCTGATGAGAGAAAAAGGTGTATTCCTTAAAGCTGCTCTGTAAATTAAGAATTTTCGTTGAAATAGGCAATCGTGTTACATTTTAAATGTAGGTGCTTATTTAAAAAAAAAAAACTATTCTTGAAAAATTTATGAAGGGCCTTTTCCAAATAAAAAAGGGCAAAATCACACAAAGGTAACGCTGACATTATGTAAATTGAATAAGCCTAACCTTTGCTTGTTTACATTTACTTTTCTTTTTAATAAAGCAAATTTATTTTGTACATCTTTTGGACATCGGTCTTTTTCTTTGCGATCGTTCAGTAATATCAACAAGTATTGTTGACAAGTTTCACAATTCTTACAAAATTGAAGTTAACACGATCGGCTGCTCACCTGCCATAAAAATATGCATGCGCTGCATTCTTTTCTTACACGCGCATCCGTTATGCGCTTCACGATGAACGGTGTCAACTTGCGCATTCCAGGTGCGAGATAATGGCAATGGGTCTGCGTGGGAACCAAGGTCAAGTGCAGTTAGGTTTTAGGTATTGAAAAGTATTGTAGTCAGTTGGAATCTGGACTTGGTTGTGAACGGTCGAACTAATAAAAACTATTATAACGTTTAATTGAATTTGTGTTTTCTTTACACCGGACAAGTGGGCGTGTCTGCGGGCACGGTTCGGCATTTTTTTTGATTAACGAGGACCGAAGGTCCTTTACTGGCGCCCGAGCAGGGACCTGACGTGTAAAGTCAGGACCAAACCCAAGAGCAAGTGCATACTAAAAGCTAAATGTAAAAAGTGAAGAATAGTGCTAAAATACTGTGCATTCTAGAAACAAATGTTAGAGTAAAGTTAACGTCAGAAAAAGTTACGAAAGTTAGTGCTAAAGATATTGTGCATTCTAGAAACAAATGTTAGAGTAAAGCTAACGTCAGAAAAAGTTACGAAAGTTAGTGCTAAAGATGCTGTGCATTCTAGAAACAAATGTTAGAATAAAGCCAACATCGGGAAAGTAAAAGCTAAAATACTGTGCAATCAATAAGCAGATGTGAAAGTGAAACTAAAGTCATAGAACTGTAAAAAACCCACGCATCAAAGGACTGAGCGAGGAAGTTGAAATCACCATTGGAAAGGTTGTCCAAAGAAGTGAAAGCCGAATATAAGGAAGAATAAGGAAGATAAGGAACAACTCCGAAGACAACATCCAGAAGATGTCACCAATCATTTTAGGAGTATAGTAAGCTATAAGTTAAGAAATATATCAGTGAAATTTATTTAAAGAAAATTGCCTTTTTGGTAATAATTTTGTGAAAAACATCTATGCCTAGTACATAAGAAAATTTTGTGGAAAGAAACTACCCACTCAGTAACGAATTTAAGAAAACATTTATGCCTAGGGGCCAACTCCCAAGAAAAAAGGGGCCGGTTCACTGAAGGATTTTTATATAATTCCTTGTGAAGACACTCGTACCTCAGTAGGTCGCTGCAGATATAATTGCATTACGACTAAACCGGATCCATACGAGCCTTCCAGGTGACTACCCCGAAAATTTAAGGTGGAGCGCTTAGCAGGCATCCAGGGAAACTAACAAATCCAAATTCTTTCCTGCCACTAGTTAGCTTATTTAACATATTATAAGGGTCATTTCACGGTATTTTTATACACTCTCAATCATAATCGTAATTATAATGGATGAACTTAGGAATTCAGTGACCCAATTAACGGGAGCCATCAATTCAGTTCTCGATCAATTAAGAGGATTTGAGTCCCGAATTGCTCGTCTTGAGCAGGGGGATTCGAGACAGGGGGATGATTTAGTAAGGCGGCTTAGTTCCATTGAGAATAGGATAACAAACATTGAGGCTGCAGGCTTGGGGGGACCAGTGGTCCAGCAACCCGAAATCTCTGAACAGTTAAGAGGTCCGAACAACGAGGCCGAATTAAAAGAAATTTCAAAATTACCGGACTCCGTAAAGGAGCTCCAGATATTTGAAGGTAATCCAGTTCACTATGTATCCTGGGTACATAGTGTCGAAACGGTCCTCAAGGATTACGAGATCGTCCGTAGCAAGCCCATTTACAGGGCTATCCTCCAACACATCAGGCAGAAAATCAGGGGGAAGGCTGATTCTGCGCTCGTATCGTACAACGTGTTTGATGATGAGTGGACGGAAATCAAAAGGGTCCTTTCTCTGCACTATGCAGATAAAAGGGACATAAGGACCCTCGAACACCAGCTAAATCAGCTGAAGCAAGGTGGTTCTCGGGTCGATGACTTTTACGCCACCGTGAATCATCAATTTTCACTTGTTATAAACAAGATTCGATCGGAATCGCACTCCGCCGAAACGATGAATGCCTTGGTAGAAGCCTACCGCAATCGGGCATTGGACGTCTTTGTGCGAGGACTGAACGGGGATCTATCGAGGCTCCTTATGATCCAGAGACCAAGAACGCTCCCTGAGGCCTACTCTGCGTGCCTCGAAATGCAGAACCTGAATTTCAGGAGTAATACTGTGCACGTGCAGGCACAGAACGTAATATCCTCCCCCGTGCACTATAACTTCAAAAACGAAAGGGGCCCTCCCTTGCCCGTAGGAAATTCGAATAGGTTCCCGAACCATGGTTACGGGCAGCGCCAATATTATTCTGGGAATGCAGGGTTCCACGACAGACCATCCACATCGCTAAGACCATTGGGCCCGAAACCCCCAGTTAAGATGGAAATAGACGACTCTGTCCAATCCAGAAACGTTAATTACATGAATCGGCCTAACAACCGGTTCAAACGAGAACCAAGGTCAGATAACTACAACCCGCGCAAACAACAGCGGTTGCATCATATGGAATCTGTCGGTTCGGGACCAATAGCAGAAGCGGAATCAGCCGATCTCCCTTACGAGGAACCATCGCCGGAAAATTTTATGGCAGGAGCCTCGTTTCCAGCGTACCATACTTAGAGTATGTTACGCGGGATGGGGTCGTCCTGAATTTTTTGGTGGACACGGGAGCTAACAAGAATTTTATAAGACCAAACTTAGTTCCGCGTCCTGACCCCGTCCAACGCCCATTTCTTGTGAATAGTCCCGGCGGGAAGATTCGCATCAACAACAAAATATGTGGGAAGTTCTTCCATGACCTGGGTTGCGAGCTAGACGTCACATTCCTTGTTCTCCCTAGCCTAACATCGTTTGATGGTATAATTGGCGATGACACGCTAAAGCAATTAAAAGCGGTCATCGATAGGGAGAAGAACGAACTTACTATCGCATCCAATAAGGTCATCACCCTTAAAAATCGGGTTTCTAGCGCGGTAAATTACATGTTTTCTTTGAGCGAGAATATTTCAACTCTCGCAAAATCCAGATTGGAGGCTATTTGCGGCAAATTTAAGAGTCTTTTTGGTCCTGTGGGCAACGAAATGGTTAAAACCAACGTAAGAGCTGCTATCCGTACGAATACGGACGAACCAATCTATGCTAAAAGCTACCCCTACCCAGCTTGTATGAGGGATGAAGTTGAGCGACAGGTTAAGGAGCTTCTGTCGGAAAACGTCATCCGTCCTTCGAATAGCCCATATAACTCACCAATATGGGTTGTTCCTAAGAAGCCGAAACCCAACGGCGAAAAACAGTATAGAATGGTAATCGACTATAAGCGTCTGAACGCTGTAACGATTCCAGATACATACCCGATCCCGGATATCAATAGCACGCTCGCTAGTCTTGGAGATGCAAAACTCTTCACAACGCTCGACCTGACGTCAGGATTCCATCAAATATTGATGAACGAGAAAGATATTCCGAAGACGGCCTTCTCGACAATGAATGGGAAGTACGAGTATCTAAGACTTCCCTTCGGTCTCAAAAATGCTCCCGCTATCTTCCAAAGGATGATAGATGATGTGCTCAAGGATCTAATAGGAAAGATATGCTATGTATATATTGACGATATAATCGTCTTTAGCAAATCTGAGGAAGATCACTTGAGAGACATTGAAACCGTCTTCTCCAAATTAAATGATGCCGGACTAAGGATAAACCTGGAAAAAACCAACTTCATGGCCACTAGCGTGGAATTCCTCGGTTATTTGGTTACTCCAGAAGGCATTCTCCCAGACAGGAAAAAAGTTACAGCAATCGAAAACATTCTTCCACCAAGGAATCTGAAAGAACTGAAAAGCTTCCTTGGATTAACCTCCTATTACAGGAAGTTCATTAAAGATTATGCTAAAATCGCGAAACCCCTGACCAACTTAACACGCGGGGAACTTTCAAATGTTAGAGCCAACCAATCTAGAAATGTTTCAATTTCCCTTGACGATGATGCAGTTAAGTCATTCGAAACTCTAAAAGAGCTACTTACGTCTGCAGATGTCCTGGCATTTCCGGACTTCGAAAAAGGCTTTAACTTAACCACGGATGCTTCCGACTACGCCATTGGTGCTGTCCTATCTCAGGGCGAGCATGGTAAAGAACGACCTGTGGCATACATCTCCCGCTCTCTGAACCGAACAGAAGAGAACTACGCGACCAATGAGAAGGAGATGCTCGCCATAGTCTGGGCTCTAGATAATTTGAGAAATTATCTGTATGGAGCCAGAAAGATTAAGATTTTCACCGATCATCAGCCTCTGACATTTGCCTTGAGCAACAGGAATCACAACGCTAAACTCAAGCGTTGGAAGGCAAGGATTGAGGAGTATAACTACGAGTTGATTTACACTCCCGGTAAATCAAACTTCGTGGCTGATGCTCTTTCACGATTAGAGACAGAGGTTAACCATCTATCTGATACCAGCACCGAAACCGCTAGCGAAACGCAGTCCAACTCACCTACAGGAGTGGTCACGGACACCGCAACTGAAGGCTCCCAGACGAATACGGCCCAGGAAGCAGAGGGCTCCCAGACGGGTACGGCTGAGGAAGGACTTTGTGAGCTCTCTGGTAGCGACACAGAATCCTGCACTGTACACAGCGCTGACCAGGATGGCTCTGACCTCATACCGCACGTAGAGGCCCCAATCAATGTCTTCAGAAATCAACTGATTTTTAAGATTGGTATCGATCTGCACTCTCACGAGGAGCCGCACCCCGGTTATCATCGGCATTATATTTCTACGAACAAATTACATCGGGACTATCTTGTTAATATGTTGAGGGAAAAGCTTAACCCGAGGGTGGTAAACGGAATTAAAATCCCGGAGAGGTACCTTGGTTTGCTCCAAGAGGTTTATCTGGAAAACTTTAATAACTATAAAATACGGGTTACTCAAAGAATCGTTGAGGATGTCGCCAATAAAGAGCGCAGGCTCATAATAATAGAAAAGGAACATAGGAGAGCCCATCGCGCTCCTAGGGAAAACAGGGAGCAAATTCTTGAAAAATTTTATTTTCCAGGAATGATGTCTCAGGTTAAGAAATTCGCTGCCTTGTGCGAAATCTGCAGCTCAAATAAATATGATAGACACCCATTGACCCCAGAATTTCAAGCGACGCCGTCCCCCAAATATCCATGTGAGATACTTCATATGGATATCATGGAGATTCAGAACAAAAAATTCCTAACTGTCGTTGACAAATTTTCAAAATTTTCAAAATTTTTCCATATTAAAGAAAAATCCTCTGTTTACATTCGATCAAAGTTGATCAAAATCTTACACTATTTCACGGTACCTCAAATCTTAGTCACAGATAACGAAAGGGGCTTCCTTAGTCCGATAGTCCTAAATTTCATAAAGACCCTAGGAGTCAAACTCTATCTGACCCCCTCCTACCGAAGCGAAGTGAATGGACAGATAGAAAGAGTCCATTCCACGATATTAGAAATTTACCGATGCCTTAGGGTCGAAAACCCAGATCTCATGGTTAAAGAACTAGTGGAGATAGCGGTAGATCGGTATAATAATACAATACATTCAGTAATTAAACGGAAACCTACCGATGTTTTCTTTAACCGATCTCAGAGAGTGAACTATCAAAACCTTTTGAACATTCGCTCTAAAATCAATAAGGACCTGAGAGGTATCATCAAAAGGAATATGGAGGCTAGGAATGTGAGACTGAATCTAAAAAGGAGTGCGCCCAGAAGGTATTGCGAGGGTGATGTAGTGTATGCTGCCGTGAAATGCATTAAGGGTAAAAATAAACCGTTGTATCGAAAAGAAATTGTCGCAAAGGACAACCGCGTAACAATAACTACGGCTAGTGGCAAAAGAATTCACAAAGCTCATCTAAAAAACTTAAAAAAGTACTAAAACAAAAAAAAAAAAAAAAAAAAAAAAAGAAAAAGGGGGAATGATCCTTATCCTACAAAATATGAAAGAACAAAAGAATTTAAACTATAATATAACGAAATATGAAAGAACAAAAGAATTTAAACTATAATATAACGAAAATGTATATCAAAGATTCTAAGGAAATCTTCTTACTACTTACTACCTATTAAGTCCAATATTATAATTAACTAATCAATAAATCTTCTTACCAACATACTTACTACCTATTAAGTCCAATATTATAATTAACTAATCAATAAATCTTCTTACCAACATACTTACTACCTATTAAGTCCAATATTATTATAATTAACTAATCAATAAAGCAATTAAATTAATAAAAATTGTAAATTGTATTGCAGTTTAGCTTTTTTGGTTCCTGTGCAGCCCTTGCACATTTTCGAGTACAAATCTCCAATTGTGACGGTCAAAGAAGGGAACGCTTGGGTGACAAATGGAGTTTTTAAACTTATACATATTATTGACTTGACAAAATATGACGCACTCATCCAAGATACTGAGAGACTGATGTTTAAACAGGTTAAGGACAAAGAAATGCAGCCTATCTTGAGTTATCACTTAAATCAAATCAAGGATCGCCTTAATGAACTGCGGGACGCGAGAATGAGGAAAGTTAGGTCCATAAATTGGATAGGAACTGCTTGGAAATGGGTAGGCGGATCTCCCGACGCAACTGACTGGGACAAACTTTTAGAAAAGCAGGCAGACATTATTGAAAACAACAACCGACAATATTTAATTAACGAAAAACTTTTCGACACGACTCAGGAAATCACAGGAAAAATTAATAAGATAATTCAGGGCTACAACAACGCTATAGAGAAAGGACTGACAGACCAACTTAGACATGACTTACTAAACAAGGTACTAATTTTAAAAGAAGGAGTAAATGAAATAATTAGAGCTTGCCAATTGGCAAAGAAGGGCATAGTAAATAGCAATCTGTTGGACTCAGCGGAGATCAATACTATCATAAATGAACTAGAAACCTTACCATACCAAAACGTTGTAGAAGCTATAGAATACGGACGACCTTCAGTATATTGCAATGGGACATTGATGCTATATGTCCTGTCCATACCTAAAACGGACCCGAAAGGATATCACTTAATCACAGCTCGCGCAGCAATCAGGAATGGTAGACAAATTGACTTAGACTTCTCAAGACTTATGATTAGCCATGACAAGACGTACGGACTAAACGGGAAATGTCTTAGCATAGGTAACACATCCGTGTGCGAGGAGGACGTTCTCCGGGAGCTATCAGAAGACTCTTGTCTAACCAGGATCCTCAAAGGCGGTAATGCACTTTGCGACTACAGAACAACAAACGAGGAAATAGTCGAGCTGATCGGAGAAAACACGATTTTCCTGACAAACTTCAACGGAACAATTCTTAATAAAAATTCCTCTATTCCTTTAGTAGGTACCTACCTGATACAGCTAGACAATGACACGGTCCATATAAAGGAGAAGACATACCACAGTAGGATGGTTTTCAACCCACAGGCACTCCCCCCGGTCCTGGCCAATGTAACAAGCAACAGAGTTAAACCTAATCTGGAATACGTGCATGACCTTAGCACGAGGAACATCGAGCTCATAAACATCTTAAATAGAAATCTTAACTCTTCTATTCTTACAGAGATTTTTATCATCATAGGAGCCATTATCGCCATCTGCCTACTCTGGAGAAAGATCTACGGAAAGATCAACATCCCGGAGCTCCGCCTGTCCTTTCACCGGAAGCGAATCCCCCGCCCAGCTCCACGCTCAGAGGAAGTTCAACAACCTGGCAGTAACATAACCTGTTCCACATGCTCAGCGGTAGATCTGCGGGACGCAGATATTTAAAGGGGCGGCAGTTAACACGATCGGCTGCTCACCTGCCATAAAAATATGCATGCGCTGCATTCTTTTCTTACACGCGCATCCGTTATGCGCTTCACGATGAACGGTGTCAACTTGCGCATTCCAGGTGCGAGATAATGGCAATGGGTCTGCGTGGGAACCAAGGTCAAGTGCAGTTAGGTTTTAGGTATTGAAAAGTATTGTAGTCAGTTGGAATCTGGACTTGGTTGTGAACGGTCGAACTAATAAAAACTATTATAACGTTTAATTGAATTTGTGTTTTCTTTACACCGGACAAGTGGGCGTGTCTGCGGGCACGGTTCGGCATTTTTTTTGATTAACGAGGACCGAAGGTCCTTTACTTTGACATAAAGCTGAGTTTAATTTCGCATTTGATTGGTTGGTTTAAGTGGCAGTAATCCCGTCTTCTGACTTGAAAAACACAAATAGCGCATTGAGCGCCGTTTTGAGACCACAACTAATGGAACCTGAAGAAAAAGTAGGAGAAGGGAGTAAAGGGAGCTCAAACCAGCCTGTGGAAGTGAAAATTTTTATGATCTTATTGAAATGGATACTTTGGATGGCCGAAAGGTCATCATAAAAAGGGTGACCTAGTACACTGCATCTGGTTTTGACTAGGGCCGGACACTCACAAAGAAGATGAAACACTGTTTCACTCTTGTCTGTGTCGGCGCCAGCTACGGCAGTGGGTGTTATGGGGGATGCCAAGCCTGGCCGCGTGAGTTCCTAAAGGCCAATGGCCCGTACTAATTGCCGTTTCTCTGGCGACATCTACACGTCGTCGCTTTAAAAGCAAAGTGACATAAGTCGAAATTTGTCATTTTTGAGTTAAGTATACAAAAGTGATCACAATTTTTTTCTTTTTTTTTCTGCCAAAACGGCTTAGTTCTATTCCTTTTACTTTCCACGTTTTAAAAAAGTGTCGTTTCGATTTCCACTAAAAATCCCAAAATTTTTTGTTGCAAAATGACATTTTTTTAGTTGTGCGTCGCGATTGGCTGTGTTTTTTTTTTTTTTTTTTGTGGCAAAACGGCGTATTGCGAAAAATTTCAAGCGACAAAACGACACTTTTGCAACTCATTTGAAAATAAAAACTTAAAAAACTATCAGATTTTTGGCAAAACGTCATATCTTTTTTTAAATATTTGCCTTTTTGTACAAATTTATATACTATCTGAAAGAGGGAGAAAAATACTTCAATTGTATGTAAACGCACTTTGTATATTGTTTTTAATTAACTAGAAAACAATTTTTTTGTGTGACGCAAAACTTAAAACATCGCTCCTGAAAATCATACATTTTGGACTTATGTCACTTTGCTTTTAAAGCGACGACGTGTTCTTGCTAAGAGGTTGTTTGTTTTAACTTCATCGTAGGCTGGCCAGATCTTCCTTGAAATGACACAGTTCGTCAGGTTCCTCCATCTAGTTACGGCCCATGTGGTGAAGTGCAGGAGGACCTCTCTCCTTACGTATCCCAGCGGAGGGAAAACATCCTCCACACGAGACACGAATAGAGCAGAACCTCGTCTAGCAAGTTCATCAGCTTTCTCATTCCCCTCAATGTTCCTATGGCCGGGAACCCAGACGAGAGTGATTTCAAACAAATGACAAGCCCTGGAGAGTGTCTCCCTGCATTTTACCACGAGCTTAATTTAACTTAATTTAATGATGTTATAGGCTTTGCTTAAGGCGGGCCACCATGTACCAGAGACCCGTAGGTGAGGATGGGACGTACCACCACTGCGTACATCCAACGAACCATCTTTGGTTGAAGCCCCCACTTTTTGCCGAAAGTTTTACTACAGGCGTAGAAAGCTATGCTTGCCTTCTGCACTCTGTATTCGATATTGGACTTACAGTTGAGTTTTGGGTTAAGCAAGACCCCAAGATACTTTGCGCTGGAAGATAAGGTAAGATATTGGTTATTTAAACGGTGAAGTGAGAAGGTTGGTATTTTAGTTTTGGTGGTGAAAAGCATCAGTTCAGTTTTGCTTGGGTTAACGTTAAGACCACAACTTGTAGCCCAACCGCTAATCTTACCCAGTGCTCTTTCCATGATTTCTTACTTACTTACTTAGGTGGCGCTACAGTCCGGGGTGGACCTGGGCCTCAACCAATACGCCTCTCCAGTTAGCGCGATCTTTGGCTAACTGCCTCCAGTTGCGCACTCCAAGTTGGTTGAGGTCCCCTTCCACTTGCGCGCGCCACCTAAGGCGAGGTCTTCCTCTACTGCGTTGTCCCTCCGGGTTAGAATCGAAGACTCTTCGGGCCGGAGCGTTGGTGTCCATTCGCTCTACATGTCCCAGCCATCTTAGACGACTGATGCGTACTTTTCTGACTAGGTCGATGTCGCTGTACAGCTCGTAGAGTTCGCTGTTAAATCTTCTCCTCCAAAGCCCGTCAACGCAAACGGGACCAAAAATCACTCGAAGAATTTTGCGTTCGAAACGACCAAGGAGATCTTCATCCGCCTTTGATAGCGTCCATGCTTCTGCACCATAAAGCAGGACTGGGATGATGAGGGTCTTATACAGAGTTTCCTTAGTATTTCTCGACAAGGCCTTACTTATCAGTTGCCGTCTTAGGCCAAAGAAACAGCGGTTGGCAAGTGTGATTCTTCGCTTGATTTCTGAGGTGATGTCATTTTCAGAGTTAATAGCGGATCCGAGGTAGACAAAGTCCCTAACTACCTCAAAGTTATAGCTGTCTATCGTGAGGTTCTGTCCGATTCGTCGATGTTGTGTGTCCTTTCTTGTTGACAGCATATATTTTGTTTTACCCTCATTCACCACTAAACCCATTTTTGCCGCTTCTGTACTAATACTTGCAAACGCACCAGTGACAGCTCGCTGTGTTGTGCCAACAATGTCAATGTCGTCAGCGTATGCAAGCAGTTGCACAGACTTATAGAAAATTGTGCCTCTGGTGTTGGCTTGTGAGTTTCGCACAATCTTCTCAAGAATGATGTTGAAGAAGTCACATAACAGCGCGTCACCTTGTCTAAATCCTTTTTTGACATCAAAGGTCTCGGTGAGATTGTTTCCGACCTTTACGGAGCAGCGAGCGTTCTCCATCGTCATTCTGCACAATCTGACAAGTTTGGCAGGGATGCCAAAACTAGACATGGCTCTGTATAGCTCGTCTCTATAAACGCTGTCATATGCGGCCTTAAAATCGACAAAAAGATGGTGAGTATCGATCTGGTATTCTTGGGTTTTTTCCAGGATCTGCCGTAGTGTGAATATTTGATCGGTCGTGGACTTACCGGGCCTAAAACCGCACTGATAGGGACCTATCAGATCGTTGACGAATGGTTTCAGGCGTTCACACAATACAGCAGACATGATCTTATACGCAGTGTTCAGGAGACTGATGCCTCTGTAGTTGGCGCAGTTTAGAGGGTCTCCCTTCTTGTGGATCGGGCAAACAATGCTGAGGTTCCATTCATCAGGCATACTTTCCTCTAACCAAATCTTGGAGATGAGTTGGTGTATGCACTCTACCAAGTCATCTCCGGCTGCCTTGAAGAGCTCGGCAGGTAAGCCGTCTGGACCAGCAGCCTTGTTGGATTTAAGCTTAGATATTGCTATCCTCACTTCATTTTGGTCAGGTGGACGGAAATCTTGGCTGTCATCGTCCAGGTTGAATAGATCGTTCTGCCTAACAGCGGAATTTGTGTCGTCTTCGCCGTTTAGCAGTCTGCAGAAATGGTTTTTCCATGTCCTCAGCACCGACTGTGACTCTACTACAAGGTTTCCTTGCTCGTCTCTACAGGTCTCCGTTCGGGTCTTGTTGCCATGACACCTTCTTTTTACCTTTTGGTAAAACTTCCGAACATTGTTCCTGGAGTAACACCTCTCTATATCCTCGATCGCGCGCTTCTCATGCTCTCTCTTTTTTCTCCGGAGAAGCCGATGTTCTTCCCTCCTTTTTTGCTCGTAGAGCTGACGAGCTGCTCTCGTCCTTCTATGCAGCGACGCTTCGTAGGCACTTTGTTTTGCTGCATGTGCTTGCCGGCACTCTTCGTCAAACCAGGGGTTTCGGGGGGGTGGACTGGTGAAACCGAGCACATCAGTTGCGGCGTTTTTGATGGCTTCTTGGCATCGGCGCCACTGGTCTTCGGCACTTGTTGCTGGCAGCATAGGACTTCTCGAGAGGTTGAGGGATACGCGATCGGCAAAGGTTCTGGCGGTTTGTTGCGTTTGTAGTCGTCCAACGTTAAATCTCCTCACAGTATTTTCTCGTTGTTGTGGCGTCTTGGATATCCGCATCCGTACCTTGGCTACAACAAGGTAGTGGTCCGAGTCTATGTTGGCCGCTCGGAAAGTTCGGACATCTAGAATACTGGAGGAGTGCCTTGCGTCGATCGCAACGTGATCAATTTGGTTGACGGTTTGATGATCAGGTGACCGCCATGTTCCTTTGTGTATATTGAGGTGAGGAAACCGTGAGCTAGCTATGGTAACATTACGTCCCGCAGCAAAATCAATCAGCCTAAGTCCGTTTCCAGACGTGGTGTCGTGTAGGCTGTGTTTTCCGATTGTGCTACCAAAGATGTCCTCCTTTCCTATTTTGGCGTTAAAATCACCCAAGACGATTTTAACGTCATGCTTAGGGCATTGCTCATATGTTTTGTCGAGGAGCTCGTAGAAACATTCTTTGGTAGCATCGTCTTTATCTTCTGTGGGGGCGTGAGCGCATATCAGGCTGATGTTGGCGAATTTAGCCTTGATGCGGATAGTTGTAAGGCGTTCACTAACGTGTCACTTATCAATAAAAGCATTTGCTACGTTTTGTATGAATAAAAACTGATTGGAGCTAACAAAAACTTTTGACATGTTCGAAAAGCGGCGCCACTTACCTTTTACTCAGTTTTTTATAAATCAAACTTATCAGACAAAGCAATTGATATGCAAATTCTAAGTCTGCTATTTAGTGTTGACTCAGACCTTTTTCTAAATATTTTGCTCGCACATTTTTCACAAAAACCAATCTAAGTATTGTGAATTTTCGATTTTCGATGAAAAATGGATGCTATAAGTTTTCACATTATACCTGTTTTACCTTTTGTTAACGTTCGTTGATGACGATAATACTCTAAGCAATTGTTTCGTTTTACGCGCGAAAATGTTGACTTTTTTAATTGATAATTTTGAGACACTTGGTGCTCTTTCAAATATCCAGAAAGTAAAATCTTTCCTAAGGTATTAACGAGATCCGGGCTTTTCAAAATTCATGGCTTAACAATTTAAACATTTTTGTGTTTTGTTTGGTGTTCGAGAAGATCTTGGTGTTCATTAGTCAACCTTTTCTATGACAGTTTGACAGTTAACTAATTCGTGTGTCTCAAAAAATAGTTCAACAAGCCGATGATTGGATACTTTTTCCGACAACATCACAAAACAATTTGGCAAATAAAATTTGTGTGTCCATTTGCAAAATTGAATACTTAAACAATAAAAAGTCACACATTTTAAGCATAGCGTTTTTTAAAGGTTTTGATAGTTGGAGTTTGGGATTTGCTTAGCAAAATCTTTCCTACAGAGTCTATAGCCTGGGCAAACACCAACTCATTTTGGTCACTCTTGGGAGTAGACGTGGTAGACGGAACCTCCTCGTCGTCTGCTGAAATTCAGAAGAGCCATGAAAAATCGTATAGATATAGATGCACTTATACTTACCATAAAGTCCTTCCAAATAGTAGTCTTCGTCGATCAGCATATTTTTTTCTTTTTTTATTTACTTTCAGTTTCTTTAGATTTTTCCAATTTTGACAGTTTTTCCACAAAAATCTGAAAATAAATTCAAAACAAACGAACCACAAGGCAGTTGCCACTTTTCAAGTTTGACAGAAATTGCAAGGCAAGTACACGTACAGAGAAGTTAAAGTTATGTTCGAATTTTCGAACTTATTTTAGCAAACTAGATTTTTATTCATACCGATTCAAGACAATAATTGCTAAGGGCTTTCACTTTACTAAGACCTTTTACTCAAAGCAAATGCTAGTTTTTATCCATACGACCCATTATTTGAAAGTACATGCCACAGTGTACAGGGTGGACCTTAAAAATTGTAAATATAACAACTTTTCAACAAAACAAGCATGATTTTTGAATGGCTTGTTATTCCAAATTTAAGAATGCGACCACTGGAAAGATTAAGGAAAACGTTTTTTCACATCTCACATTCAGCATAGTTAACTTCTCAGTTACAGGGACTCAGCGAGAATTCCGCCATCACTCTCACTTTAAAAAGTGGTCTCCATCCAGGGCAATCTGTGTCATTACTCGAAAGATTCTTATTTGATTTGCTTAAGGAAGTTACGAAATAATTTCTAGAGCCAATAAAAATAGACATATACTCGGATAAACGCTAAGCAAGTGAACATAAATGTAGACGTAGAATCATAATTTCAAAACGATTCTCAAAACAAATATACACACGTCGTGCTGTAGCTGAGGTAAGGTGTTCAAATTGCTAAAATAGAAGAGTCTCGAGAAACAAATTCTAATTTACATAATTCCTCACACTGTTTCCTTGAATTTCCATTTTTTTATTTATTGAAACAACAATTATTCTCACAGTACAAACGTACAATTGTTTGTATCTTCTTCGATTGAGAGGGAGACTAGATATATTTGAATTCGATTTGTTTTGCGTTTTATCTGTCTGTACGAATCGGAACCTACTCGCGTGGAATTGCACATATTGAGGAAAATATTTTTCTAGTACATAATTTATCACTTGCGATTTATTCACTTGTTTGTTGGTTTAATAATTATTTTTCCTTCGTTTTCTTGGATTTTTTTTTTGCTTTGATTTTGTGGCAAATAGAGGATTGGTATTCAAAATAGTGCTGAACAGGCAACGATTTTATGGAATATTTTTAGAAATTGATTAAGTAGTTAATTTTTATTCGTTCGGTTTTTTTTTCCGTTGATCAATCTGTTACTTGTTTGAATTCCATATTAGCTGTGGAGGTGTTGGTTGTTTTTATTTTTATTTTTCTGCTGTATAACAATATTATGTTCGCAACCATGGGAATGAAGTTCGATGTTCGTTAAGATGGTGGATAGATAGAATTGTAGGTCGAAAATAGTTTCTTATTGAGGTCGTGAATTTTGAAAGCTTTTCGAATTCGAAATATGAAACCTAACATCTGATTACCTTTGGCAATCAAAGAATTAATGTGCGCAATGGTAATGAAAACTCGTGCATGACGTTTTTATCATGAGCATCAATGCACCGCTGTTCTAGTTGTCGTTTGTGGCTAAACGACTTTTTTGTGTCAATACATTGCACAAACGATGTTCAGATATTTTTCGAACTGGCATTTGAATTTCTCTGTCTCAGAAAAGTTACCAACACTGAAACAAGAAGGGAAATAAATATAAGAAACGGCAAATAGAATGGGTGTGCGTGCAAGGGATTTTTTACTTTTGTTTTTATTTTCTCTTAAACAAACGTATATCAATGTACAATGTACATTCCGAAAAGAAATTAGTATAGTGAGTATCACGACTTCGATGGTGTGTGTTAAAAAATGTCGTTGTTTTTCACTAGCTACAGCACCTACACAGTTTGAGTAGAAAATCCTTATCCTAAATAAACCTGTAATAAGTTTTTTTTTGAAAACCATAATGAAATAAATCGCAAATAACAACTGTAAGCCCGGGGCCATTTTTTCCCCTAGGAATAACCTCAATATTAATGGTAGGTACCTACTTCCTATATAAAATTTTAGTTCCAGATTGATTTATTCGAAAATGGCTCTAACGATTTCAACCAAAGTTAAATCTTAAGCTTATGTAGGTGAGGTCGAATAACGGTAGGGGAGAGTGGGTACCAAACATTTTTCGAATTCCCTTCCATAATTTGCAAACCTTATGAAATACGTAACCAAACTGAAACAAAATGCATGTTAATAAGTGGACTTTTGACTACCGTAAGATAATAACTTGGTTTCCAACTATTGTCCCAGATCGGGGGTATTTATGCTAAAATTAAGAGCGAGTCAAATGTTACAACCGACCTTCCCGGTGTGTCGATGTAACATGGTGGTAGTAATAGTAACACCATATAAATTTAAAAAGAAAACGAAAATAATGCTTTAAATTAATTGTTAATTCAAAAAAAAAGTTAAAATATTTGTATAGATCGAAATAAAAGTTGAGTAAAAAAGGCACATAGACATACTACCAGCTAAGCCCAATATTACGGTAATTAAATGAGCCTTGAGATAAATAATAAATCAAACTAATTTTTATATAGTCGCTTCGTACATAATCTACTATACCTCGATCGAAAAGCTCAGAATTATTCAGAGCGAGCAAAAACAAAATGCATACAAAAATAAATTTCTATGCAATTTGTGTTACAAGAGTCCTACCCTTATTTTTTTATATTGAAAATTAAATAAAAAATTTATTAGTACCTATAATCCCATTGACAAAAGATGAACTCCATACAATGAACGATAATACGTACTATGATAATATTGCTAGGATAAAGTTAAAACTTACGTCAACTGCCCTAGCATGACTGGGCCCCTAAAATTGACCAAATACAGGAAATTTTTACTAAAGTAGTTAACTTATGATTTCTATATAATTTTTTGTTTTCCGTATTAAGCTTTTTGTCACTAAATGACATATTATATGTTGAGGGAACATTTTTAATGGATGTACGTTTTCGCGGGGACTTTTCAAGTGCTCCTAAAGTCGTGTGATTTTGAGTGGTGCAAACTTATGTTGTACCCGAATCTACTAATGTATAGCAAAATAATAGTTAAAGGGAGTAGTTCAACATTTTTTATAATAAAAACTTTTATTTTTGTCTATTAAAATCGTTGCTAGAAAATTATAAATAATGAGGGGTTTGAAAAAGCTATTCGAATATTTATCATTTTTCCTAACATTGACCACTGTTTCTTTTGATCTTTAGGTATCAATCTTTAATTGAATATAATACTTTTTATTCTAAATACTTCATAAAACTAATTCTTCGTAACTTAATTTAATTTTAGTTTAATATTCTTGTAAATAAAAGGTACAAATTAAGTTTCATTTACTTAAGTCTATTATTAGATAGTATTAAAAAATCTAAACTTAAGAAAAATACATATATTAAATATTCAGTAAAAGAAAGTAGAGTTAAAATCGAATGTTTGAGAGAAGAAAAGAAAGATTATAAAAAAATAGGTACTTGAAAAATCGTTATTGCTGGTACATTTTCATCACTGGTCAATATTAGGAATTCGATGGCCTAACATTGACCACCCACTTTTTCCTATATAGATCGAAAAGGAATCAACCAAATTTGGTAAATCCTTTCTTTTATGATAAAAACGATAGTCCCCATAATCTAATAGCCAAAAATTGTGGATATCTTGAAACAGAGGTGTAAAATTCAACGTTAAGGTTCAAAACTGGTCAATGTTAGGGCAGTTGAGGAACATGCTTTACGAAAATTGACGAAAATTACTTATTAAAATCAAAACACGTTCGCACTAGAATTTCACCTTTTTAACTCTATTTGACATATACGAGCATTCAGAGCATTATTATTATTATTATTATTATTATTATTATTATTATTATTATTATAAGCTTTTATTTACTATTACGATTACAAATTTTTCATCACATTATTAGATAGATACATGTTTCTTTTCTATTATTACATTGTCATTAGAAGTATTTATATGTCATTATTTAATTTATTATACATAAAATAAATTTATTATAATTTGGCAATGTTTTCAAAATTAGTTACAAATAGTATAAGCCTCCCCTATAGTTGTCCATAAATCTCTGTTTTTTGCGTCATAATAATAGCTATTAAATTGGTTAATATCGTCAACCCATCTTGTTCGTGATCGTCCGGTTGGTCTTGTCGCTGGTGGTGTTCATTTAATCAGAAGTTTCGTCCATCTATTATCTGTAATTCTTGATATGTGTCCTGCCCAGGTCCATTTAAGTTGTTTCGTCCTTTTTATTACATCGATAATGTCCGTTTTTCTTCTCATTTCTTCGTTCCGCAATCTTTGTATTAGTCTTATATCGAGAAGTTTCCTCTCCATTTTTGTCTAGATGATCCTTAATTTATCGGTTAGATTTGCTGTTAAGCCCAATGTTTGAAGTCCGTATGTCAGAACTGGTAAAATTACTGAATCCATTAGATATTTGTTTGTGTCTTTATTTAGTTTTGCGTTGAGTATCTCCTTTATGTTCCAGAACTGTCGCCACGCGTTTGATGTTCGTCTATCTATCTCCTTTTCTTCTTGAGTTTTAAATGATTTTATTTGTCCCAAATAAATATAGTCCTCAACATAATCAATATTCAGAGCAAAATTGGAAGGAATTCTGCATTTAAAAATGAACTCATACAGGTATACGTTTCCTTAAAACGTCATTGTTACAACCGACCTTGCGTTACGTTCGGAAAGGATCTACAATTTTATGCCGACTCCAAACGGCTAATTGAGAAGCTCTTTCAAGACATTTATGCTCTCGGATGTTTGTCAGACGTTTGCGACAATTGGCGCACTGAAAAAAAACCCTAAGTTGGCATAGTAGTCCAAGTCACTAACCACAAAGCCACTGCACCTACAACTGAATATTAAACTCAGTCTTTCTCTGTATGATCATACAATGGATTTTTGAAAAAAAATTCTATTTTTAAAATAACAATTTTGACCAAAATGCAAACATAGAGTAAAATTGATTTTTTTCAAAATTATTGAATCTGATTCATCTTATTTCACAGAGCCACGCTATGTATCTAGTGTTTATGCTGTCTTTGTCCTCTTTAGTTTTCATAGTTTTGGTGAGCTTTTGCTAAACGTCAATGTTTCGAGGCACTGCCGAATGTCGTTCGGTGGTAGCTATCCACTTCCATTCTAAAATTACAGCTGTGCATGGATTGCAAGTAATCCCTATCCACGACTTCAGCACGTTATAATCAATCCTACAAAGTATTATTTTTATATCTAATGTAAAAGGGGTTGTTTTACTGCGAAATTTTGGTCTATCGTACCCTATGCTTACGCCTCAGAGAGGTATATTCCCTCGTAAGAGTTCCCTTCACAATATAGTTCCTTTCGGAATCATTTTAGAGGTTCTTGTACTTGTGTCTACAGTGCCCCTTTAGGAACCCCGTTAGGATACGGAGGTTTTTTTTTGCTCATGCCGATGCAAGCTTAGATCTTTTCCGGTTGTATTGCCCCAGAAGTTTTTTGGCCTGCCTCATGCCTTGAGTGTTATGTCAGGTTCTTGCCCTGTTTTCTTTCTCTAGTTTCCTAAATTCTTCTTTGAGGGTGTGATCCCCTATTCCACACAATGGTTCAGGACCTATGAAAGTTTCTGATGCTCCCTTTCTTGCTAAGGAGTCGGCTATTTCATTACCCTGTATTTCTACGTTGCCAGGCACCCAGAGGGTAATTTTGTTTCTCCTACCCAGTTCATTAAGTTTATGTAGGCATTCCCACACAAGTTTGGATTTAATGATGTAGGAATTAAGTGCCAAATTAGCAGCCTGGCTGTCTGACATTATAGCTATATCACAGTTGACTTTGTTTCTGTCGAGGTTGATTTGGACACATCTGTCTATGGCATGGATTTCAGCCTGGAAGATGCTGGTATTTCTGCCCATTGGTTCAGAATATTTGGTTCCAGGCCCAAAACCTCCCGCTCCAGTTCCCTAATCAGTTCTCGATCCATCTGTGTACCATTTCGTTGTGTGATTGCTCAGTCTGTGAATTGTGGATTCGTTGCTCCAGTTCTTCTTATTGCTGAGCTTAGCAACAAAGTTCTTTTGAAAATCAAATCTTTTGATGATATCGTCTCTAGGAAAGGCCTATAATGGATGTTTCTTGAGTAGTGCGTCACGCTGTCTCAAAGTGATGCACTTTTCTCTTCCTTCTCCTTCTTTGGCCATTCTTAGAACCGTTTTACTTGCACATTCCTCAACCACGAGGTGCAGTGGAGTTAGTGCCAATAGCACTTCCATAGCTGCGGGCAAGTTCTCATGGTCCCTGTAATACATAGGCATGCAAGTCCTTGCACTTTATTGAGTGTCATCCTTGTGGTGGATAGACTGGTTCTTTTTGCCCATGCAATTGCGTCATACGTGATCATTGGTTTCACAATAGCAATATACATCCATCTGTGGATGGTCGGGCTGCATCCCAGAATTTGCCAGCTAGGCTCCGGTATATCATTAAAGCCCGCGTTGCTTTCCTGGTTATCTCTTCTGTGTATTTTTTCAAGACGAGTTTGTTATCCAGGGTTAGTCCCAGATATTGAACTTCATTGACCGATGTGAGTAATGTACTCGATAGCCTTATGGGCCTCAGCCGTTCAAGTTTTATTTTCCTCGTGAATGGTACTATTGCTGTTTTTGCTGGACTTAGGTTTAGCCCAGCCGTTTCGCACCAATCACGAGTTATTTCGAGTCCCAATTGTATAATGTCACAAACGGTTCCCTCAAATTTACCCCTGGCAATAATAACTATGTCATCAGCATATGCCTGACAGTTGACAGCAGTAACTCGTCCACTACAAGACTCCACTACAAGACTCCACATTAGGGGAGATAGAACTCCTCCTTGCGGACAGCCTCTTGCTGTGTTAACCTTGATAATACCGTCTGATGCGTGAGTCTCTGCTGATCTAGTGCTCAGGAGTTCATACATCCACCTCGATACTGTGTTACTTACTCCTTTTCTATAAAGAGCTCGAATAATTGCATCATGCGATGTATTATCAAATGCTCCTTCGATGTCCAAGAAGGCAAACAATACTATTTCTGTCGCTTCAAGAGCACTTTCAATAATCTCAGTAAGCTGGTACAGAGCCTCCGAAGATCTGCCCGCTCTGTAGGCATGCTGATGATGATGAAGAGGCGATGCACTTAGCACATCTTCTCTTAAGTAGTTTTCCACAGCCTTTTCCATCGTTATGAGAAGAAACGAATTAAGTCTGATTGGTCTATAGGACTTCGGTAGACTTGGCTCCTTTTTTCCCACTTTCGGAATGAACACTACCTTCGCTCGTCTCCACTGGTTTATTATGTAGCCCACTTCTGCTACATAACTGCTCATGAAAATTCTTCCCAAATCTGGAACCAATTTACCTTGCCCTTTTTGTAATAGGACTGGCGTAATTCCATCCACCTCCGGTGATTTAAAAGGCTGAAAGGAGTCAATTGTCCATTGTAGTTGCCCTCTGGAGAGGATTTCGATTGCTATTTTTCAATCGTCTTTCCGAGGTCTTTGAATATTATTCGTGCTCCCATTGTCCCTGTTCAGATGACTACCAGGAAAATGAGTTTCTGATAGAAGTCGTGCCCTCTGTTACTCATTTTCTGTAAAGCTGCCATCTGGTTTTCTGAGAGACATTGATATTCCTTGGAAACCTTCTGCTTTTACCCGTCTGGTTGCTAGTGCTTTATGCTCTCTGGCCGCAACGGGAGTGTTCACAATTTTCTCACAGAATTGCCTAAAGTTTTCTCGTTTTGCTTTCCTTATTTCTTTGTTGTATAAGGTCAGTACATTTTTCTGTAGTTCTGCTAGTCTCCGTGCTAAGGGAGCTATTTCCTGAGAGGTACTTAGACTATCCCTATATATCCCGCGCTATTTCGCTCATCAAACCCTTTAATCAAATCATATACCCAACTGGATCTACCAATTCCGAAGCGCATCAGCTTCTATACTTGACCGCAAAAAATGCATATCATTGCTTACATTATTTAAATCCGCTGATATATCTTAGCGTGTGCTACCACTTCGCCTTTCAGTGGCTGAAACTCACGCAACGTCTCTTAATAATTATAAATTAGAGGTAAGAGTCGCAAGAGCCTACTTACAACTCTCGAAAATTCCAGCGCACACAGTTGCCCACTTAGTCCTGAACACTATGAGCGGCTTCATTCCACACCTCGAAATGAACTCCATATTCACTTGATTTTTCCGCCTCCCATCCGCGCGCCGCCTTCTCTATAACACCATATCTACAACAGCAATACGACGCAACGATGACGTGCGGGCCATTCAGTCAGTATGAATGGCCTCAATGGCGGATGAATGAATTGGTGGCGATCGTTGTTCGCTTGGTGGCGGTAACCGGCCAGCATCTCTCTGGCGTATCGGCCCAGCGTAAAAGAACCATTTTGACAGGTTCAACATAACTGAACCGAACCGAAAGTAGAACAATGTCAGTGAACTATGACTATGAGTGCTAGTTGTGTGCTAGAAGAGATAGAGAGTGCCTCTGTACCTCCGCGCTGCCGTATTACTGTTGTTCTGTATTGCCGCTGGCTGCGTACCCAGCCATAGAGTGAACAATTGAACCAGCAGCAGCACCGTCCAAAGGTGAGGCGGCGTACGGCCGGCGGTATGGTAAACCTGCTTTGGCGGTTTCTCAAAAACACACAGCTACGGGACGGCCGACGCGCAACGCGCAAGATGTGTCGGATCGAATTAGTCTCTAGTCTCGTTTTCTGCTCACTTAACACACTAAGAACAGGCCATGTGTGAGCTTTGGTCGACGAATTCGTCGTCAGCGGCTCTATCGTCGAGTTATTTGCATTCCAATTGTCTTGCTTGTTGTTGTTGGCTTTTATTGGTGTTCTTATTCTTTATTTACTTTCAATTTGGTTGCTTGTTTTATTGGTTTAATTATAATTGAAGCGAATGGATTGGTGTGCTGTAAATGGGACCGGTGTTGTAGTCCGCTTGCTGGGATGATGGATTGGGTAAATATTTTGAATCTTGACGAGGAAAGCCGGGATTTATTAGCGTAATTATGTTGATCTGGAGAGCTCTACTGAGGAACGAATGGCGTATGGAAGGCGCAGCTCGGTGGCACTGCTCGTGTATACTTACTGACCCAAATTCAGAGTTCAACAGGCTTGTGTTGTGGATTGTGGTGCGAGGCAAGCTGGAGGAATGCAATTTGTATCTACCGAACATTTGGTGAAAGTAAGACTGAGCTGACTATTTTCTTGGAATCGGAAATTTGGTTAGTAGGTGAGGTTGGTCAGTGATATTATGCAGGTAGGCTGTAGAGCGCAGTGCTTCATCTCAATGGGTTTTATGACAGGGACATACTAGTCTGGTAGCAATGTCAATGTGGAAATTTCAATCAAACTTGATATGGCGAAGATAAACAAGGTCCTAAGAGATCCTGCGGTAGCTAGCTTCAACCATCAATTGAGCTCTAGACTGTGAGATTCATAAGCTAGGTCTTGTATACCATAGAAACGAAAGCTCTATTTATTTTATTTTATTTTATTTTATTTTATTTTATTTTTCAAAAACTAACTAACTTGACATCACATCAGAAATCAAGCGAAGAATCACACTTGCCAACCGCTGTTTCTTTGGCCTAAGACGGCAATTGATTAGTAAGGCCTTGTCAAGAAGCACTAAGGAGATTCTATATAAGACTCTCATCATCCCTGTTCTGCTCTATGGCGCAGAAGCATGGACCCTAGCAAAAAACGGATGAGGATCTTCTTGGTCGCTTCGAACGCAAAATTCTAGTTCAAGATAGATAGTTCAAAGCTTTCAGCTTCATAGGTCTCTAAAGTTATTATACAACTATATACTTATGAAGCTTCTAAGAGACTATGGTATCCACCAAGGCAGGCTCACTCTGTAGGGGTATTCGAATACATTTAGTAGCTCATGTCAGCTTCCGATTTATGTTGACAACATCTCTGATGAACTCAGTTAGAAGCTGTAAATCCATCTGTGGGAAAAAAAACTCTAAGGAGATTGTACAACAGCATACGATGTGTGATCATGAGGCTTCTGAAAGGGTTCCAGCAGTGGAGCTAGCTAGCACAGGATCATAAGTCCAGAAGCCAACAGTCCATTATGGACTTTTGACGCACTTGAGTCAGTTACTAGTTTACAAATCAACTGTGAACTTATAAGGCGTCTGGTTTGTGATCTCATTCTTACGCCCTCATTTACATCGACGGATGCGGACAAATGGATCTGCGAGTGCGGGATGCTGTAAATTCAGAATTACCTATGATTTCGCATCCACTCTTTGAGACAAACTCATCTATTTGGAAATATCTCTTGCCAATATTAAGACATAGAGTGTCACTTTTATATCCATTTAAATTGTTATTTTCACGTGAATTTTAAGAAAGAAAAAAAAAATTTAGGCGGACTTTGCCTGTGCAATATTATGTATTGAAAGTAGATGAGTACGTTCGGATTTCTAGTGTCTAATAAGTCTGACAGCAGTTTGACAGCATTTATTTGTCTTTGGGTTGGTCTAGATTAGGTCTGTACCCTAAAGATAATGCATTCGAACACATTCGTCAAATTTAGTCAAACTTCGTTCCCTTACGCAAAAGTCAAGCAGAAGAGAGCTAAAAAGAGAGAACAAAACATTTCCCCTCTGTTAAAATATGCAGATATTATGTCCGTTCCTTTACTTTTAAAAATGGAAAAGACTGTCAAAATGGCAGTGGTGGGGATAAGTTCTCTCACAGAAAGATACACTTAAGGGCCCACCCATAGAATCCGTCGCGTCCGTTGAGGCTAGGTTTTCGACTGACAGATTGATAGATTACACAGTAGCTTATGGAAGGTGACCCATTAGTAGCGGATGTGACGGATGCGACCGATAAGGTAGGTTTACTTTCTTCTTTTCTATCTGTCGCAGGTCGCACCCGTTGACAGTTGTTGACCATGGCACAGTGTAAAAAAAGCACTGTCATTAATGGAAATATTGAGAAAATGAGAGCAACTGTCATCGTCGGTCACCAGTGCTCTTATATCGTGGAAATTCTTCCTTTTTTCGGGAATTTCTATGTCCGAAAAGCCTTCCGTAGGAAAAAAGAAAAAGCTGACATTTTTTTTTTTTTTTTAATTTCATCAACATATTTATCTACATTTCACCAGGAAAATCAACACATAAATGTAGGGTAGACGGGGGTGCATTTTCCGGTATTTAGGAAGTTTGACCTTACGCATAACCTTTACCGTGTTTAAGTTGTTTTTGATATTAAATATGTACCTTGCTTTATTATTTCCACTTTAAAGTACATTTCATCTTGATCAGTCAATAATTTCAATTTTTTATTATTATTTAAAAAAAAAGAAAAATGTCCTGGCAAAGCTTCCCTAGGTGGGATGGTTTGCCATGGGGATGGGGAGGGTATACCAGGTACCTTAGAATCAGACTATTCATCATTATAAAGTTGTAAATTATGCAGACGTTAACCAACATTTAATACTGTTTAAATAAAGAAGACAATGCCATCGTAACCATGAAGCATTTATTGTAATTTTGGTAAAAGTAACCCACAGGGTGGGTTTGCCACTGGTAACAGCACCCCATAGGGTGGCTTTGACAGGCAAATCCTCACCACAAAAAAAATGGCAAAGCCCCCCCGCATGCTATTTTTTGGAAAAATAACTAATAACTTTTTTCCTTTTGGGAAACTTTATATAAATCACTTTTATAAACTGCAGCAAACATATTTACGACAAACATATGCAGCCAATAGTTATTTAACAAAAAAAAAAAAGTATTCTAAATAAGGGATGACAAATAACCTTAAATTCTTGGATCGAGTAGGCTTAAAACACAAACTCACGTCAAACTTGGTTGGTGTCTGGCGGAGAATTGTCAAACTTTGTGGGAAGTTTGCACTAAGAGGTGAGCAATGAAAATCAATTTTTCGATATTTTACACTTTGTTGGTTTGTAAAAAAAAAAAACGATTGGTAGATGTATCCCTATTATACCAAAGATAATTTAATGTCATTTTCTTTCCGTGTAATATAAATTTTACTTTTAAAAATTAGATTTTATGTTCACAAAAAAGTACTTATCAATGAAATTATTTAAAAGTGAATTTGAGTACGGCGGAAAGGGAAAAAGTACCTACCTAAGACACTGCCTGTCACCTGCATGCGACGGATTCTATGGGATAGCTTGTTCCGGATCTGTCGTCGCAACGGATGAAGCGGATTCCAGGGGCTGGGTCCTTTCCGAAAAAGTTAGGGAACGCTTTGTTACTAACTTATGAAAAATGACATACATAATTCAAATATTCAAAGAAGTTGTACGAAAAGTCGTTGAAATGTCTGATAAACTCGAAGAATTTACTAATTTGAGCATTGAAAGTGATCTGGAATTAGTCGCACATCTTTTTGATGAATCTGAGTATATAATTATGATGTAGAGTTGGAACAAGCGAGAAGGCGAAAAAGCGACACTGCAATTAATTCATGGAGGGACCCGAGGAGATTATTCCTTTACACAGCAAGGAAGAATTTCGTCGCCACTTTTTACGCCACAAATCTTACAGTGGCAACTCCACCTCAAACAAACATCTGATAGATATTGAAACGATACCAACTTTAAAAAATAAAATAAAAAGAAAAGTGTGTTTCCAGTATTGACGGTTGTAATTTTTTTTATTCCTAGACGTAAGCATTGTAGTCGCAGTAGCTTAGTGGTTAGTGTGTTGGACTGCTATGCGTTGGTCCGAGGTTCGAATCCCGCAAAAAACCCAATTCCAACTTAGGGTTTTTTCCGCTGCGCTACCTCTCGCGAACGTCTGACAAACATCCGTTCCAAAAATGAGAAACTCACACAAAACGAATGGTTGTGAGAAGCTAGGCCTAGGGTCTCTCCGGACCTGTTGCGCCAACTATTTATTTATTTAGACGTAAGCATATTATTCTAACATTATGCTCAACTTACAAATTAAAAGTGTTCAATTATAATGTTTATATGTGTAGCGATGTTATTCAACCAAAATATTAACAATTAACATTGTTTTAACAAAAAAATAAAGTTTTTAGTTTTTTTATATTTCTCGGGGCACTTTTGGACAATGCGCGAGGGGAACTTTTGGGCATGTCCTAATATGCCCCCTTTTATCACTTTGAACAATCTATTTCAGTGTGATTGTTTTTGGTTTTATTTGTTTAGGCTTATCTCTGCACTAATGGTCAGAAATTACAAGAAAGAGAAGGAAACCGCTCCTTATGAGCGTTTTTTTTTAGACATGTCCAAAACTGTCCCATGGTTGTCCTAAGGTGCCCCCCAGAGGGGCAGAATGGGACACTTTAAAGAGATTATTAAAATAAATAAAAAATATATAAATCATAGCTATACCTACGTATTTATTTGGATATAAGATTCAAAGATAAAACAACATGTAATAATAATTTTCAAGATCCGAAGGGATACTCCGCTTTTTAATGGATCTAGAGCGATTTTTGTAAAAAGTGTCCTAAGGTGACCCCCGCTCTCCCCTAAGGAACGACACAGAGTAAAAATTCATAAGAATTAGTAAAAATTCCTAAAATTTAAAAGTAAAGGAACAGACCTATTATCACATGAAATTTCTTTTGGCTAGTTGGTTATGGTTATAGTTGACAGATGGTTGTCAAATCGTTCAAATGCTGTAATTGATCGGCGACGATCTACCCAAGCAAACGATTTTATTATCCGCAGAGACACATTTCTATAAAATCTGTTCTCTAAAGGCCAAGAAATTTTACCACATCATCGGCATCGCCTCATAGCTCATAACTTTTCCGCATATACCTGATAAGATCTCGATATCACGAAGCATTCTGCCTTAGTGAACCAGCAATCCATTCAGGCGTTATTTTTCTAAGTTACATCCTGGATACGTCTCTTCTCTTCTCTTCTCTTTTCTATATATATAAAAGAGAGTTGCAAAAACGTTGTGACTTTATAACTCACGAACGGTCAAACTGAATTCGATCAAATATTTAGGGTTTGTTTGCATGGTCGTGTAGTTGGCTTATCTGTGTGCTGATCTCATACACACGGAAAATACAAGTTGCAGCGCATACATGCATACAACTGTCAGTGAGTTATTATGTTACGGTTTTTTTTATTTCATCGAACTCGCATTCTGAACGGATGTAATTTTAATTAATTTGTTTATTGTTTAAACTTTAAACACTAGCGTACGTGCACATTTTATTCGCGATTGCCGGTAAGTGTTGTTATTTTGTTGTTTTTGGCATGATGTTTTATATCTTCTACATATATATAAAACAAAGTTGCATCCGTAAGAACGCCCTATCCCTCGAGAACGGTTCGATTTGAGATACCTTTTCTTTGTTGTGCTTGTCTACGCCTAAGGAAGGTTCATACGGCAATAAAATTTTAAAATTTAAAAAGGAAATTGGAAAATTTGTAATAAATAATTTTCCATACCTTTTCATGGGGAATTAATTTTTTTTTTTTAATTTTAATCGTAATATACAGTGAAATCGTATTTGTCAAAATTTCTGCCACATTTTGATGATTTCTAAGATTTTATTAACGGAAACCAATTGTGCTAGGTAGAGTCGCCTGTTTCCGAACACCCCCAGTTCTCGAACACTTTTTGCAAAATCCGTAATATTATCGTTAATTTACAGTTTCTGCTTTCCGTCACAGCACACTTATACGTATGCATATTCCCTTTTCACTTACCATAAGTATCGCATTCATACTAATGTATCTTATGTCAACAAAATTCATAGTTTGCTTATGGGTTTCAGTGAGTGCGGTAGATCTGTTTTCTTTAAAAAAAAAGTTTCAGTGAACGTCTAGGAAAAGTTGTTTTTAATGCAAAATTGATCAGATAAGTTATTTAAACTGTGTTTTTATGATATTAATGCAATTAATTGTAATATTTAATGAAGTTTTGTAGGTACATTAAAATTGAACTAGTGTTTTTGGGCTGTTCGGGAAAAGGAACCTAATTTTTACCGAGTTTCCTAACCCGAACACAACTGTTCGCAAATAGGCAACTATGAAAAAAAAATTCTTACCAGTTTACCACCTTATCTTATTGGAAAACATTTTGTTTCTCTTTCTGTATCACAAACCGCATATAAAAAATTAGTGTTCCTATTCTCGAACATCATACTCGTTGGTGTTCGGAATAAGGAAACTGACACTTTTATGGTTTCCTATTCTCGATCACCCAATATTTTAACGGTTTTCATTTTATAGGTTCAAATAATGACTCAAAAACAAAAATATACTGAGGCTTCATTAGCAGCCGCGTTGAGAGATATCCGCAATGAGTCAATTGGTATAAGGGCAGCAGGTAGGGTATATGGAGTTCCAGTCACAACGCTTCATGACAGAATTAAGGGCAAAACTGTTGATGAGCTCAAAAAACCAGGTTCTGGAACAGTACTTACCAAGTCAGAGGAAAACAAGATCGTTCAATGGCTTATAAACATTGCCAAATGTGGTTTTCCCGAGAAATCAAATGAGCCTGCTGATGTCGGAGCCTTTAAAGGGCTAAAAATTGACTATAGGAAAACTGTTAGAGACTGGAATAATTTACCAGAAAACCATGGTAAAACAGTTAAAAAAACGAACTTTTGCCAACTGTTGAAACTAGTTCTGGATAAATCTGATCGTTCCATAATTATACAGAATGCATTTAAGAAATGTGGGATGTTTCCATTCAATCCCAATGACGTTGACTACACGAAATGCATCCAAAATAACTTGGAAAATCTCAATAGTGCCGTTGAACATCAAACAGCAGTTACTATTGAAGAAGTGGATGTTGCAGAGAAAGTTTTGTTTTCGATTCAAAATGAGCTAAAAGAAAATGAAATTAACTTTGAAAATCTGATAAAAACAATCACAGAAACAGAAAACTTCTGTCGACTCAGGATCCTCAACCACTTCAATTGGAAGATAGATCATTACAAATTGAACATGTATTAGAAGAAGCCGCCATTGCTATTTTGGAAAACCCTTCCATATCTGACTTAGAAATGCTGGACGATATCGACGCTACCTCATCATTCCTTCAAGCAAATAAGGATGACATTGTAGATGATGATGTGTAAGAAGAAGCAATAGATAATATTTTAAATCATGTTCAAAATTGTAATTTAAATGATTCATTGTAGGTAGGTAGTTTTGAAACCTACCTTTTAAACTGCCCTGTATCAATTAAGCTGTTACCCTCTGAAAATTAAACTCTAAAAGTAAAACAGTAAGCAAATATTTTATTGTATTGATTTTAGGCGAAACAGTTTCCAATGAAAATAGACCAAGTTGTTCTACGAGTACAGCAGTAGTCAGTGCCGAAACATATATTCCGATAAGTAGCCCATCTTCAAGCTTTGACAAGCATTTGAAATACCCTGATCCCATAACTAACAAAAAAGGGAAAACTTTATTTCCTAAAGATAGGGCGCCAATGTCCATTTCCTCTGGGAAATGGAAAGAATTTTATTTAAATCAAGAGCGTATTAAAGTGAAAAAAAGGCAAGAAATTAACAACCGCAAAAGCCTGCGCCAAATTCAACGAAAAAATAAACAAACTAAAAAAAAATCGATAAAACCTAAACTTTCGGAGATGATTTCTCGCAAGAAAGAAATATGTGGACAATGCGAGGATGAACTTAACACGGACACAGAAGATGATGCGTTGATGGTTTCATTTGTCCTGTACCAAACTGTCCACAAAAACATTTGAAGAAGCACCGATGGAAGACTATGTGTGTGATTTTTGTTCATAATTTTTTTTTAAATTATTATTAAAAAAAAAAAAGAATTACCTGTTATTATTTTTGTTCCTACGTAATAACGAAATGAATGATAGTAAATAGTTATTGTAATAGTTATTGATACCTAGTTATTTATGTCTTTAAGTCTTTTTTTTTTTAAATAAAATGAATTGTTTTTGTTATTTTCTTAACCGAATATTTATCTTTTTTAAGTCTTTTTGAATTGGTAATCTTACTTTAATTTCGTTTTTACTTCGTATGTACCTAGTTGAAATGAACATTTAAGACAAAATTATAGGTATGATTAAAGTGTTCGAAAGGAGGAAACCTGTTGTTCGGCTTTGGGAAACAAGTGTTCGAAAATAGGGGAAAATGGTTAGTTTTCACATTTACTTCATTTATTAATAAATTGCAATAATTAACAAAATCAACTATATGAGGTTTAAGAATATTTGAGTTTTTCTTTCAAATGAAATCAAAACTAAATGTGTAGCCCTATTGTAAGCATTTTTTACAGACTGTTCATTATTCAATATCGGTAAACTGTTCGAGAATAGGCGACTCTACCCTAATTTGATTTGAAATTACGTTTTTTGGTTCTCTTTTTAATTTGTTTTTACTACGAAGATATATATTCAAGTCTTTCGTGGTTCGTCGTTCAGTGCTGTATTGTAAATTTTTTTAGTCGTCAGCATAGTTTCAGTGATTCCGGTGAGATTATCGAAAACAACTTCGAGCACCTGCGTCGCGAATTCGTGCAGGGCGAACTACATATATGAGACCCAATTGAAATTATTTTAATCAAAAAATCTATTTTGGGCGGGACGAAGTTTGACAGGTCCGCTAGTATATGTATATATAAATATGAAGACACAATTTGTTGAAAACATAAAAATAATAAATAAAGAGCCGTAGTAAAGAATGTTGCTGAGCTGAAAATTTAGTAAATTAGCTTTAGAGTAAAAAAAGAAAATTACTTAAAAATAACCTCCAATCACTTAAAATGAATATGGTTACCAATTCAAGACCAACCTAATAAAAAAAAAAATCCCAACCGAAGTTGCATGAACTAGAACGTTCAATGCGACCCATTTTAGAAGGACTTTCAGGCCGGTCAACAAACGCTGTCCGGGTCAAAGTCAACAACCAATAGCCGGCAATCAGCTAGGTTGCAATTTCAAATCTTCTCTTATATCATATCAACACATAACGACACCTCTCCCAACCGAACTGCACATCCTCCTCTAACTGCAAGTCACACATATTGGCAAACGAATTTTATTTATTACAAGATGAGAAAAAAAAAAACGAAACAACGACATATCCATGCTGTGACCGATAGCCAGCGTACAGTCGCCAGAGTGACAATCGAACAAGAAATCCATCACTTCACCTCACGATGCATTGTATCTATATGTCCTCGGCGGACTTCATTTACCGCTCCGTCCCATGATACTCACAGCACTCGGACGCCCGATGATTGACAGCCGTAGGTACTTTATGACAGCATCTCGACCTCGTCGATGCCTGTGGGATAGAAGCAGCCAATACGAAGTTCGATTTATCGATGGAAAACTTTTATGATTGAAACCCACATGAGGACGGTATATAGATAGCTGCGATAACAACATCCACCATCATGTGGTAATAATTACAAATTTAGAATTCTGACTGACAAGCCGAGGGACGATGAAGCAAACAAAAATAATTACAGGGTCAGCTAAGGTCTAATTATTGCCGCCAATCCATACAGGGTGGTCGGCGAATCTTTTCGGTTTCCCCCCATCAACAACTTCGTCGACAGCTATGTATATAATTCTTTTTCGCAAAACTTCAGATAGGCTTTCCTCCTCATCTGTGCAAGCTATTGGAATTCGCTTTGATTTAAACCGCGACGTCCATAGTTCTTGCATTGGTCAACTGCGGTACAGTCAATGCAAGAGCACCAACAGCAGCTGCTGTTGCTGGTAACTGGCAATTGTCAGCCACATTTCAAATGAGGCCAGCCGATCAATAGTTGAAGGCATACAATTTCGTTGCCCATATAGTCTGTCTGTATGATGGCGGTATTGTGTAGTGGCTAAGGCTTAGATACTACTAGTATACAGTGCATAAAACAGTTTTCCGATTTTGGAGCAAGTAACGTTCAATTCAAATTGACGTCGAACGGCGGCAGTGTTATAGCTGCAGAAATGGGCTTGGCTTCGTGATTGCAAGCAATGAGGTGTAAATGGTAAAAGGTTCGACGGATCGAAAATATAAACTTCTGCATGTGTGTCGGTATGGAAAATTAAATCTGCACTGCAAACACCGAAGTAGGTTATACTAACGTTTTTCGAATAAAAATGCACGTGGGGAAGGTTTGTTGCGCAGTTCGGTTGAAATAGGGCAGGCAAAGAGCTTTCAAGAAGCAGTAGCCACAATTTCATTTGCTGCATAAATGTTTATGGTTATAGACCTTTGCGATAGATTTTTAAAAGGAACTGATCTACCTCTGCGGACAGCAGACCGCTGATAACCGTTGAAGAGCGTACTCCGAACCCTTTGGTATTGGGTGGCACTGTAAGCGGGGCATCACATAAAAGATATGAGCTTCGCAAACTGCCGACGTTACCCATTTTTTTTTTCTTTTTTAAGATGCCTTATGCGAAGTGACCGTTCTTCTTCGGCAGCTTACCTTATCAAGCGAAGCTAAGTATTGAGCTAACGACTTCCATACAAAACATGATTTTACGTAGCACGTAAAAGCAAAAACCTCTTACGCCACTAAAGTGATGTTGTAGGATGTTCAGCTGATCTTCGGGACAAGACTTAGAAATTGGTTTCCTAAGTGTTTTGTTTATGTCCTTTTTTCGACATGCCGACGCCATTATCACGTAAACACTTGTCCCAAATTTGTCACTACGTATGATCGCCTATCTAGCTCTGGTCACGCGGGGTGTCACACCGCTTGACACAAGTGACATAGCTAAAATGTCATTACTAAGTGACAAATTTTTATTACCGTGCCCATAATAAAATCTCACGGATATTCAGTATTTCAGCATTGTCACGCGTCTCTCAAATGATACATTTTTCCCATGTTTTTTTTGTCGTTTTTGAAAATGGCCGGTCTTTCGAATTTTGAAAAGTAGTAAGCAAGACGTGTGTTGTAAATAAATAAAGTGCACGATTAGGTCGAACAAAACTTTCTCCTTTATCAAAAGTTTTGTTGGTTGTTTTTTATTTTATTAGATAGCTAGGTAAGGATCCGAGGATCTGAGAATCAATGCTATATAAACAAGCATAGTAGGAGTTTCTCATTTTCGAACAGTTAGGGAATAATTTTCTTTTTGATGGGAATATATTAATGACGGTGGCTTAAGTTGTCTGCGATTGGAAGTATTGTTCGTTATAGATAGATATTTTTCCATATAAAAAGAGCGGTATTGAGTTTTAAAAATATATATGAACAGAGATCGGCTTTTGGGTACTTACCCATTTTTGAGAAATAATTAAAAAATATATTTCTTCGAATTTTTCGTTTTTACTTTGAATTAATTGGTGCAAAAAAAAAAAAAAAAAAACGATCTCAATCTTTCTTGGAATTGAGAACACTTTCCGAATATCGGTTTCTTTTCAGATTTACAGAAAAAACGTAAGCAAGTTTCTGCAGTTAAAAATATTCCAAGCAACAATAAACAGAGAAACTTAATTTGTTTTATTTGATTGAACATACGAAATATGAAACTTGAGACCAGAATTCGGATATCCCAGAAATAAAATAGGAAAAATATTTTAACTGAACAAATTGTTTTTGTTATTTTCTAGTAAACGTAAATACATATTTAATAATTACTATACACATTTATGTAATGTGCTATTTTCGAATAAAATCATTTCCACTGGGTAAATGTATTTTCTCATTGAAATCTATTCAAATTCACAACAAAATAAACTTCAACTTATTTGTAACCCTACAGATAAATTTGTTGGCAGGTAGAAAACCTATGGAAATCCTCCATGATAAAATACCAGTACGTAGAAATTTCAAACTTTTCGTGTACCTATCTTTGTATTTATTTCCATTCCATTGCAGTGAAGTTAATGTTCGTTAATTCTGATATAAACAGGTAAAAACCAACTGAGCAGCCACACAAAAGCAAGCACATTTCCAGGAATTGGATATGAATTGCAAGGTTTTGCCGAGGATTCCCGAAAAATAAAACAGCGGTAACTTTTATTAATTTGACACCCCTTTAACCACGGAATGGAATCTTAAACCGATTATTTGTTGTAACACCACCTCTGGCAGCAGTAATCCCATTGAGCATGACAATTACAACAAATGCTCACCCATACTCAGACTCACCCTTATCATCTTTAAAAGTCAGCCTAATGAATACATGTACGTACAATGCTAGGTGAAACCACCGCCCGAGGAAAGGTCGCAAAACTAACTGCTGTCGGCTTCGTCACCGTCTTTTTCTTTTCAGTTTTCCCACCGCTCAATTTTTGCTGATAGTGACGTCTCACCCCTTTGAATAATCTTCTTAGGGGTGAACTTCAAATCGAATCAATTGTCAGCTAATGAGTAATGAATAAGTTACCTCCAGGCCTATACTTATGGCGCATCTTAATCACGGAGAAGTTGTTTTGATATTTGACGATACCATGTCAAACAGAAAAGGGATGCGCATTCGGGGTTATTTGCTGCGCAACTTGCAGCACCTTATGCTGAAATGTCAGTCAAACACTACCACCAAACCGGTTGTCCATAATTCGGCATAAATGTCAACCTAAACTCATCGACGAGCTGCGCAACTCCTACCGGTTTCTAACCCTTCTCTCCGCAAATTAAAGAAAACAATCAACGTAGAACGTACCGCTGGCCAAATGTGATTTATCGTCTGATTTGTTTCTTATTTGCTTATAGCACTCCAAGGTATATAGAATAACATGGTAAAATATTGCGCATGTCCGCATCCTATCTCACTCGCACACTGTTACGTCACGTGTATCACACTGTTTTGACATTTCAGTGCAAGTTCGACGTTCTCTTAAGGTTTTTGTGGAATATTTTTTAAACAAATAAAAATAAATTGGTTATATGTGCGATATTCGGCTGTAATAATAATAAAGACAAGAATCGAAAGCAAAACAGATTTCCCAGGCGCGAAAAATTGTCGTTTTTCAGAATTCCCAAGGATGAATCTATGAAAAAAGTGTGGTAGAAAAGACAAGTTTAATGCAAATAATGCATTTGTTTGCTCGAAACACTTTAACAGTGACCAATATGCGCGAAACTTGAAACATGAGCTGCTAAACTATTTACCCAAAAACAGTAAGAATTGCCTTTCACTTCCAAGGACTCTGACAATAAGCGCCAGGAGAATTATGAAAGGCGGAACACAAAACAAAAAATTGTGCGCGAAATTTTGTGAGTTTTAAGTGTGAACAAATTATAAATACGTAATTAGTTAATTAATTATTAATTTAAAATTTGTATTTTCAAAGGAAAACCCTTCCAAGTGAGCAAGTTACCCAGGACACCAATGAACCTACTGCAAAATTATGCTGAAGAACAACCGACCGGATCCTTCACATGGACAGATCAAGTCAGCGAAGGTGGACTTCGAAAACCCAACACTATTTTTATCGAAAAAATACGACTTCTTGAAAGTATTTTTAATGAATATAACTCGACTGGTCTAAAAACTGGACAAAATTACATAAAAACATTGTTAGACCTTGCCGAACCTATTGATTTAGATCGCGCGATCAAATAGTTGTTTTTTCCGGGGCAAAATGTTCTTTAAGATTCGAATTCTTAACAAAACACTAATTACGAATATCACTGCAAAAAAAAGAAAAGTGAATAAAACGCTGAACTAATTGTAAAACTGATATGTACTTGTTTTTATTTGTAATATTTTCGCAGAGAGGACTTTTTATACATTATGGTTATGAGGTTTGATTGAAAAAATAAAACTGCGAATAACAGCTGCCGACATTAGATTTCTTTGTTGTATTGCTGTGGAAACAAGTGGTATCGTACCACCATCAGCTCACTTTAAAACAATTTCGCCACTATATCTTGCAATTCACATTTTTATTAATTAAAAATCCACAACCCTAATATAAAGCACATGAATGTGAACTAATTTGTTCTGAAGTGTCAAAATATGTGATACACGTGACGTACATGCGCAGAACTGAACCAATATTTTCCTCCGGAATATCATACCATGTATTCTATATACCTTGATAGCACTCATCGCCGTCAAACAATTAATCAACATAAACGTCATCGTTGGCTTTGTTGCGGTAGTTGTTGCAAGCCAAAGTTGAAATTAAACAAGTAATATCTCTTGGCTATGGGAGTGAGCACAGTATTTGCGAGTAGTCAACACAAACGCCCTCTATGTGGTAAGTATAGGGAAACTGTTTAAACTGTTAGTGACAATTACAATCTTACGGCTGGTGGCAAAGGTGGCACCCATGGAGACAACGGCTTAATGATGACTATTATTCGCAAACAAGGTGAGGCTGGCGGCAGATGAAAAATCATCAAAATTGCTGGTCAATAAATTTGCCCATCTGACATTTGACGGCAGTGCCTGGAGAACTGTCATTTGCTAAATGTCAAATATTTGTTTTTTTATATCACAGACGCTGGCATTTACGTTCAGTGTTTGATAAATTGATATTGCAGTCAATCAACTGTCAAAATTAATTTAATATTGCTAGAATAATTGTCCGTTTCATTGTCGCTGCAGAGGACGAGTAAACTTATAGAACGAGGTGCGTTTGGGATTTTCTTTGGCGGCACTGGTTTGTTGTGAAAATGCTATACACTCCTAGCAACAAGCTTGAACGATACGTGTCTATGGATTTGTCAATTACAATGTTCTATGAAAGGGCTGTATTCAGCTAGCGCAACGCATCCGTATTGGTAGCCTGAGTTTAGCATCTTTTATTCTGTTTATAGGTAAGTTTTTATTTTTGAAGGCGAATTTAAGGAAGGTACCTACAATTTTATGCCGACATTTTTTTAAATTTGAAATCCCTAGATACCAGTGGCGTCTCGTCAGGGTGTGCAAGGTGTACATTGCACATCCTGTTATAACGAAAAAAAAACCCTCATCGAACACTGTGTGATAATATAACACACACATATAAATTCGCACGAAATCTCGCTGTGCACGTGTTCTGTTGATTTCATAAAAAAAAATCGTCTATACTCTGTCCAAGAAAAATTGTCAGTACAGGCCTTATGGGAAGCTCTTTTTTCTACCAGTGGTGCCTGTAGCTACTCTCACGGCACTCAAACACAAGATTTGCCACTGAAATAAAAACGAAACCACTGGCATTTCAAGGAATTTTGTTGTTGTAATTCTCCTGAAATTCGCATGTGGCCTTCGATTGCTTTTTCCCTTAAAAGCCTGTATACAGTTTGTTCCGTAACAGGAAAAACAGTAGCCACATTTCCTACGGCTTCCGATTTACTTTTAAAAAGGCTATAGAATTTTTCAGTTGCATCAACAATTTTTTGTTTCTTTTCTACACTTAGATCCTTTGAAGACTTTGTAGCCATGTTTCTGTTTATTCATATGCACAATAAAGTTAACCACTTGCTTAGATGCACTATCCGCGATTGAGATAACAACGATTGTTTTATATACACAAGCAGGCAATTAGAATACAAACATATATAAACACCACGCAATGTCATATACCTAAACAGATGTTAAAAGGACTGCACTCGTGCAGCTCTACATACATTTTTTAATATAAACACATATACCTAGATTACATATTTGCTAAAATATGATAACCCGTCCATGCAGAACTTCGCGGAAACAGTAGCAAAAAAAGGATCATAAAATCCTTTCAAGGCATTTGCTTTACTGGAGAATGATCGGATGTGGTAAAACCCAACGACCGAAAATAAACAGTATAGGTCTACCTGCTTCATCATTTTGATATTTCAGTATGAAAAATATGCTCTACAAAGTAAAATATTAATTTATACCTACCAAAACACTACTCAGGATGTTGAAATAGAGATGGTGGCGGAAGAGCCCTTAATGGGTCAACGGCAGCTCTCATATCCCCGCAGCGGGTTACTGACTCCGGAATATTCCGGCTCCTTTTGCCCAAGGGGTTACAGAAAGGGCCTGGTCCTCCAGGTTGGGGGTTGTGCGTGGGGCTAACTACCCTACCACGGAAAACAATATATGTTGCGAAGCAACCAATAGCCTCGGATAAGGACGGATTCACTGTTGACGACCCTGCAAAACGAAAAAAGGACAATGACGTTCGGATCTGCACGTGGAATGTTCTAACTCTGAACAGACCGCGTGCAGCCGAACAACTAGCGGAGGCCCTAGACTGCTACAAAGCAGGTATCACCGCCATCCAGGAAGTGCGGTGGGATGGGCCGGGCAAAAGAAGGATGAAAAACTGTGACATTTACTACGGTGACTGCTATAGGGAACAAAAGCAGCGTCTATTTGGATGCGGATTTGTTGTAAGCGGCAGACTTAGGCAAGAAGTCTTGAGCTTTCGACACGTTAGTGAACGCCTTACAACTATCCGCATCAAGGCTAAATTCGCCAACTTCAGCCTGATATGCGCTCACGCCGCCACAGAAGATAAAGACGATGCTACCAAAGAGTGTTTCTACGAGCTCCTCGACAAAACATATGAACAATGTCCTAAGCATGATGTTAAAATCGTCTTGGGTAATCTTAACGCCAAAATAGGAAAGGAGGACATCTTTGGTAGCACAATCGGAAAACATAGCCTACACGACACCACGTTTGGAAACGGACTTAGGCTGATTGATTTTGCTGCGGGACGTAATGTTACCATAGCTAGCTCACGGTTTCCTCACCTCAATATCCACAAAGGAACATGGCGATCACCTGATCATCAAACCGTCAACCAAATTGATCACGTTGCGATCGACGGAAGGCACTCTAGTATTCTAGATGTCCGAACATTCCGAGCGGCCAACATAGACTCGGACCACTACCTTGTTGTAGCCAAGGTATGGATGCGGATATCCCAGACGCCACAACAGCGAGAAAATACTGTGAGGAGACTTAACGTCGGACGACTACAAACGCAACAAACCGCCAGAACCTATGCCGATCGCGTATCCCTCAACCTCTCGAGAAGTCCTATACTGCCAGCATCAAGTGCCAAAGACCAGTGGCGCCGATGCCAAGAAGCCATCAAAAACGCCGCAACTAATGTGCTCGGTTTCACCAGCCCACCTCCCCGAAACCCCTGGTTTGACGAAGAGTGCCGGCAAGCACTTGCAGCAAAACAAAGTGCATACGAAGCGTCGCTGCATAGAAGGAGGAGAGCAGCTCGTCAGCTCCACGAGCAAAAAAGGAGGGAAGAACATCGGCTTCTCCGGAGAAAAAAGAGAGAGCATGAGAAGCGCGCGATCGAGGATATAGAGAGGTGTTACTCCAGGAACAATGTTCGGAAGTTTTACCAAAAGGTAAAAAGAACGTGTCATGCCAACAAGACCCGAACGGAGACCTGTAGAGACGAACAAGGAAACCTTGTAGTAGAGTCACAGTCGGTGCTGAGGACATGAAAAAACCATTTCTGCAGACTGCTAAATGGCGAAGACGACACAAATTCCGCTGTCAGGACGATGAAAGCCAAGATTTCCGTCCACCTGACCAAAATGAAGTGACGATAGCAATATCTAAGCTTAAATCCAACAAGGCTGCTGGTCCAGACGGCTTAACTGCCGAGCTCTTCAAGGCAGCCGTAGATGACTTGGTAGAGTGCATACACCAACTCATCTCCAAGATTTGGTTAGAGGAAAGTATGCCTGATGAATGGAACCTCAGCATTGTTTGCCCGATCCACAAGAAAGGAGACCCTCTAAACTGCGCCAACTACAGAGGCATCAGTCTCCTTAACATCGCATATAAGATCCTATCTGCCGTACTGTGCGAACGCCTAAAACCATATGTCAACGAACTGATTGGACCCTATCAGTGCGGTCTTAGGCCCGGTAAGTCCACAACAGACCAAATATTCACACTACGGCAGATCCTGGAAAAAAACCAAGAAGTCCAGATCGATATGACAGCATTTATAGAGACGAGCTATACAGAGCCATGTCTAGTTTTGGCATCCCTGCCAAACTTGTCAGATTGTGCAGAATGACGATGGAGAACGCTCGCTGCTCCGTAAAGGTCGGAAACAATCTCACCGAGACCTTTGATGTAAAAAAAGGATTTAGACTAGGCGACGCGCTGTCATGTGACTTCTTCAACATCATTCTTGAGAAAATTGTGCGAAACTCACAAGCCAACTCCAGATGCACAATTTTCCATAAGTCAGTGCAACTGCTAGCATACGCTGACGACATTGACATTGTTGGCAGAACACAGCGAGCTGTCACTGATGCGTTTGCAAGTATTAGTACAGAAGCGGCAAAAATTGGTTTAGTGGTGAATGAGGGTAAAACAAAATATATGCTGTCAACAAGAAGGGACACACAACATCGAAGAATCGGACAGCACGTCACGATAGACAGCTATAACTTTTAGGTAGTTAGGGACTATGTCTATCTCGGCTCCGCTATGAACTCTGATAATGACATCACATCAGAAATCAAGCGAGGAATCACACTTGCCAACCGCTGTTTCTTTGGCCTAAGACGGCAACTGATAAGTAAGGCCTTGTCGAGAAATACTAAGGAAACTCTGTATAAGACCCTCATCATCCCAGTCCTGCTTTATGGTGCAGAAGCATGGGCGCTATCAAAGGCGGATGAAGATCTCCTTGGTCGTTTCGAACTCAAAATTCTTCGAGTGATTTTTGGTCCCCTTTGCGTTGACGGGCTTTGGAGGAGAAGATTTAACAGCGAAGTCTACGAGCTGTACAGCGACATCGACCTAGTCAGAAAAGTACGCATCAGTCGTCTAAGATGGCTGGGACATGTAGAGCGAATGGACACCAACGCTCCGGCCCGAAGAGTCTTCGATTCTAACCCGGAGGGACAACGCAGTAGAGGAAGACCTCGCCTTAGGTGGCGCGCGAGATAAATTTATAGACGACCGACAAAATTTTTGATAAAGATTTTTCTTTATTTATTATTTTTGCTTATGGCTCTATAATTATTAAAGTACAATACAATACAATAAGGACGGTCGCCGTCTAAAGCGGAGCTGCACCGTTGTACTGCTTGAGGTCTGTAAAAGAACTAACTGTTACAACTGCTAGAATGCCAGAAGAAAATTGACATGAATGTATTACTTAATGTATTATTATGTTACGACATAATTCCCCCATTGACTTGCTTGCCTTTACAGTTTCCACTGGGTCAGCCGAATGCATTGGGTGTATTTATTCACTCTATTTTTCAATAGGTTACCCAATGAATTGGCCTACTTTCATTTGTTTATTTTAATTACGATTCGGTCTTCGTCGCTTTTATGTGTCAACATAAAAGTGATGACGATAGTAATTTACCAGTAAGAATACCTACTGTAAATTCAGCAAGTATGGTTTATGAACGTAATATATTATGATCTTATGACCAATACTTAACTCGCGCAAGTGGAAGGGGACCTCAACCAACTTGGAGTGCGCAACTGAAGGCAGTTAGCCAAAGATCGCGCTAACTGGAGAGGCGTATTGGTTGAGGCCCAGGTCCACCCCGGACTGTAGCGCCACCTAAAGTAAGTAAGTAAGTAAGTTATCAAAAAACTGTCTCTGGGGCAGTTTCTGTAGCTTCTGGAAGTATATTGCAGTCGCTCTCGACTAAAATGAGATGGCCGCGAACCTAAGTATCTATAGGTCCTATTATTTAATACAAATTGCATAATATCCTTTCACTTATTCACACCCTAAACTCTAGTATACGAATGTCTTAAATTTATATTTTAACTTGATTTATGTTTTATAACAACGTATTAAGAGATAAAAAATATATACCTAATTGTATTCTAGGGTTAAATCGGAATATATTTATTTATTTATTTATCTGTTTGTCAAAAAGTACAGGGCCAAGGATTTGAATATAAAGCATAAATTAAATCTAAATAAGAGACTAAAATTAAAGAATAAATAATGTGAATACAGAAAAAAAGGCAAGAAAAAAATATGGCAGTTACAAAAGTAAATCAAGATTGTTTTTATTGTTAATTAAATACCCACAATCATTATGCAATAACAACGTTTTAAGAGGAAGATCTACCTAAATTATTACTTGAACGGGGTATATAAAAGAATCTGCCGCAGAATTATATTCATCGCGTGCCTATTAGGAAAGATTAGTAAATAATGTACTAAGTAGTAGTAGCAATCTAACTTCAAAACCACCACGAGGCAAATTTTTGTCAAACCGATCCAAAAATTGACAGTTTAAAATTTTTTTATGAAATGACAGCAAAAAAAGAAAAAAATGAAAATTAGGTAGGTACTATAACTTTCAGAAATGCAGGAATTGGAAGATCGTAACTTGTTATAAGATCTTGAATATTCCGATTTTCGACAAATGAACATTTATTTTATTAAATCTGTAGCGAAAATAAAACTCTTAATCATCAAAATCTAAAAACATTTCAAAATCTTCCAAAATATTAGTATCCTGGAAAAACGTTGTTTTAAAAATCTTCAAAAAAAAGTTGCAATTTTAAATTTTGCAATAGGAATGACATTTATGGGAAATTTTTGAGAGTCCCTAGGCTAGGGTTGCCAGATTTTGCTCGCAGCTCGACGGGATAGATAGCAAAAATATGGAAAAAACACCGGTTCCAAATTTTTCCCTGGATAAGCTAAGATTGGAAATTCCTCCTCCTCTTCTCCGCAGAGTCGACGGGAGTCATCGTCGGAAAGTCCAATTTTTTTGAGATGATATCTTCTTGGACAGTGACTAGTATGATAACCCGTTAGGATCCTTAGATCTTCTTTGCTTAGCTCAAGTAACTTTTTTGCTTTACTACGAGCTGGGCTTATGAATCTTTTTGCCTGCCTCTGTCCCTTGGATTGCTTCCAGTATTCGGCAAGGTGACCATCTTCTTGATCTTAATTTTAAGGGCCTTAAGAGCTGCCTGGCTGTCTGAGAGGGCACCTTTAGAGCGCCTTCGTAAGCATTCTCGGACACATATCTCTATGGCGTGTACCTCTGCTTGAAAGATGTCTGGTGATTTTCCTACTGCTACGGCCCTTTGGAACCTAGGCCCATAGACCACAGCACCGGTGGCTTCATCTTAAATCTTTGAACCGTCGGTGTACCAGACTTGTGATCCTGATGGTGTTACGAATTGGTTGGTTCTCTAGGTACTCCTGTCAGATATGACTATCTTAAATTTTCTGGAGAAGCGAAGCCTTTTAAGCATGGTGCCTGATACTTTCACAGGATCATCTTGAAGCATTTGTAATACCCGAAGGTGTCCTGTAAGATTTTCGGCTTTAAGACTTGCATTTGATATATATCAGGGAGCCTGAGGGCACTGAGACTAGATTCCCTCTTTACAGAAATATGTAAAGGCAGAAGACTGAGCATTGCCCCTATGGCTGCAGTTGGACAAGTTTTCGTTGCCCCCGTTATACCAACGCATGCTTAGCGATATATCTTGCTCAGTTTTTTCTGGGCCGTTAATTGTTCGGTTTTTGGCCATCATGATATCGCTGCATCGCTGTAGTCGCAGTAGCTTAGTGGTTAGTGTGTTGGAATGCTATGCCCCCGCAAGCGTTCGAATCCCGCAAAAAACCCAATTCCGCCTTTGTAGGGTTTTTCCGCTGCGCTACCTCTAGCGAACATCTGACAAACATCCGAGAGTATAAATGTCTTGTAAGAGCTTCTCAATTAGCCGTTTGGAGTCGGCATAAAACTGTAGATCCCTTCCATTCGTTCCAAAAATGAAAAACTCACACAAAACGAATGGTTGTGAGAAGCTAGGCCTAGGGTCTCTCCGGACCTGTTGCGCCAACTATTTATTTATTTTATATCGCTGCATAGGTGATCATTGGTTTGGTGATCGTGTTGTATGACTAATAGATCATTTTTGATTCTAAGCCCCAGGTTTTGCTGTAAAGACGCTGGCACATATAAATTGCCTTTGTCGCCTTCTTGGTGACTTGATCAAGGTGTGAGTTCCAGGTAAGAGTCTTGTCCAGGATTACTCCCAGATACTTTACCTCCCCTGATAAGTCAATAACTTCGTTATTCAGCTTGATCGGTTTCAATTCTAGTTTTATCTTTCTTGAGAATGATATCATGACTGTTTTTGAGGGACTTATGGTCAATCCTTTGTTCTGACACCATCTATAGGTTAAGTTTAGGGCTCCTTGCATGATCTCCGATATCGTGGAGTCATGTTTGCCCCTAACAGTGATTACTACATCATCTGCATAATCTTGTGTTATGTACCCCGATTGTGTGAGGTAGTCTAGGAGTTCATCTATGACTAAAGTCTACAGTAGTGGAGAGAGTACTCCTCCTTGAGGACAGCCTCTAGTGACTTTAACAGTCTTTTGTGAGCCTCCATACTCCAGATTTATTATTCTGCTTTCTAGCATGTTTAGAGTCCATTTTATGATTAGTGGGGCAATGCCTTTCCTTATCATAGCTTTCTTTATGGCATCGAAGGAGGGATTGTCTAACGCTCCCTGGATGTCTATGAAGGCACAAAGAGCCGTTTCCTTTGCTGCCAGAGCCTTTTCAATCGTCGTTGTGAGGCTGTGTATGGCAGTTTCTGTAGACTTGTCGGCTTGGTATGCGAACTGGCTCGCATGAAGTGGGTTACTTGTAAGGAACTGATCCCTTATATATATTGGTCTAGGACTTTCTCCATGGTTTTTAGGATATGATTTCGCTTGTTGTTCAGATTTCCCACCTTCTTTTGGTATGAAAACCACTTGTCCAGCTCAATGGTACGTGGCTTAAAGATAAGCTGGATCTGAAGATCCAGTAGGTCCATACCCTGTTGTAGTAGACAGGAGTAGACTAGATCGCCCATTTTACCTTGTCTCGCTGAAAAATTTTGCAGATAGACTATTATCCCATTTTGATACAGTGAGATCCTGGTGCCTCATCGGTAGGTATGGGTTTCCTATGTGGATGCATTCTCGGAAGTGCGTGTCAAGAAGAAGTTGATAGGTTTCTTCAGGGGTAGCTGTAAATTCACCATTGTGCTTTTTCAACATGTATGATACTACATTTTGCTCTATTTTTTTTTACATTAAAACATGCAGCTCCGTGTAAAAGAGACTAAAGTGTAAGACCAGAAAATGTAAAGAAAGAAGCTACCAATCTGCCAATAATTTAACCCTAGTTTTTTTGGTCGCATTTATTGGCACCCATTTTATCTACATATATATATAAAAATGACTTGATAAATGTATGTGTGACAGCCTACCGACTGCCACACACATCCGATTTTGATTTAGTTTTTTTTGTTGGTTAATAGACCATGCAGAGAAGGTTCATATATTGGTATGATAAATTTTTGAAAGAAGGTGCAACCGCCATACCAATAAATTCATTTTTGTACACTTTGAAAAAAAAAAAGAAACTGGATAGAAATCGAATAAAAAAAAAATAATATTTTAAATTTTAAAAGCAATTGTTGCTGTCAACTATTTTAATTATTTTCAAAGCAAATTGTTGTTGTCAACAATTTTGAAGTTTTTTTTTTTTAATTTATTAGAACAAACTTTTTAGGTATATTATAGGTACTATGTTACATGAAGTAACTTTTTGAAATGAAGTAGATACTTTGATCATACAAAGATGATGTGGCCGACGATATTTTGCATCGAATTCGTACTGTGATATCGGATAATGAACTGGAGATGTTAGTTGCATCGAATTCGTACTGTGACATTGGATAATGAACTGGAGATGTCAGATGGAAAGCGCAACAAAGCTTTGATTTTGATCGAGGATATGTGTCTGCTCATGAGTGGCAATTTGTTGTGCAAATTGGGGATGCCACAGCCAAATCGTTCAATGCAAGACGCATTTAATCTAGAATTGGAGCGAGAGCAAATGGACTTCGATCGAGTCGCATTGAGTCAAACTGTTCGAACAATGAATTGATGCAAGCAGTCGATAACGAAAATTGCGGAACTGGAAATACATTCCTGATTTCACTGATTTTGGCTACAATTCGTTCGAGATCTGAGATCGCTTTGGCCCAAGCCTCTTCTGGGATAGCGGCTACTTTTTTAGAATGCGGTCAAACAGCATTGAAATTGTCATTGAATCTGCAAGTGTATGATCAACCTGCATGCAACATTTCAAAGAACACTGCGATGGCGAAAGTACTGCAGCAATGTAAGATTATTATATGGGACGAATGCACAATGGCTTACAAATGCGCATTGGAGGCCCTGAATCGTTTACGTAATGACCTTTCGGTGGAGCAATGATTACCGGCCTGATTGAGTTTCCACAAAATGTTTGCAACCTTACAACGACACCGGAAGAACTAATCATGAATGTTTTCCAGAATTTCGCTCAGAATAATATTGACCATGATTGGCTGAGTGTAATAGAAGAGTGATTTTAGCTGCGAAAAACAAGAACGTCGAACATTTGAATTTCCCCATTCAAAACCAAATCGCTGGTGAGTTGCATTCATACAAATCAGTCGACTCCTTGATGGAAGAAAACGAAGCCACCAACTATCCCACGGGATTTCGGGCTTGCCTCCACACAATTTGAAACTAAAAATCGTCTCAGTAATAATTTTGTTGCGCAACCTAAATGAACCAAAACTTTGTAGCGGTACGCGTTTGATTGTGAAGAATTTAATATCAAATATAATTCAAGCAACGATTTTTATTTGGAAAATTCATAGGCGAAGGTGTTGTTATTTCGCGGATTCCACTTATTCAGAACGATTTGCCGTTCGTATTTAAGCGTCTTCAATTTCCCGTACGTCTCGCTTTTGCTATGACAATTAATAAGTCGCAAGGACAATCGCTGGATGTGTTTGGCATAAATCTTGAATTTCGGGTGTCGGCAAAGCTCTCGCTTTGTACGTGTACACACCCGATAATAGAAATAGAACAAAAAATGTTGTGTTCCATAAAGCATTTCAGTGAAAAAGTGGTAGGTTGGCCGACAAATATTTTATTTTATTTATTTATTTAATTTTAATATACCTTTTGAATAAAAAATTTGAATTGACCGAATTACATGAAGCAAAATGAAGCGAAAGCTCGGAATTATTAATTTCATTAATGAATTTGGGCGGAACGAAGTTCGCCGGGTCAGCTTGTTTATTAATAAAATAATAACTTTTTTAACAGGTTTAATTCAAAAGCGGCTTATTAAATGCATTAGATATAATAATAATAAAAAAAAAAGTCGCGTCTGCTTTAACTTTCATATATTTCATCAGTCCCATTGCCATGCATTGAGATACGTATTTTCGTAAATTATTGTTTGTAATAACTCTTACATGAAGCCGAATCAATTTATGATCCCTCTCAGCGCCTTTGATGTCTTGTGTTATACCAACCTTGAAATCCAGACATTGCATTGGTTTTATAACCTTTTGACGCAAGCATTCAAACTGACGTCTTCACGCGCCTAGCCCCGTACATTGAACTCATCCAATAAATCTCCACAGAAAACAAAACAAAATAACAATCGCCAAGTACCTATGAATTTGTATAGTCAACTTTCATTCTCTATTTAAAAAGAGAACAATCGCAATTTCTGCATACAAATACTAATTAATTCCACTGACAAACAATCAAATTCATCTTCTTCAGCCTATCTCGTTTTTATTTCATTACCAACTGCAGCGCAATGTATCTTTCTATTTATAGTCGCCCAAGTAGAATTAGTGGCTTCTTAAAAAAATAACTAAAACCAAAGAAATAAATAAATAACCCCCCTCCCAGATAATAATCTTCTCATATGCATGCAATGAACATGACAGAGAATTAAATTGCTCGCACTAAAAGGCAAAACTAATCTGCCTCTGCCAGTGCTTAAAGTCACCCCCCACCATTTTAAATATATATCGCTCAATTACATTTGCTTTGACATTAGAGACCTACCACACACCTAACTGGTCAGCATGAATGTCAAACTTAAACTGTGTGAGACTATCAAACTGAGCAGTCATCGCACAGCATGTGTAAACAACTGCAGGTAGTATCAGTATGTAGTGTAGCCACTCTAGAAGGCAGTCTCGATAGTGGATACACAATACACTATGCGGGGCTAAGGAGCCCCTACAAACATGGTACATGGTAGTGGTGTTTTATACCGTGCCTAGTGCCTTTGCTCTTGGTTCGATTATCGTCGCTATTCCCCAGACCCCAGTGTCCCCAGTCCCTCTCCCCAGTCCCAAGTCCACGTTCAGCGTTCTGCGTTCTGCCATGCCGATCTCTTGGATGTTGGATAGCATTCAATTCATCGTCGAAATCATGCGAAAGCTGGGCGGTAAAGAGTGCTGTATGAAGTGGATGTAAGAGAGGGAGAGAATAAACGACCAACACTGTGACACTTTGTTGCCAATTTCCTTAAGCACATTGTTTACAGGTGTACGGATACAATTCGTGTGAGGAAGTGTGCGCGAATGCTCCTGCTCCTCGTCCTCCAAACTTTTGCATTTTTATTTTTTCGTCTTAGAAGTTTTTCAGCACTTCTGCTTTGCTCTTTGGACTAATTTCGTAATGTTCATTTTATTTACTTCTTGTATTTCACGTACTCTCCCACTCACTGATACTGATCGGATTCGGGTATGATTATGAATAGGAGACAAAATAATTTGCTCTCTGTCTCTATGCTTCACACGATGTTCACATTCCCAGTGAGAGGGATGGGTTTGTATTTGTGTTTTAAATTTTGTTCGGTTCCATTTCGCATTCGCATCTGTACTATGTTCGCGTTCGAAATTTAAAATGAATTAATATTTTGCTTTCTGGTGGATTTTTATTTCTTGTTGTTGTTTTTCGTTGGTCGTTTGTTTTACTTGTTGTTTCTTATTGTCATATGAGAGTTGAGAGATTATATATCTTTATAAGCGATGAAATAATTCACGCAAATGTACACTGGCGTTGAAAAGTTTCTGCCTTTGCGCCTTTTTTGTGCGAGGAAATTCGTCGTTCGGTGGCGTATACGTAACATTTTTTTGTTGTGGTATATGACTTGTTTGCCTTTTGTGCTTAATGCTGATTTTCGAAGCAGAATTTGGAAGCAAGTATGCTTTCATGTAGGATGGGGTTTTATTAAAACATATGTGTGTCTATTAGTATCAAAAGGGCGCATTGGCATGTTAAGTGGAACTGAGAAAAACGCGGAAAACTTATTATGTCTAAACCGTTCCACGAGTCAAAGAAACTGTATTATAATGTTTTGTATAAGGCTTTAGCAGATCCATTTTTGAAACAAAAATATATACATTAAACTTATCTAATTATTTGTAGCAACTTTGGTACACCTGGAAATGTGACGTTTTGAAACAAAACTTTGGGAAAAGTACCTTTTTGAAAAATTATTACAAGCCTGTGTGTATATAGTTTTATACCATTTTATTAAAAACTTTAAAACACAAATATAATTAAATTCATTAAAATTTTAGTTATTATTAAATAAAATTAAAAAATAAAACAAATAAATAGTAAAAAAATCAGTCAAAAAATTAGAAACTTCACGTTGCATTTTCATTAAAAGTAATTTCAGATTTTTTACACTTGAAAATCAGTGTCCTCTTCCTGCAACTCACACAGCTCGTCGCAATTATTTTCAATATTTTTCACCAAAATCACAGTTTTGGTCATTAACGGAAATGAGCCATTTTGATTTGAACAAACAAATTTTTCGAAGGATATGTGACCTTTTGGTGCGAATAGTTTTCATTCGTCCTCATGGAAATGGTACCGGTTTGAAAGTAATACCTGTTTTTGGTTAGCTAAATCAGTGTGAAATGAGACCGTTTGTTATATCTGGCAAAACTTTTTCTACAGACATTTGTATGTAGAATCGAATGACATTTCTAACTTTTTTTTTTATAAAAAGTGGAGATGCGCCCTTTTGATAGTAATAGACACATGTACAAATTGGAGTTTCAGAGCTGTTGAATTCAGTCGCTTATATGCTGGACCAGTGGTCCCAGACTTTGAAGACTGTTTCTTATGAGCAAAAGCGTTACTTCTACCCTAAATTAAAAAAAAATCCCCTTCTTTTCCCCAGCGAATTAATGTGCTTTATTTTTATGTGAAAAAGATAGAAAACGTAAGCCGTTTTTTTCAACAAGCTTAAAATAATAAGCATATAACATAAAAATTGCAAAAGTTTATTTTTTTAGACATAGGTAATATGAAAACGAGGGAATACATTCGGATACACAAAAGTTCTTACGTAGACGTTCGATTGGCTGTTTTCATTCATATGTAGTATGAACGTTTCATTCTGAGTAAACTTTGACATCATGTTGGTAATGAAAATACGTTTTAATTGTAGGTACTTTGAAGCACTTTAAATGTCAAAGAGATTTAAGATTTTTTTCCTTTTTTTTAGATTGCCGCTCGCTTTCCCCTTTTTTCATTATAAAAGTTCAAAATAGGAGCTTTTCCCCTCCATCGTGGTGCACTGTGCTTGAATACTGAATGAGGATATCTCTAAATTAGCTCAATAATTCGAGGCAGGATGGTAGTGTTGTTGACTCTACAATTAAGATTGAAAATTAAAAGGTCAGATTTTGCATTATGGGAACAAGGTATTTAGTTTCATAATGCTCCCCATAATCGATTTCTTCTGCTGACGTGCCGTAAGCCCCGCATCATGAATAATCATTATAGTGTAAGGCGGCTGTTCAAATTGAAAAATCGAAAAGAGTAATAATACAAAATATTGTGGAAGCGTAGCCTACTGATGGTGAAGTAGGAGAAATTAGCACAAAAAAGGTATAAACGGTGTCTCGACAGAAAAAGTGTTACGAAAAACAAACGCCTTATAAAAAAAGCTTTCCCCTCGAAGAACGTGTTTTATTTTACTTGTATATTTCTGCATTTTTACTTCAAAGTAAAACAAAAGCGCATACATTAGTTGCACGCATTAGCATTAAGACTTTAAACCTTACGCTTTTTCTTTTCTTTTCTTTTTTCTTTGGAAGGTGTCTGAAAAATTTCCATCGTTACTGTGCCAAACGTTTTTCAATGATTTTTATCTGGGAGATGAGAAACACAACGGCCAACAACACCCAACCATATCAATGAGCAAAAAGAAAAATATCATAAATACAAACACAGTACATAACACCGTTTTGTTAACTCACGCTCACTCAAACCCTCACACTTAGGACTTAGTACACAAGTACAATTGTACGTTGTACACCCTCGCCGATCCCGCTGCAAGCAAACAAACAAATTAAGTGAAAAAAAAAGACTCCAGCAAGAACGTCCGTATGTCGCACATTGACAGCACAGCACAGTAGATACTATGCTCATGCTGTGCTATCAGCCACCAAATGTGGTGAAAATAATACAAAAACCGAATTAAATGGAACTGAAACGAGAGAACGATAAAAGTTGTGGAAAGAAGAACTGGTGATTCTCTTAAGACTCCAAATCCCTTCCTTCTTCCCTTCCTATAGCTGCATAAGAGTAGAACCGACTCTTCAAAACCTCGTTATCGCCTGTTTCGCTTTACACACTGTTCATTGTATCGTACGGATACAATCTCCTGTTGATGTGTGAACATTTTATTAAGATGAAACTCTAAGATACTTTACTTTTATTGTTTTTTTTTTTTTTGCCTATTGGACCGATTTCCAATTCTCTTTCGGATATGACACAAAAAGAGAACCGACGAATAATTCTCATGGTGAATAACTGAGATTGGCTTATAAACATGGCAGCCAGGGTTACCTATGGGACCCCTTAGGGTCCGATTTAACCTTTTTTGCAAACTGGGACCCCAGGACCCGCCATTTCTAAAATAGTCCAAATCGGACCTCTTTACGAAATTTCAAGACCCTTTTTTCAGAATTGTTTATTTACAAGACGCAAAGAATTATATTCTCTCTTTACTCACCCATCGACTGTCGACTTAAATCTTGTTTTCACATTTACAGAGCACGTACCTACTATTTGTAGATTTTAGGTATGGTGTTTGAGTCAAGTTAAAAAAATATACATATTATATCCATAATTTCCTTTGGAAACAGATACAGTCTCATAGTTTGTACATTCTGCTTGATTTTTAAAATTAGGTACCAGTTCCTCAGATTTAGTCTAGAAGCTCAGGTCTCATTTTCAAATTGAAGTTTTTATAACAATCAGACAAAATATTTGTTTTGTTTTTATTAAATGGATTTAAAAATATACACAATATTCAATATATGACGTAATGCATACCTACCTGAAATGTTTTAATGTTTTATGTAAATGATTTTTTTAGTACATTAAAAACATTTGGGATACTCTTGTTTTTCTTTAATTTCATACGGGAGCCTTTTTGAATGCCAGGGACACCTTTTCGGACCCTTTTCGAAAATTTTCGAAGGTAACACTGATGACACTCTCCTATGGCAGGTACTTAGTTTGAGTGTGTTTGATGTAGGTAGGTAGCTATGCCCTATGCCTATTTGTTTGTTCACTTTTTTGTCACGGTGTGTGCAATGAGATTGAAAGTCGGGTTAGGGTAGGGTGTTTCATTTGGTTATTTCGTCTTTACCATATCTGGGTCCGATTTTGCTTCTTCTGGTTCGTATTACCTCTGATTATACTTAACGCGATAGGGTGAGCTAGGATTTGTTTGGTTTAGGGGTAACTTTATACGAATTTTTTTAAACAATGGTAAAGTGGACCCTTAAGCACTATTCATCGAATCTAAAACAAAAAACTGTCTATTAATTTAAATATATAGGTAAATTTACAATTACAGAAATTTTCCAGCGAATTGAAAATTCTTGCCGCGAACTGTCACACTTTATTCATAATCCACATAAAACAGTCGCGATCCACAGGCCCACGAATGAAAAATTCGTTCGAACTAACCTGCAACAATAAAACTGATTAACGGGTACCTGAGACTAAAAAAAAAGTTGATTTGAATGAAATGTCAGAATCTACGAATATTCGCCTGCTCGCAATTCGCTCACATATGAATAGTAATTTATGACCTTAAAAAAAGAGAAGAAAATTCTTATAAATTCGTATCGAAAGTCGAAAAATTATTAACGGATTGTAACAACCATACTTTTTTTTATAAATTAATATCTGGGTGACCGAGCTTTGCTCGGTTATTACTATTTATTGTAATTTTAAAAACAATAAAAATTAAAAAAAATATATATTAACTTGAACATTAAAATAATTTTAAGTCTCCTAAATGCCGGTAGATGTCTTACTTTCTTCCTTTTACTATGACGCGGACTTATTACTTACTTATGCGACTTCCAACGCTAATAAAAGCATTGGATACTCAAAGGTGCGAGGGTACCGCTCACGCTTCAGAGTTCAGAGTATGCATATATACATACAAGAATTGCTCGTTTAAAGGTATAAGATTAAAACAAAAACCTTGAAACCAATTTCTATATACAGCACCTCTACCCAGCGATGCCAACCTAGGTTTTTTATGCCTTTTAGGCATTATTTCATTAGCTAAGGCGTTAAGGCTTTTTTGTTACCAAAAACGCATCTTTTTTCTATTTCAAATATTTATTTATTTTTTGATCTGATGGACTAAAACTGTGTTTGTTTTGTTCAATGCTATTTACCTACCTACTCAAGAAACTAAAGTCATGAATTTTGTTCCTATTTCTTCTGTGATTTATACATAATTTAAGTTTTTTTTTGGAAATAAAAATTGTTGTTGTTAATTTTGTTATATTTGTGTTTAATTTTTGATTTATTGTTCCAATTTACATAAAAAATTTTTTTAGGCATTATTTTATTGAAAAAGGCATCTTTTTTTCTCAAGTTAGGCTTCTTTTCGTCAAAATTGGTTGGCAACGCTGCTCCACCATCCGTCCATCACCACACCACACGTCATCATCCATCTGCGCATTTCCTCAGAAAGACATTGTCGCTGTTTTTTTTTTTTCATATGAACGTGCTTGTGCGATGTGCGCCACAAAACCACCCCAAAGCAGAACAACGATCAAGAACCGCGGCTGCTGATAATATTCGATTTGAGAAAATAAATTTATTTTTTTCGTGTTAGATTTTAGGTTGTAGCTCAGCTTCTAGAGGACATAGAAAGCTGATTGATGGCTTGAAATAACTATTAAAGTGTTGGCTCTCCTACGTATTTTTTTTGTTTGCATTGATTAAGAATTGTTTGTGTAATGGCGAGTAAAAGGCAGTAAAGTCAGAAAAATAAGCTCAAAACGCATGAAAACTCGAAAACACGCGTTTTCCCAAACATAAGACTAATCTAGATCAATTGCTTACCCCCGAAAACCCCCATATACCAAATTTCAGCGAAATCGTTAGAGCCGTTTCCGAGATCACAGAAATATATATATATATACAAGAATTGCTCGTTTAAAGGTATAAGATTATACAATTGTATGTTATAGAAATAAAAAAGCTTTATTATAATAACTTTCAATTTTAAAAGCAAAACTTTCATTCACTTGTATAAAATACTTTGCTATCCTAAGCAGCTTAAAAGCTTGCATGTAAATTAAAAAAAGTTAAAAAAGGGAAGGAACCCGTAACTACTTACTAATATAGAAAAAAAAAAAAGCAGTGCGAAATATTTACTACAAAAACTTAACATTTCACATTCTATCTGAATCTGATGCGTCAGAAAGTGCTGGGAACAGCGTTGCCAGTTTGGGAGTTTTGTCCCAGACTTAGGGTTTTTTTTTCGACGGGGGGAAATCTTTTTTTTTTTTTTTTTGTTATACTGCTTTATTTCTATAGCGGTATATCTTCTGGTAACATTAAAATTTGCTTCCGCAGAAAACGTTAGAAACGCTCAGTGGTTTAAACTTAAGAATGAGGCAGGTAGAGATTCCACGTTCTGTTCTATCGACAACCCATAACCAAATTATTCAAAATTGAGCAATCGAGGGTGAAATAAATGTTAAGAGCTGTTACCTCCAAACCTGTATTTGCCGTGAAAATTATTTGTTTTTCCACAGATATTGGGCTTTTATTTCAAAAACAAGTCTTTAAAAAGCAGCTAATGCCAGTTTCATTACGTAAAAGTTATAGGGCCTATTGGTAATAAACATTTTTAATTTCGACTCTTAATTTCAATAGTTCACAGTGGTTATATTGTCCATACAAATATCGCAATTGTGAGCTTCCGTAAATTTAAAGTCAAGACCAAAATTTGTTATTAGTACGGCGCTAGTTTTTTGTAATACCTATTTTTTTAAATATTGTTACGGATTTAAACATCAACTTTATCTGTTAGTTCAAGATAGTTTCTGTCCCGCACACATTTGCATAAGGAAAACCAAACTTACACGTTTGCTTTTCGAATTCGAAATTTGTAATTTTAAGTCGTACATTAAACATGTTAAAAAAATATTTACAAAAAGTTGTGGTTTTTCTTGGATAAAATAAGCAAATCTGGGGGTTTTTCAGATTGTTTGTAAGGCAAAAGTTTGGCGTTAAGATAGTCAGTCAAGCATTTTCTGATGTGTTAACATCTAAGCGCGCGTTATTGGAATCTGTTGGAGTAATTCCACATATTTCACTTACGGGGACGGAAATGCGTCACTGTGTTTTATCATTGCATACATTTTTTGGAATCTGGTGGAGTAATTCCACACATTTAACTTGCGGGGACAGGGAATGCGTGACTGTGTTTTATCATTGCATACATTTTATCATTGCATTTATTTATGAGCTGGGGCATATTAATTTCAGCTTTTTGTTGATGTGAAATAAGACTTCACCATTTCGTCCTTGCACCGTACTCAGAAGAAATTTCAAGAATTCAGCAGGGAGATTATCTTCTTTTACCAATGATCATAAGTGGAGACTTCAATATCAATTTTGCAACTCCAGAAGCTCAACCATTTATTGATTTTATGCAAGATAAATTTAATCTTCAAATGAACTCCAACCGGAAAATTTCAACAACACCATATGGAACAAAAAATCGATGCTGCCTTCCAGCGTAGTCTCGAATGTACATATCTTACTTCAGCCACCACAATCCGATTGAATCTGTTCTACCGAAACTAGCACAGAACGAATAAATTATTGTTATTTCATAATATATCAAGAATACGGGTATTACAATTCCATCTTTTCTCAATGACGTGTATCAAGCCACACACATACTGCACGCACGGTGTTTACACATGCACATATTTCGGGACTGTTGGATACAGTCGCACCAATTTTTTTTCTATATCCGCCCGTTCAGGCAGAAGGGGAAATTAAAATAAAATAAATCTTAAAATACCAAAAAAATATATTTAAAACCACAGCAACACTTATAATAAAATATTATATCAGTTTTGAGATCCAAAAATCTGTTATTTTATGTTATTCTTAAATCAACCTATTTCTTTTCATAGTTTTGGAAAAAAATCTTTTTGGGCAGTTTTTTTCCGAAATTGGATGGTCAAAAGCAGTTGTTTTCAAAACGATTTTTTTGTTTTTTTTTTATATGTTCTTTGTTTTTTATTTTAAAAATTACCTCTCCCTCATCAAATACATGGGTAATGCTTGTATTTAAGCCCTCTGACAAAAATCCGTAATCATTTTTTTAAAGCCTAAGCTTTTTAAGAATAGTCTAAGATTCAAAGGCTAACACCAGAGGCACTATCATCCAAAAGTCCGTCAACCTACTCGCCTACGCCGATATGATATCGACATAATCGGCAGAACGCAGCGTGGCGCGTTCGTGAGCATTGAGATGGAAGCGGTGAAAATGGGTTTGGTGGTTAATGAAGGCAGGACAAAGTTTATGCTGCCATCAAGAAATGACACCCATCACCGACGTCTTGGTCTCTATAGACATATATAACTTTGAGGTGGTAAAGGACTTTGTCTACCTAGGCCCCGCTATGAACTCAGCGAATGACACCAGCGCTGAGATTAAACGCAGAATAACTCTTGCCAATCGCTATTTCTTTGGGCTAAGAAAGCAATTGAGTAGCAAAGCCCTATCTCGAACGACTCCAGTGACCCTTTATAAGACTTTAATCATCCCAGTCCTACTTTATGATGCAAAGGCATGGACGCTATCAAAAGCGGATGAGGTTACTCTTGGTTGCTTCGGGAGGAAAATTCTTCGATTAATTTTCGGTCCTGTCTGCATAGGCCCGGAAGATCTTTGAACCCACTCCCGAGGGACGGCGCTGTAAAGGTAGACCGCGACCCAGATGGTGCACGCAAGTGGAAAGGGACCTTAACCAACTTAGCGTGCGAAACTGGAGACAGCTGGCCAAAGTCGTGCTGACTGCAGATGCTTGTTGTTGAGGCTCAGGTCCACCCCGGACTATAGCGCCACCTTAAGTAAGTAAGTAGACTTTTTATCGAATTTATTTTATTTTTTTACATTCTAAACTGCAGTACTAAAGTTCGAATGCATTTATACTATTCTCGACTTAACCAAATTACTAATGGCCTGGATTCTGTGAATTTGTGACGATATATTATAAAACCCTAGCCCTAGTTTCTTTAAAAAAATTAGCTCTGATTTTTAACTCCTGAATTGAGAACATTTCTCATGACGCCAATACAATGTGCGAACTGTTGAGCACAAGATCAGCAGAGTCTCAAACGTCAACCGGGACTATCAAAGTAAACACAACTAGAGGATGTCCACAGGGAGGGGTACTGTCACCCTTTATGTGGAGCCTAGTTGTGGACGAACTACTAGACAAGCTAACCAGCCTTGGCATCAACTGCCAGGCATATGCCGACGACATAGTATTGATTGCCAGGGGAAAGTTGAGGGAACTCTCTGTGATATTATACAGCGAGGACTAAGAGCAACCCAAGAATGGTGCCACACAGCTTAGCAGGAAAATCGTGAGGATGCAGTCCAAGTATCCTACGATGTACATTGCAATTGTGAGACCTATGATCACATACGGAGCCGTAGCTTGGGCGAATCGAACCAGTCTAGTCATAACAAGAGACACTCTCAGCAAAGTGCAAAGATTGGCGTGCCTATGCAGTACCGGAGCAATGCGTACATGCCCAACCGCAGCCATGGAAGTACTATTAGAGCTGACCCCTTTAAACCTCATGGTTGAGGATACGGCAGATAAAACAATCCTACGGATGGCAAAAGAAGGAATCGGAAGGGAGAAATGCATTAGTTCAAGAAAGCACGGAAACTTTTCACTTCTAGCTATACCCAGAGATGATAGTATCAGGAAGTTTAACTTTGAAAAGAATTTCATAACGAAACTCAGCATTAAGAAAAACTGGAGCAACGAATCCATGATCTACGGACTGAGCCACCATACTGCAAAATGGTATATAGATGGATCGATAACGGACGAAGGAACTGGTGCAGGAGTGTTTGGGCCAGGAACTAAACACTACGAATCCATGGGCAAATGTACCAGCATCTTCCATGCGGAAATATGCGCTATGGACAGGTGTGTTCGAATCATTCTTAAGAAAAACTTCAAGAACTGTAATATAGTAGTGATGTCAGATAGTCAAGCTGCCATCAAGGCGCTTGACGCCTATATCATAAAGTCTAAGCTTGTATGGGAATGCCTGCACAGGCTTAACGAATTAGGCAAGAAAAACAGAGTAACCATCTGCTGGATACCTGGTCATGCAGGCATCACAGGCAATGAAGCTGCGGATTCTCTGGCAAAACAGGGTGCAGCGGAGCCCTTCATAGGACCTGAACCATTCTGCGGCATAGGGAAACACACTCTACAAGAAGAGTTCAGGAGAATGGAAAAAGAAAAAAGAGCCACAATCTTTAAAAATATCCAAGGCCTGAGGCAAGCAAAGAAACTCCCAGGGAACTATAACCTAAAAAGATTCAAGGCATGTATCGGTCTAAGCAAAAATAACCTAAGAATCCTAACAGGTCTCCTAACAGGACACTGCAGACTAAGGGAACACCTGAGGAAAATGGGCTTGTCAGAAGAAGGACTCTGCAGATTCTGTGATGAGAGCGCAGAAACCTCAGACCACATTTTGGAATCCTGTGGAGCACTGATCCATAAGAGGATTAAGAATCTGGGCAAGTACCAACTACTAGATAAGGATATACAAACCATGGACCCACTACTCATTCTCAGATTCATAAAAGAAACTGGACTGGATGAAGTGCTCTAAGGTCGAAATTCTTACCAAGGCTAAGACACAGCAAGGACCCTCAAACAGGATCCTTAATGGAACTGTTATACGATGGGGATCTGGAAAAGGGCATGAACCTTTCCAAGGTACAAGCAGGGGGCACAATAGACCACAAGGTCGCAATACACTAGACCCTCTCTACTATTATTATTATTATGACTCCAATATTTCAGATTTCGTGTGTCTAATCGAACATAAAAATGTCAATTGCTCTTTTTTGTGTTGATATTTTTGCGATTCGAATATGTGTAGCCTTCAACACTTTTTAAAGCGTTTTCCATTCACTGGTTACATTTTATATTAAAACATTCAAAATTTGCGTCCCGATTGATTTCTAAACATTTATACAAAAATAATTAACACAAATAGATTCACCCGATGCAATGCGTTTCTTTGCTGTTTCACGAAAACCTAAACAAACTCCACAAGTTGTCAAACTTAAACACACTTGTATTGGTAAATCTGAAGCAAATCTGAGAACAAATCAAGATTCGCAGAAGTGCTCTGAAATCTGAAAAAGATATCTTTTCTTGTACCAAACGAACATAAAAAGTGCTCTGAGAGCTCCCAATCGAATACCACATAAGTGGGTATCTGGTTCCAAATTCCGCATTAGCAGTGTGTGGAATAATTATTAAAATCCAATTTTCCCTATAACGAACATAATTAGAAGTTACTCAATTACACTGGACTTTTATTTTGTAGGTATTTTTTCTTGTTATTTTTTTAGATACTTATATGTGCATTAATATTAAGGACAATTGCAATGGCAACACTATCAACGTACTCTTAATATATGCTGTCAATTAGGTGGTACTCTGCACAGTTCTGATATTAATAATCGAAAGCCAAAGGGAAAACACACCTAATACCATAGCTCAGAAGGATTTTCATCTATGCTGGGTGAAAGCCTTAACAAAAACAAATTGTAACGTGCCGCTGATACAGGCGAACTCACACTTGCACATACCGCAAACTTCATTCTACTTACTATACCTAATATAACTTGTAACACACAATTCTATGACGATTTATGCTGGGAAATTGTATTTGCATGCCCACAGTTCCTATTTAATCAGCTATGTGTGTGTGCGCGCCCAAATACATAAGCAGATGTCCTCGTTTGCGGGAATAAAAGGATTTCCGAGCCGCTGTTTCTCCGGTCGAGAGTAGGGTAGGAAAGTTAGTCATATCTATGTATATATAATATTTTTTTTTATTTTGAACATCCCGTTACACACTAGGGGGTTGCAAATGAAATGCATATGCATTGACATTTCGCGCAAAGCGGTGATGAATTGCCATTTTCTAACACACGAAGGTATGCGTAGAAATGAGTGCGTTTTAGTAATTTAAGGATAGGAATAGTAAGTAAAAGTAAGTAGATAAGTAAGTTAATCATTTATTTACAATTCACTATAAAGAGTGTTTTTTTTTAGAGGTATAGAACTTTGAAATGGAATAAAACAAAGATGATTTTTTTTAAATCGACATAAAATTTACTTTATAATTTAAATTATATGATTTCTGGCATATGACCCATGACCGCCACGGCTGGTTCGTACATAGACTAATCTTGAGCTCCAATTTTTGATGACTTTTTCCAACATTTGTGGCTGTATATCGGCAATAACGCGGCGAATGTTGTCCTCCAAGTGGTCAATCGTTTCGGGCTTATCGGCGTAGACTAGAGACTTCACATATCCCCACAAAAAATCAAGCGGCGTTAAATCGCACGATCTTGGAAGCCAATTCGGCAATGTGAAACTATGCGGTTACCAAATGTTTCCTTCAATAAATCAATTGTGCACGAGCTGTGTGACATGTTGCGCCATCTTGTTGAAACCACAACTCCTGCACATCATGGTTGTTCAATTTATGGACGAAAAAGTCAGTAATCATGGCTGTATAGCGATCACCATTGACTGTAACGTTCTGACCAGCATCGTTTTTAAGGAAGTACTTGCCAATTATTCCACCAACCCATAATACACACCAAACAGTTAGTTTTTGTGGATGTGACGGTGTCTCAACATACGCTTGAGTATTATCATCACTCCAAATGCGGCAGTTTTGTTGATTGGCATATTCGTTGATCCAAAAGGGAACTTCATCGCTATACACCGTAGAATGGACGTAGTGCGCGATTATTTCGAACAGAACCATGATTTTCAAAATAAATTTGCACAATTTGGTAGCGTCGCTCAAGCGCCAGTCTATATATGTTGAAAACAGAGGCAATACTGAGACCCCCACCCCAACTCACAATCCTCCTGTCGCTGGCCCTCTATTTTTTTTTTTTTTTTTTTTTTTTTTTTTTTCAAATTCGCCAAGATGGATCGAGGAGTGCCGTGCCGGCCACGACTATGAGCAGACACGTCATACGAGACCCAACAATCAATGCGGGAGGAAGAACATGTATGACCGACCATCACGGCTGAACCACTGAAGCTATCCCCCTTATATTCACACCATATGTTTGTGTGGTGCTCCGGATGGTTCATGTTTATTTTAGACCCTATAGGGGGCTGGGGTCGCTTTTTTGAAAATTCTTATTTATGGACCGATTTGGCTCAAATTTACACCATATAACACTTAAAAAAATAGAAAGCTTTTGCCAACATTTGGACCCGATAGGTGGCGCTGGGAGATATTTCCGACAAGTTAGATTTCCCTGCATATCAATTTTGTATCAACAACATTAAATTTAATTGTAATAATATAGTTGGCGTTGGTTGTCTATACTTTTTTGAATTTGACATTTCAGTAATTCATATTTCATTTAGCTATACAATTGTTCGACGAAAACTCCAAATTAGGATTTAATTAATTTTAAATAGGTAAATAAAACATTTTCCATTCGATTTCCGGCACAAACAACATAACCAAGGAAAATGTTCTTACTGGGCCAAATTTTATGATTCTTCTTTTGTTTTGTTCGTATTGGTGTATTTCAGGCTTAGGCAGTCTTAAAATATAAAATTTTGGACCCAATAGGTGGCGTTGTTCTCGATCTCCGAAACAACTCTCTCGAGTAGATTGTAATTTGTGGATGGGTAGGTAGGTATGGTTATGGTTGCTTCAAAATTGAAATACATAGGGTTTTTCAATAAGAGGTGCTATTTTGGTATTCAAAGAAAAATGCCATTTTTTGAGATAAATTATCGGATGTTTATTTCGTAATAAAGTAGAAGTATGCCGCTAATAACGAAAACAACATCAGCCAAATGGTCACTACGAGCACGCATACAGGACCATATCCTTTCACAATAACACCTCTTATTGAATAACTCTTTACTAAAGTTTCGGACCCTATAGATGGTACTTTGCAAAACATAAGCGGGATATAAGAACGGGTTGTGGAAGCATGAAAATTATTAATGAAGATTCTCCAAATAAAGGAAATGTGAGCAGGACTTAATACGAAAGGTATGAGCAAAGCCGGGTGGGTATAGCTACTAATAACTCGGGAACAAATCCTTCAATTTTTATTATTTTTGGTTTAAATTCGCATGGGCCCAAGGAAGGACATATGATACTTTTTGTCGTGAAAAGAAAACTTTATGGGGATTAGTTGAATTTTTGAATTCTTTGGATGTTCCGGACTTACATCTATACAATTGAAAGTCGGCTCTTTTATAATTTTGTTGTGCAACCTCAATGCACCGAGACTTTGTAACAGAACGCGTTTGATTTCGTGATGAAGGATGCAAAATCATATGTCATGCAAGCGACGGTTTTGAGGAAAAAATTCAAAAACAAACATTCTCATTCCACGGAATCCGCCTATTGAGAACGAATTTGTACGTCGTGTACTGTAAACCATTTTAGTCAAAAAGCGGAAGGTTGGCCAACACGTTAATCTTCTTTGTTGCGTTTGTCTACGCCTAAGGAAGGTTCATACGGCGACAAAATTGGAATATTTGAACGTGAAATTGGAAAGTTTGTGAAAATTGATTTTCCATACATTTTCTACGGAGAGTTTTTTTTTTTTAATTTTTATCGTAGCATACAGTGAGATCGTATTTATCAAAAGCTATAGTTGGGATCAATAAAATTAATTTCAGGTGGAAGTGAAAGTTATTTTAGTCAAAAAGTCAATTTTGGGCGGGACGAAGTTCGCCGGGTACGCTAGTATCTACTATAGAGTAGTGAACTTCTCTACACATATGCATTTCCTTTTACCACAAAGAAAAATGCATAAAAAGACCTACAATAAGTGGGAGAAGGGCGAAAGGATCTGTCTTAACCCTTATACAGGGTGCGCCAGAGAAACTTACTTATTTGAAAGGTCAATAAAAACAAAAGTACTTCAATTATTGTTTTAATTTTTTATTTTTATTTGAGAATACAATATCCCATTTTTTTTTTCATACAGTCTTGAAAATGACATCGGGTAAATGGCGACCCCCATTGCGTATACACTGATGAAGTCGATTTTTGACATGCATTTTGACGGGCAACAAAATCGCGTTCATTTAATTCTTGCACAACAGCCAATTTATAGGGATGAAAGTGAAGGTCTTCATGGAGAATTCGTCGAACAGTGGTTTCAGAAATTCCCATAGCAGCTGCGTGTTTGCGAGCCGAACGCCGGGGAGAACGCACAACTGACTGCCTCACTCTTTCGACATTTTCCGGAGTTCTGATGGTCCGTTGAAGTCCATTTCTGGGTTTAGCGACACTTCCACACTCCCGAAATGAGTTAACCCACGACAGAATCGAATTACGGCCAGGAACGAGTCTGTGAGGAGGAATTTCAAAGCGAGCGCGGAAGGCACGTTGCGTAGCAACAATTCAGCGACCTGTAGAAAAGAAGGTCTCGACTGCGAAGGCACGCTGCTCTCTAGACCAGAGCATGATGGCAACTGACTGGTAGGAGCAACAAATGTGGGAACTTCCCCCTCCAGATGCGCCCCCTCTCGCCCCTCTACCCGCCCAACTCATCGCGCGGGAATTTTTTCAAATAAGTAAGTTTCTCTGCCGCACCCTGTACAATGACCCCAGTAAAAAAAAGGGTACACAATATATTTTGCCTGTAGGTATATGCGGAGCAATTCGCAAGACGAACGTTTGTTGGTTTTTTCATAATGCTTTTTTAAAGACGACTCGATTGAGTATTGTAAGTGTATCACTTCACTTTGTGCAGTGCTACCTGCTTTGCTTTTTGAAATGGTTTTATGGCTATTTCTTGTGATTTCGTTTGCACTAATTATGTCTAATTAGGAACCTCTTTAATTACCTTTTAGTTAAAAAAAAATGAAAATAAATGGTTTTTCTTTGCTTTGACTTCCCTGAAAAAATGCGCCCTACAATCTAAATCTAAAAAAAGGCTCCTCTAAGAAGCCGCAGTGCCAGAGCTCATTGAAAGCTCTCCCGCCCTACAAATTCCTGAAAATAATGGAATCCTGTGTTCCGCCAGTAACAATAAAAATTATTTAACTCATTATTTTCTAGTTTCTATGGTAATTGGTCACACTGGTTTTGCTATAAGATGGGGTAGGCGGTGCTTACGTTTTTTCATAATGTATTTCCAAAGGCGTATTGACTTGCATTCTTATCAGTGCTGCGAAACAAATCAAGAAAAAACAATACGGGGTGGCGCGTGTTAGTTCACAGTGCAAAAATAAGAGAATAAGTGATAAAGTTAAAGTTCAACACTTTTTAATTTAAAAATATTGCAAGAAGAACTGGGAAAACATACATTAAAGTCCTTGGCCTGCGGTCGAGAGAAAAAAAAATTTAGGAGTCAAATATTTTTCTGTACCGAAAAATAGTGAAAGGTAAGCAAAATTAAATTAGTGGAATGTAGTTTACGGAGATAAGAAAAACTTGCTTAAAATCATTATTTTTTCTTATCGAATTTAGTTCGTTTTTCTTTTCGCTTTCGTTCGTACTTTTTAAAGAAATAATAATCGTAAAGGAAAAAATGTATAAAAATAAAAAAAAACTCTTTTTATTTTCAGAAGAGTAAAGTGATTAAGTTCTATCAACAAATCACATTTAATAGAAAACATTTTTTTCGACGGATTGGAGAGTCTACGAAAGATATTTCTCGAAAGACATCTATGCAACGGGAAGTTATTTGATCTTTTCAATTCATCTAAATTTCGAGAACCCAAAAATTTCAGAAGTCTATTTTTGGCAAACCCGGAGCAAATAACTTTTTTACATTAATTTTTAATAATATGACTTCTGGTTTAGGTTCTCTAGAAATTTAACTCGATATCTTCGTCACGCTATTTAACAATGCACTGAATAATGCATATAATCTGGTGCAGTGGAAAATAGCGGTGATACATCCTATCCCGAAAAAGGATAAGGATAGGAAAAACTGTGCTAATCTGCGGTCAATTAGTTTGCTCCCGAATATTAGCAAGGTATTCGAGAAGTTCGTCAATAGCTCTCTTTTAAGATGGGTTAAAGAAAATAAGACTATTACGGACAGCCAGTTTGGCTTTAGAGCGGGGCATGAAACTATTCATGCCGCGTCGAAACTGGTCTCCGACATTCAGTGGAACAAAAGTAAGAAGCAATGCACGTGTGTCTGCCTGGTCGACTTTGAGAAGGCCTTCAATACCGTATGGTTGGAGGGGCTCTTTTATAAGCTGACCAGAATGGGCATTCAAAAACCTTTGCTGTTTATGATTTATGACATGCTTATGGGAAAGAAGTTCGTTGTCAAGGTGGCAACGTGACATCAAGCAGGGTTTTCGAAATTAAAAACGGCTAGCAACAGGGGGCAGTGAATTCTCCAGTTCTGTTTAATATTTACACAAGTCATCTAGTGGTTTCCCTCAGACACGCTGTAGCGTACGCCGACGATTTAGTGGCGTACAGGTCAGGACCAAAATCGAGGTCATCAACATCCTTCTGCAGCGTGACTTCGAGCAAATTAAGAGGTATTGCGATGATTGGAAGTTGAAAATGATTTTCCAAAAACCGGAAGCAATCCTGTTCAGGACTCCATGGGCTGAGGCCTCTAGGGATACCAGGAAAAACTGGAGAAAATTAACAATTATTGGACTGCAGGGACGACCATTGGTGGTGCAAAACGTGGTCAGATATCTCGGCATCCGGCTCGACCAGTATCTGTATTTTGACAAACATATAGATGCTTATCTTGCCGGGGCTAAGAGGGCCTACGCTCTGACAAGGTGACTGTTTCGCAGCAGTCAACTTGACTCCAGGGTGAAGGTCATTTGCTACGTGGCTCTTATAAGGCCTATCATCGCTTATGGCTGTCCCATGTGGTTAAGTATAGCGCCGTCCTATATGGAAAAGATTCGGTTGTTCGAGAGGCAATGCCTCAGGGCCTGCCTAGGGTTGTTAAAAACTCCTGAATCTCAGTACATAAAATACTATCCCAACAGGACTTTATACAATGGGGCCCGACTGAATAGGATTGATAATTTCCTTATTAAGCTGATTCGGAGGCACGTTGCTAGGGCGATGGCCAGTGATAATAACCTGATCTCAGGGGCTTACTACCCCAATATAATGTACCACGAGAGTACGCTTCGGTCTGGCTTCATCCCGTCTGAGGCATTTCTTCATGTAGACATGAAAGGGTTAGTCCAGACAAAAGATAGTATGCCAGTATTGAACCACAGCCACCGCGGGGCGAGGAATAAGCGGCTCATCTACGACGGGTTCGTCGCCAATACTCAGCAGCTCCTCCGTTTTAGTACCGCGATTGCGGAACGGGACAGGGTCGATACGGTGAAGCAGTTCACTGAATTTTGGTGGTTTGAGGAAGAGGCGAGGGTAGATACGCTCTCCCGGGCCGGTGCGCTACTAACGTATCATTCTCCTTAGTTTTAAGCTAGATTTAAAGTAGTAGGTTTAGGTTTAGGGTAGAAGGTCTTTGGGAGGTGCTAGCCAACATGATAAGATTGTTCACCCTCCTGATTATAGGTAGTGTAGGCTAAGTAGATTAGTTAGATTTAAGTAGTCTTAATAAAACAAATAATAAAGAATCCAAGTTTTAAAAAGTTTCTTGGAAATATAAAACGAAACAAGTTAAATATAGATAAATTTAAGGCCGAAAGGCAATCATTTTACGCATATTGTTAAGTTTAGAGCGCTCGTTAAGAGCCAGTAAGCTAGAATAAGATATATTTTAGTTTTAAATAAGATTTAATCGTTTTTGTCTAGTATGTAAGTTAACGAAAGAATTAAATAAAAATTTATTTAAAATTAATGTAAAAATATGTATTATAAAATGTTCAATTAAAATAATTACAAAATTAGTTTTGCTTTTTTTTTAAGTCACACCCTATGGATTGGCGAAATAAGGCCCGAAAGAAAAATGAAATCAGGCCCCAAGAAATTACACAGGAAACAACAACCCTTCCGACATGGAATACGTATGGAGGGGCATGTTGCCCCCTGCAATCCCCCTGCTTGGGTTTACTGTTAGATTACGGGGTGGGTGCGAGGTTGAGTATATACAAAGTTCCCTTAATCTAAATTAGTTTATCCAATATCAACAATATTAAATAAAAAGTAGTTTTCGTTATTTTTAATTTCATTATGAAATAAACCCCAAATTTTGGGCCTTCAGCACACCCTGTGCCACATTTCGAAATCATTTTTCTATCTTCCATCCCTCTTTTCTATTGCCATCTATTTCTCGTGTATGTGAGACTACAAATTGTCAACTGATATGAAAAACGTGGAGAGTGTCCCTACTCGTTAGTAGATATAATCTGGCCCACTCGTGGCCGCAGTGATATGACAACTTGTTTCCACCAAGTTCTACCTGTATGGCGATGGAGAAGCTCCCATCCATATACTAGCCCAACACAAAATAAAGTCCAAGCTTAAGTAACGATCGGCTTCACAAAGCTCCTACATCTTCAAGCCTATCCATTGCACAAAAGAAAAACTTAAACTCACTTCGCAAATGAATAGAGTCCTCAACCCACAATTAAAGCAAGCGCCTGGGTAGACCCTACGCAGACTACCAATACAACCCCATTCAATTAGATGAGCGCAATATTCGGCCTCCATGTCAAACTATCTAGCTCCACTACCTATATCCGGTTATCACTTGGCCTGATATGTCCTTCGACAAACGCCACTTCTCCATTCCTTGCGGCACATGCCTCTCGACCCACTCGAAGGCAAACTTCCACCGTACTATGTCGAGCTCCATGTGCGATGTAATTTTTTAATGGCTTTCGCGTCCACCCCTACCGACTCCCCTCGGCACACAACCAACATTCATCCTAACCTCAATAAATATGCCCTCTCATAGTCATGAGAACGAGGTCATACAGGAGTACAGAGGTGGAAGGAGTTCTACTACCATCATAATATAGAAGAGATTTAGAGATCCCACACATACACACAGGTACACAAAACCCTTTCTCTCCACCCAAACGGAGTCTCATGAGATCCAACGATAGCGAGATAGATGGATGCAAACGCTGCTGTTGTATTCCATGAAATCCAGTTCAAACGAGGATACCTACAAAAGCATAGAGCGCACAATTCCGACCTTCGTTGTTGTCCTGTTGCAGTTCTTTCAACTGCATTCGGTTGCGGTAGCGGTAGCAACGACAGCGGGTGGATAGATGTTGGCATGGCCATGGGAAGATAAACTCTATGGCGGAAGTTGGTAAAATAAAATTGTGTTCGCCTAAGTTGGTTTTCGCTTCCATTTTTGTTCGTCGTTGGTATGTTTCTTCCTTTCTTTAATTTTTTTTTTCGACTGTTCCTGCTCAATGCAACAACCTAACTTTCACGGGGGAGACGGGGGAGTGCGAATGCAGCGAACATTTACCCATCGTCATTCGTGTCTCTCTTGTTCGCCTGGTTTCATGGCTTCTTTGTTAATCTAGATGGGTTTGCGGGGTTGGAGCGACTATATTTATATATAAGACGGGCGCAATGCTGCTACGTACAGTGTGGCGGGCATCCGCCACTCTTCTGTTGATAAACTGTTGTCCTTCTGTGTAGAAGGTCCTGAGGCTGTATAGAATGTGAGTGCAGTTGTGTGCATGTTGGATCCGTGAGAATGAGTATATGTATATGTATATATGTTAAAGGGTGGTGGTGGATGACAGGGTGCAAAAAAAGTTCAGAAAGCCAAGGACCGGAACTTGGCTGGAGTGCTATCGTGTGTGCTTGGCATTTTGTTTTTACTCTAAGGGTATTGTATTGTTTTTAAGGGTATTTTTGTGGATGTTACAGGATATTTGGAGCATGTAATTTAATTGCACTTAGAAATGGAAAGAAGAGAGATTGCTTGCACAGTAGAAACTATGTGTGGATGAGCTTGCAAATGTGTTTGTGTGATTTATTTACTCGGTGCACCGCCACGGCGACTATTGCAATTTAGGGGTGTTTATATTTGCAGCGGTCTGGTCTCTGGTCCTCTGGTCTCTGGTCTTCTGGTGTCTGGTTGAAAAGAAGACAGCTTTTGTTGCTCTGTCCAGCTGGTTTTTATTACTGTACAAATTTATTTCTTAGGAAAATGTTCTGTCAGTAGAAGGATGCTAACTTAAACTTCTGCGACAAAAATTCAAACTTGGAGTAAAATTGATATTCTCCAAATTATTGCGTTCTTAATTTCCAATTCGAATGACCGCAAAAGCAAATTTTAAAAACTGGCCATGTCTCGAAAACAACATTTTCGATTTCGATAAAACTTTTAAACAGAAGTACTGTTAACATTAATCGCTCATTTTAAACAAAAGTGGCACTATACAAAATCTTATATTTTTGAGTTAGAGCGACATTTAGGTTCCGATATATACAACGCATTCTTTGAGGAGATGGTCTTCCTGATATTTTGACTAATCTCCATAAGAGGTCACTAGTGTCACTTATTACTTTGACGTAAATCACTCTATCGGTCATAGATAAAACGGTACACTTCGGCATTTTAAATCTGGTCGTTGGAGGGAGTTCATGTCGAGGTAAGTGACAAAGTGTCACTTTTCGCGTAATGTCAATTTAAATTTAAGCTAGAGTTATTATTATATAGAAAAGTGAATTCATAATTGTCATATTTCGTTCAGTGCCGGTTTTCTCCACAAAAAAAAAACCGTGAATTGATGTTGAGTAAAATTAATTTACTCTAACTCTTTCAATAACAATTTTTAAAAGCCTAAAAAAAAATAGTTAATGCATAACAATGATATTGTGTTTGGTGCCATTGTTATAATAGTAAAATATTACTTTCTTTTTATCACGATAATGAAAGATTGACAAGTTACGTTTAAAAAGAAAAATGTAACGTCCCAAACTGATCATGCAATGGATTCAGAATGCAACATATCACTTTCAGAAAAAATAGCATCAATTTAAAATATAATGGACAATCAACCCGCATCCACAAGCCGTTCCAGCCAGCCATGATATCGATTTTGCTGACGATGCAGATTTTTCCCCTGCATCTGATAATGATGCGACGTACTTGCCAACGAAAAATAAAAACCATCCACGATCGTCTTCATCATCTTCCTCGTCATCTAGTTCTTCTTCGTCTTCGTCCACCAGCTCATCTTCCAGTGAACTAAGTCAAAAATCTTCTCAAGTAATTCAAAATGCCAATGATCCTAATGTAGAGTCGCACGTTTCCAAACAAAACAGTGAAATGCTAGCAGGTACAAGTAGTAACAATGACTCTGACCAGCTCTTATCCGAAGATGATGAATCAAGTATGAATGAGCAAGTACCGCGAAATTATTTAACTGCCGCTATTTCTCATATTGACGATAATTTGCAAAATGACCAAAATAATTTAACTACCGATATTCCTCTTGAGAATCCTAATAACGAGAATCAGGAATCTGATGCAGAGACAGCTAAAAATACTAAAAAGAAGAAAAGAAGACCAGTGTTGCTAAAACTGCACAGTTATTAAGAAATTCAGGAGAACAATACGTTTCTAGTGCTATTTTAACCTGTTTTTTTTATTCTTAAATCTGTACAATTTTATGGTTTTGTTATAAAATACACAACAGTATTAAACAAAAAACTGACGCTATACCAAAGTTTATCAAAAGGATATTTTTTAATTTTTTGTTTAAATTTCAAAATTCAATTTTACAAAAATATAGTGATACTTTACTTTGGTCAAGTAACATAACTTTTTAGACTTTTGTTTTGTAGCTATCGACCATTAAATTTAGTCCAAAACCTTAAACGGTCATATTCGAAAATGAGGTTTTTTGTTTAGTGTAATTTTTGTTTTTAACGTGCGATTTCTAACAACAACTTATACTCAGTTTTCGGCTAAGTAGTTAACCAATTAAATTTTTCGAACTAAACATTGCAATATTTAGTACCGTTTTGTGCCAAATCTTACAAAAACCACTCTAACGAATTCGATCAAAAAACATGAAAGATAAAACCAGTATTCTCAATAAAATCCCGTATTTAGTTTTTCTCAAACAAATCGAATAAATCAGTTTTTTAAATTATTTCTCAAAAATTACTATATATTTTTAAACTTAATACCGCCCTTTAAAATTAAAATTTCAACAGTCATTAAAAAACAGCAACGCAAAACTTATTTTTAGAAAATATAGGTAACCCACTTCTTCTTTTTTTCAACCATTTTGAATATACATCGTACAATAATTCCAACCTTTTGGAGTTAAAACAATCACTTCATTTAAAAAAAGCTGGGATCCTTGGATGATCATGTAACTACCATAATTGGTAAGATTTATGGTTCTGTAAGAAATTTATCGGTAGGTATCCCAAAGCTACATACCTACCACTTAAAACTGGACTTATGTTAGCGAAATCTCTTCTCATTCCCATCGTAGCCTATGGTTGCCAAATCTGCTGCCCCATCAAAGCTAATATTAAGAGACGGAATGACCATGTTTTTGCTTACACCAAAAATATTCTTGGTTGTTTATTAGAACAATACCTAGGATATTGCACTTAAAGCCTCATCGGATAATAACCTCTAAACGGGAGCGTATCGGAATCCCGCTTTTTGAAATCCCGCTTTTCAAAAATCCCGAAAAAAAAGTTTTAAAATCCCGTCTGCTAAAATACTGTTTTTTTAAAATCCCGTCTTCTAAAATCCCGCTTGTTCAAAATCCCGATCTATTATAATCCCGCTTTTTAAAATCCCGCCTATTCCCGCTAATCCCGTTTTTTTTTTTTTTTAAATATTGTTATCAAAAAAAAAAAAAAAAAATAGATGTTGGTTATATGCGCTTTTTTATTCTATTATTATATATTTAAAAATATTAAAAATACTCGACCAAAAAGAAAATGCATCCGAATGTTTTTAGTTTTTACTGTGTAAGTACATATTTGTTTTTGCTTACATAATTATTTAACATTGTTTTTACGCATTGTGAAAATAGTATATATAAATAAATAAATTGTTGGCGCAACAGGTCCGAAGGGGCCCTAGGCCTAGCTTCTCACAACCATTCGTTTTGTGTGAGTTTTCATTTTTGGAACGAATGGAAGGGATCTACAGTTTTATGCCGACTCCAAACGGCTAATTGAGAAGCTCTTTCAAGACAGTCATACTCTCGGATGTTTGTCAGACGTTCGCGAGAGGTGGCGCAGTGAAAAAAACCTTAAGTTGGAATATGGCTTTTTGCGGGATTCGAACCTCGACCCCTAGCGTAGTAGTCCAACACACTAACCACTAAGCCACTGCGCCTACAAAAGAAAATAGTATATACGGCACATAAAAACCTTCCTCTTGCTAACGGTTTTACCCTTATCACTTACTGCTGTAATAATAATTGGAGTTTACGCCAATTTATATTGTGTAGAATATCATATAACATTATTTATTTTTTTTTTTTAATTATTGAAGATTGTCATATTTATTACTTAAAAATGAATTTTGATATTATTTATTTCTTATTTTGTTACTTCCTCTAAAAATGATAAATGTTAAAATAAACTGCATTTCAAAAAAACACTCATTGCTTAATTTATTTTAATGTTCTTATTATCGCGCGCGATTTTTTAAAATAAAACAACTACTTTTGATTGTAAAAGCGGGATAATAAGAAACGGGATTATAAAAAACGGGATTATAAGAGGCGGGATTTTAAAAAGCGGGATTTTAAAAAAGCGGGATTATAAAAAGCGGGATATCGAACCCAACCCCCTCTAAACATCCACCATATTTTTATTACAAACTCATTTTTACACAATCTTGTCGGTCTTTAGCGTTAGTTCTCCCTCGGAATAATTAATAACTTAAAGATTATATTAGTCTACTGTAAATGATGTTGATAAATAATTATTAAATAATTCTTAAATAAATAACTAAATAAATAACATGGGTCTTATTATAATTGTTTGTAGTTACCTACATTACGAGGTAGGTTGAAAAAAGGGCTGCAGTTTGTAAACTGAGTGTGAAAATGACACATGTGAGTAAAGGTGGCGTTCAGTTCGAAATGCGTTCTAAGATAAATCGCTTGGATTCTACACTGAAAGTAAAACCCTGGTATTATGTCATATCTACAAACATATTTTTCATTTCAACAAAATGTTTGTTGTATGGATAATCCCAAGTAGCATTCGAATAAACATTTTAGGCCTTTTTTTTTTTTTTTTTTTTTTTTTTTTTTTACCGAGGGTAGGTGAAAATCTTCCAAAGACACTATGAGAATAGCAAGCGCGTGCTCATAGTAGTGTCAGATTTTTACTGACTAAAAACACCACCCTTCGAAGAATTGTTAGATACTGCAACTAAGATATAACTTATCAAGCAATTTTTCTATAACGAAATAAAAACTTTTGACAGGCTACTTTCCAATGAAAGATCCTGCATGTTCCGCAATTAAGACGCGGTTAATCCTATCTTGCCAAGTCGAACGGTTTCGTTCTTTGTAGTCGGCGCAATAAATTGTTCTCGTCCAGAATTTGTCGGACTGAATTGTTGACATGTCCGATTAGTCGGTTTCTATGCTTTCTCGCGAAGCTTTTTGTTTCAGCTTCAATTATTGGAATTCCGAGATCTCTGTGGATATCGTCGTTTCTAATATACCATGGTGCTTGTACAATTTCTCTAAGCACTTTATTTTGAAAAGTTTGTAGAATATTGGCATTTGTTTTCTTGGTACAACCCCAAAGTTGTATACCGTAGGTCCACACCGGCTTTAGCACTTGCTTGTATAGAAGCAGTTTGTTTTCGGTACTGAGCTGGGAATGTTTTCCGAGTAACCAGTACATTTCTCTATATTTGATATCGAGTTCTTTACGTTTCATTTTCACGTGCGAATTCCATTTCAGCTTTGCGTCGAGTGTCATTCCCAGGTATTTGGCCTCGTTTGCAAAGGGTATTCGGGCCAAGTTTAGGAAAATTGGCATGTCATTAGTTTTCTTATACGTGAAATTCACGTGAACAGATTTAGTTTCGTTGAGGGCGATCCGCCAGTCCCTCGTCCATTCATTTACCTTATTCAGTGCGATTTGAAGTTTTGCAGTCGTTTCTTCAATTGTATTACCTACTGCTAGGATAGCGGTGTCGTCGGCGAACGTAGCGAGAGTAGTGCCATCTTCTCTTGGTATATCGCGAGTATATAACAGATAGAGGAGGGGCCCAAGGACACTTCCTTGCGGCACGCCGGCCGAAATTTCCTTAAGCTCAGAGTATTCGTTTCCATGTCTTACACGGAAGAGTCTATTCCCGAGATATGATTCTAAAATATCATATAGGCGTACGGGAAGAACTTGTCGTAATTTAAATTTTAAGCCGTCATGCCACACCTTATCAAAGGCTTGTGAGACGTCAAGGAATACGCTTGAGCATATCTTTTTTTCTTCAAATGCTTTCTCAATTACGTCAGTAATTCTATGCACTTGGTCAATCGTTGAATGCTTGGTTCTGAACCCAAACTGGTGGTCAGGGATAAGATTATTATATTCTATAACCGGTTGTAGGCGCTTTAGTAAAATTCTCTCGAAAACTTTGGATATAACTGGAAGAAGGGAAATTGGTCTATACGACTTTACTTCATTTGGTGGTTTTCCTGGTTTTAAAACCATTATGACCTCCGCAACTTTCCATTGGCTCGGCACGTGTTTTAGTCTGAGCGCGGCATTTATAATGTGAAGAAGCTTAATTAATGCTTTTCTTGGTAGAACTTTGAGAACTTCTCCCGTGATCAAATCATAACCAGGAGCTTTCTTAGGTTTTAGGGATTCAATTTCACGTTTTAGTTCCCTTAGCGTTGCACTTGTGAGTATTAAATCGTCGGATAGTAATTCCGCCGCAATAACACTATCGTGAACCGCCCGACCATCGTACGGTTTAAAGGTTTCTTCTAAATGGGCGGCAAAAACGTCCGCTTTTTCCTTATCTTCCCTTGCCCATTCATTTTGATTTATTTTAATTGGCGGCGCGGGGATTTTGGGCCTTTTGGTGCCTTTTACAGCTTTCCAAAGTGAATAGTTGGAATCTTTTTTCGCCGTTAAACTTTCAAGGTAAGAACCTATCGCACGATTTTTAAAGTCCTTAATAGCTGTCTTCAACAAATTGCACAAATAATTTAAATGTGTTTTATGTTGCGGGGCGCGACTCTGTTGCCATTTTTTACGCGCCTTCCTTTTTTCGTTAACCAATTCTTTAATTTCGGGAGGATATCGTAGACCGTATTTGGCCGGCGCTTTCCTTGGATTAGGCGTATTATTCCAGGAAGCGAGCTGTACGATCTCAACGAAGCGATCTACTTCAACCTCAAGTTCATAGGGTGTCGTAAGTGGAACGCTAAGTTCAACATTCTCTTCAATTTCGTTCCTAAAGCCTTCCCAGTTGGTTGTTCTACCAGTTAATCTCGCTGGCTCAAGGTTGTTAACTAGTTTTACGCTCAATGTTAAAATAACCGGTGAATGATCAGATGACAGATCAAAGCTCTCTTCAACTTTAATGTGGTTGGTAGATATTCCTTTCACGACGAAAAAATCGATCAGGTCAGGTGTTTTTGAAGTATCAGTTGGCCAGTAGGTCGGTTTGCCCGTCGAGTGGAAATCACAACTATACTCCATACCTGCCCCATAGAGCATTCTTCCTTTTCGCGAGATGTATCTAGAACCCCAGAACGTGTGTTTCGCATTAAAATCGCCGCCAATAATGAAGTTTGGTTTGAGCGATTTAAGCAAGTTAGTATAATCAGTTTTTTCAAGCGCGGAACGCGGTGGCCAGTAGATAGATGAAATTCTAAGACTACGCTGACTATTTTTTACTCGAATCGTGCACAGTTGCATAGTTTCAAGCTCTATCTTCAGGTCTTCGTATTGTTCAATGCATTCTTTAATAAACAATGACGAACCACCTCTCGCGTTTCCCGAAGGGTGACAAGCGTGGAAGTCATTATAGCCTTTTATTTTTAAGCTCGATCCCCTTTTCACGTGAGTTTCAGAAATCAAGCAAATGTCAAGATCTTTCTCGCGTATGAATATTTCCAATTCGTCGAGTTTTTGCAAAAGACCGTTTGCATTCCAAGTGCATATTTTTAACATTGGTTTGTCATTCATATTTTATTTGATGTACGCGTTTTCCGTGAATTATTTTCGAGCTTAACCAAGCGATCGAGAATAATTTTATTTATTTTGCTTTGTTCTTCAAGTTTCTGGAGAACAACTGAGAATACATGAGAAACAGGGTCCGGCGAAGTTTCAACGTTTTTAGCTCCGTCGTATGCCGCGGCCTGTGCGTAGGTCTGCACTACTCTGGCTGGCCGAGGGCCACAATTCGATGGCTTTACTGATGGTAACTTTTCAGTAGCGTTTCTTTTGGCAACAGAGGTCGAGGGCTTTTCTGTTGTCTCTCTTTCTCTGACATTATTACGCTCTGGTACCGGAGGTTTTATGTTGCCTACTACATCCTGGGCGGTCTTACGCTTTGTATTCGTTAGCGGCTTTGTTTTTTTATGTTGAGGCTTAAGGAGCGCATCTCTCCGTTTTTGCAACTCCTTAGCTACTTCACAACCTCTATAATTTGCAGGGTGCTTTCCCTTACAGTTAGCACAAGTAGCGGATGATTGTTTATTTGCTCCACAGTCTTGGGAGAAATGATTTCCGGCGCATTTCACACATCGCGGCTCTTTTTTGCAATACATTTGCGTGTGATTAAATTCCTGGCAACGTTTGCACTGTGGAATTATTTTCAAATTTCTGCGCATCGGCTCGATTCTAACCACGATATTTACTATGGTTTTAATTCGGTAGATATCTTCGATATTATCAGACCTATCGAAGGTAAGCATAAAGAGCGGTAGTCCACGCCTTATCATGACATCCTTATCTTCTTCCGATTTCTGTTTCTCCTTCTTGATGATATTAACGGCATCAAGAATTTTAAATCCTTTAGCCTGAAGGTCGTTTATAACCTCTTCTTTTTTGCATGAGGGGTGGAGTCCCCTTGCTACAACACGATGTGGCCTTTCTGACTTTATTTCGAAAGTATACCACTGGATCTTCTCAGTATTTAGCTTTTGGGACACTGCCCGGTAGTCTTCGTGGTTATCGACGGTAATTTTCCACGCATTATTCCTCAAAGATGTAACCTTAAATTGCGATATTATCGTTCCTTTAAGGAGGCTGTACAATTTATTATACTCCGTTATCCCAACGACGTTTATTGGAGGCGGTGCGCGAATATGCCCTCGGAGTTGTTTTTCTTGCGGTACTTTACGCGTTTGTTCTTTTAAGGGCTCGACTTCAGGCGAAGAACCGGCTCTCCTTTTCTTACTAGGTCTTTTTTTAGTGACCCAATTCGTTTCGCGCGCTAGCTCTTCTTCGTCGGTGTGGTATTCCCGACTAGCCAAGCGTGGTGGAGTACTTTCGCGTTCTTTCTGCAAATGGGTGTTCCTTAGAACCTCATTTTGTTCTTTTAGCAGTTCTATCTCTTTCTTAAGATCTTGATAGAGTAGATCCATTTCCTTAAGCTTGATTCGGAGTTCTTTATTTTCTTCCTCAAGACTTTTATCTTTCACTGAGTCCTGTTTTTCACGCGCTAGCGCTCCCGGTGGACTTCTTTTCCCGGCGTTATTCGATCTTGTTGGAGGAGATCGAGATACCCTTGAGCTTTTAATAAAAGGGTTAATAGATTGCAATAAGCGGCTCTCCCCAGAATCCGTAGAGCCGACCTCCGAAGAGGGTGGATTTTCCAGTAAAGCTGGACTGCCACCTGGGGTAGTTAATCTTTTCGTTTTGTTCATTGCATTTTTTGTATACACCATTTCGCTCGGTATACGGAGGTTGGATTTTAGTCGCCTTTTACGACAGGCATGCCTACCTCGGGTATATTCTAACCCCTACCCGAAGGGGTAGGGCCTGCCGACGTTTTGGTGTCAATTCGTGATCCCATTTAGGAACTTATGTTTCGAAACAACCAAGTAACATTTCCTTATATGTTTCGGATTTGGCGCAACACAAAGTAGGAATTGTTTTTGACGCAAATCCTATATACCATCTTTGAACATATCCATTCCATTCCTCAAGCAATAACGTAATAGTGTGAGTTAAGTGTGTGGCCATAATAATTTTCAATACTAATTCTTTTATTGTGTACTAGCTGACCCGTGCTCGCCTTGCTTCGCCAGAGTTCCACTTCTCAGATTTAAAACAAAACAATTAGCGTTATACAAAAAGATCCTTACCCGAAAAAAGAGAAGAAAAACTGTCAGTATAATGCGAGAAACAGATTAGCACAGCGACTTTGAAAGCAACAGCAACAGCGAATTTAGGATTAGCTCCAACGTTGATGTCCCTAACTAACTTCTAACTTCTATTATTCCCTCTTAATCGCATTTACATTCCACTTGTTATTGTCAGTTGTTACAATTTATACCCCATCCCTCTCAATCCCATAACCCATATGCGCCACACTCGTTCACTTACTACTCAAACACAAACATCCTCAAGTTCAAATTAAAAAAAAAAAAAACAGAAAGCAAAACATAAAGCAAAAAAGGTGCAATTGCACAAACAGGTTTTGGCATGCACATGAATCAGAATCACTATGAAATCAGAATCACTATAACGCATTTTAAATCACAATTACAACTGACAATGAGTGTGACTCCCTCTCAATCTCAATTACAGACCTATCTCTCTCAATCCCATGTTCCATGCTATGCATCTCATTTACTCTACTACTCAACTCATTATTCATTAATGCGAGAAACAGATTAACACAGCAACAGCAACAGCAACTTTGACAGAACTTTAGAACCAATGTATTTGAATTACTTTGAACATATTAGCACAGCAACATCGACAGCGACATCAACGTTAGAGCCAATCCTAAATTCGCTGTTGCTGTTGCTGTCGCTGTGTTAATCTGTTTCTCGCATTAATCTGTTTATCACAACACAAAGCCTAAAAGCAAAAGGTGCATAAAAAAAGAGAAAGAAAAAGCGCACCGCAGAAAGTGTACAGAGAGAGAAACAGGTTTTGCTGCACACACACACAAAATTTCCTCCACTCAACGCTGGAAAAATCCAACGATCTAGCTTCAATCGAACATTTTGCTTTTTTCAATTGTATTAAATTTATAGTTTATTGCTTATTGTTCGACTTCAGGATAACGTACAAAGATGATTTATATCTTAAAATCTTTGTACATAATTGAACTTTGTATTAAAAACAATCCCATTTCATTTGGATGAGTGATTCCGAAGCTAGGAGCTAGAAGGCATCCGAGAATTACAACTTTTCTTAGATATCAGCTTAGATTTCCACTTCCGGACAGCGAATAACGGTAAAACATATCCTATGTTCAAATCTAAACAATTTCCTATGCAACTGTGAAAACCGGAATCAAATTCGTGCAGTACTTTTTGAATCTATTCTTTGCTCACAGATTACAGCCGGAAAAAAAGCTACAGTTTTATTATAGTAAGGATGTAGGTATACCATATAATTTCTGAAGTTGTGATATGTCATACATTTTGTGTGCCTTTGTTATGTACCAAAATAATATGCTGACTGTATCAAACATTTCATTATCAAACAGAAAACAGCTACTGAAATTTGATGGCGAACATCATTTTGCTCTGAAATATTACTAATGTACTTCGAAAAAAACCTTGATCCTTACAAAATATTCTATATGTAATCAAAAATTTCTCTTATAAATATTTATGCTATTTTAAATGGTGATAAGGACGATTATAAAATCAGTACAAAATAAATCTACGATGTCTATAACGACATAATAGGAGCATTTTAATCTATATAATTACACCATATCCACCGAAACTGTAAATTTATTCATTTTTTTGTCCAATACAAAATGGATAACTAGCAAATTCCTATTTGGGAATAGTGGTTACAGTAAAATATTCCCAATTAGGAATTCGTTCTTATTTGTGTAGTAAATATTTTTAATCGAGAATCGCGTTTGATTTGTGTTGACAAGAAGTTCCTATTTAGGAATATGTTCTTATTTGCGAGCTTAATGTTTCTTACTGGGAATCGTTGCTATTGTGCGTGCTAGAAACTTCCTACTTGGGAATCGCATTTAAATTGTGTTGAACAGGAATTGTGTGCATGGTTGCCACTTGCAAACAAAATTAGCGATTGATTAGTTGGATATTTCTCTGATTGTAAATCTTAATATAAAAAAAATTTCATTGCAGTGGAAAAATGTACCTATGTTTAAGCGTAGTATGCACGATATACAGTGCATGTAAAGCCTCTCAAGTGAAATCCATTTTTTCATACAAATTTTGCGCCGCGAAATGTCACAACTAACTCTCCACGTGAAAATATCAGTAGGCAGAGTGAAAAATAGCTGTTTAAAATTTATAATTGAAATAAAATTACAAGTAATACTTTTAATACTTTTTCTGAAAAATTAAGGCAGCATTTGCAAGTGATGATATCGAGTTCTTCTTTTTGGTGTTTCTGGTTCAAAAAGTTAACAAAACCATATAAAAATTACAGAATTACCAAAAATCACCAACTAAGAAAAAAATTACCAAATTTGGTAAAATATTACCAAAGTGGCAACCGTAGCACGAACACGCATCTCGATATATTTTACACTCTGCGGACAAAATGTTTCATTGAAGAAACAATTTTGACACAATAACGTAACTGTGAAGATATAAAATTCCTAGATAGGAATATTCCTAAATGCGAAATGTTACCTAGCAAGTGTCTTAAATGTTACTTGTTGGGATTATTTTCTGGTAACAAAACCGTCTTAAAGACGTCGCTCAAGACACATGACACATGAAGTCGCAAAATGCTCCTTGGGGTCTGTCTTTTGTTCGGCTAAAATCTATTTGCATAGATTTTGTCAAAATCAGAAACGCTTACAAAAGTGAATTTTGGTTCTGTTGTTATGGATATAACAAAAACTTTGTTGAATTACAACAATGATAAAATGATAAAATTTAAGTTGTATTAATAAACTAGCTAGCCCGTGCTCACCTTGCTTCGCCATAGTTCCACCTCGCATACACACACAAAATTTCCTGCACTGAACGCTGGGAAAATCCAACGATCTAGCTTTAATGGAACATTGTACTTTTTTGAATTATATACAATTTATAGATTATTGCTTATTGTTCGACTTCAAGATGATTTATATCTTAAAATCGTTGTACATAATTGAACTTTATAATAAAAAAAAATCCTATTTCATTTGGTTAAGTCGTTCCAAAGCTGGGAGCTAGAAGGCATTCGAGAATTATTTTTTTTCTTAGATTTCCGCTTCCCAACAGCAGATAATGATAAAACATGTCCTATAACCTAATCTCGATAATTTTCAATGTTACTGTGAAAACCGGAATCAATTTCGTGCAGTACTTTTTTAACCTATTCCGAACAAACAAAAATTATTTTCCAGTTCAACAAACTATTTTTGTTGAAATCTAATAATAGGTAATAGAATTTTTTTTTCAATATTACCAATATGACCAGGGTGATATAAGCGCGGTGATGTTTTTATGTTCAGGACTTATTTGAAAGTTAACTACTCGAGTTGTGGGCGCAGTGGCTTAGTGTTGGACTACTAAGCGAGGGGTCGAGGTTCGATTCCCGCAAAAACCCAAATTCCAATTTAGGGTTTTTTTCACTGTGCCACCTCTCGCGAGCGTCTGACAAACATCCGAGAGTATAATTGTCTTGAAAGAGCTACTCAATTAGCCGTTTGGAGTCGGCATAAAATTGTGGATCCCTTCCATTCGTTCCAAAAAATGAAAAAAAAAAAAACTCACACAAAACGAATGGTTGTGAGAAGCAGTCCCTCCGGACCTATTGCGCAATTTTTTTTTTTTTTTAACTACTCGAGTTTTATTTTTAAATTTAACAAAATTAATACACATGCGTGTAATTCGTTTACCCGCATTTTAATAGCGCTTTTCCCCCATTTATCGAAAAAATTCCCCAAAATGAAGAAACCTCCGTACATCTGACATCACGAATACACAACGTGCGTTTATCACTAAAACGAAATGGTATCCCTTTGGTCTTCGGTCTTCGGTGGTTAAGGATGTGCTTGTGGTGATAAGTTATGTGAGGATAGAAAACGTTCATCTTATGAACTTACCGATTTGTTATATTTCTAACTAACGTCATCAAATGCATTGAATGCATTCCGCACCGTGGCTTCCTTGACTCCGTCGTCGTAGTTCTCTTAGTCACTCATCACATGTGTTACTACCCGATTGCGACTGTTTACTCGTTTAGCCCTCTTCTAACAATCCCGCCCCGAATTTACGCCTTTCACCACCAGTGATCAATTCCATAAAACCTTTATCGTTATATAAAGAATATCTTTCCCTTTCAAGTTCCCTGTATCAGATAAATTTGTACTTTAAATTGTTTTCTTTTCTTTTTTTTGTATATGCCTTCACCCTTAAAAGATGTCGTCTAGACGCCTTTATATTCAGCTCAATAAGAAAACAAGATTCAAAAGGACATACACCGCAAATACCCTCCCTCCCATGCCACTTCCTTCGAGAACAATTCATTGAACTAATCCGTCCGACAATAAACTACTTGAAAGCGCGGTGGCTCATGGGGGCAGCAACTTGCCTACCACAACAATTCCACGTCCGTCTAAAAAAAAAAAACAGAAAAAAAAACCAAGTATTTCTGTCTCGTCGCTTCATCGTCTCCATCGTGTGAAATGAACCCTAAAATGCCTGTTCCATCTTAAGAAACAGTGATCGACTCCCCACTGCAATGCAGCAGTGTATGCTCTCTACCAGGCTATCAGACACAACGACACACAAGACACAACCACCCTCGCAGTCACTATGTTTGTGGAATTTCGATGAGGCATTCAGAGAAAAGACTTTAGGAGCAAAAACACTCCCGTGGTATACTATACACATCCACCTCACGAATTCCATGTTTCCATGGAGAGGACAAGATATTATTTTTACGAGCCACTCTGGAACCCTCCGCATAGAGATGTCAGAAATTCCACGCGCTAAGTGACAAGAATTCATTGTGCTACCAAGCTCGGGTTCGAGCGACACCGTCATAAATCATAGGACCAACACTGCGGGTCGATTGTGCGCCCCCCAAAAGCCCCGACTTAATCACAGTGAACCTATTCAGTTACGGGACCTCCACCTTGAGACAGAAACCAGTTTCCCATGGCGTGTCCAGAAGTCTCTGTCTCTGTTACATAACTCATTTTCGATGCCGAAGGCGGGAAGAGTGCAAACCGGCTTGCGGATCCCAAGCCACTACCATATCGCCGAAACACGATCGTTAGAACCTATAAAAGCTGGCGCATTGCTGTTGTTTTGACATCTACATACTGCTACGAATACCAATCGCAAGTCGGGAGGCTTTAGCGTGATGATTGTGCGAAAGTCACATCAACCCAAAGAGTTGGGCAGGAATTCGATTTCAATTTGTCGGCAGCGAGGGAAATTAGCATAAATATTGCCGTAGAGGTGCTTGACTGCGTATTAATCCGACAGATTCGAGATTATAAGCTAATTAATTGAGTGAGCTTCGTCCACGGCCTTCTACTTTTAGTGTGAGTGAAATATTGCTGGGGTGAGGGAGAGGTCAAGTTAGTTAGTTTGGGCTTGTCAAGATTTATGGGCGCACAAGACTTGCGGTTCTCTCGGGGAGTGTGCAAAGGGCGGTTTTATGATCTTCTAATTTGACATTTCAGATCGCCGTCTGTAGAATTTTTAATGAGATTATGGGTAACTTTTAGCTGCGATGGATGAATCAGTGATGTGCGGCACGTGACTGTGTGGTAAAAGCTGTAAGGCGAGTACGTGGCTATGGCTAGGTGCGAAAAGGTTTTTAGGCGAAGCGTGTGGACAATGACTTCTGTTTGTTTGATTTGGACTAAGGGCGAGGGCTTTAGCAATTTACATTCAACATCACCGCATGAGCCTAGCTTGTTATAATCCTTGTTAGCCACGGAAGAGCTACGACAATGTCTGCAATGTCTTCTCTACTTGGTTCAGGACCCAGGAGTGGCTTGAAAGCGGGGCAACAGCTTTACTTGGCTAACGATGACGGCTGACCTGATGAGTGCCTTGATTTTGTGCGTTTTTTTTTTCGTAATTGCGCTAGGGAACGTGACTAATCTAAAAAAAAACCGGCCTCTCAATTGATTTGAATAGCTAAATTTACAATTGAACCAATTTTCCCACGAATTGAAAATTCGTTCCGTGAACTGTCACGCTTTATTAACAATCCAAGTAAAACAGTCGCGATTACAAGCCCACGAATAAAAAGTTCTATCGAACTTAACATTAAACAATGAAACTGATTCGCGGGTATCTGCGACTAAAAAAAGTCGAAGTGTCAAAAACTGGGAATATTCGCTTGTTCGCAGTTTGCAATTGGCTCACATGTGAATATTCTTTATTCGTTTCCAACTAATAAAAAGGAACAAAGGAATACAAATTTGTATCAGGGTCCTTGAAAAAAGTACGAAATTGTCGCACAACGGTCACGCTGTTGTCCTTGTCGGTATCTCGGTATCCGGCTCGACCAGTATCTGTATTTTGACAAACATATAGATGCTTGTCTTGCTGGAGCTAGGAGGGCCTACGCTCTGACAAGGAGACTGTTTCGCAGCAGTCAACTTGACTCCAGGGTGAAGGTCATTTGCTACGTGGCCCTTATAAGGCCTATCATCGCTTATGGATGTCCCATGTGGTTCAATATAGCGCCGTCCTATATGGAAAAGATTCGGGTGTTTGAGAGGCAATGCCTCAGGGCCTGTCTAGGGTTGTTTAGAACTCCTGAATCTCAGTACATAAAATACTATCCCAACAGGACCTTATACAATGGGGCCCGACTGAATAGGATTGACAATTTCCTTATTAAGGTGATTCGGAGGCACGTTGCTAGGGCGATGACCAGTGATAATAACCTGATCTCAGGGGCTTACTACCCCAATTTAATGTACCACGAGAGTACGCTTCGGTCTGGCTTTATCCCGCCTGAGGCATTTCTTCATGTAGACATGAAAGGGTTAGTCCAGAAAAACGATGGTGTGCCGGTATTGTACCACAGCCACCGCGGCGCGAGGGATAAGCGGCTCATCCACGACGGGTACGCCGCCAATGCTCAGGAGCTCCTCCGTTTTAGTACCGCAATTGCGGAACGGGAGAGGGTCGATACGGTAAAGCAGTTCACCGAATTTTGGTGGCTTGAGGAAGAAGTGAGGGTGGATACGCTCTCCCGGGCCGGTGCGCTACTTACGTAGCATCCTCCTTAGTTTAAGCTAGATTTAAGTTGGTAGGTTTAGGGTTAGAGTAGGGGGTTTTTGGGAGGTGCCGGGCTAGCCAACATGAAAGAGTGCTTCCGAGACTTGACCGACGCTTATGGCCTCGGTGGAGGCTCGGCGGCGCGGATGAACCCTTGTTGGCGGCCGACAGGCAACCAAAGACGCGATCAGGATGGTGAGCAGTCGATAAGATTGCTCACCACCCTGATTATAGGTAATGTAGGTTAAGTAGCTTAGGTAGATTTAAGTAGTTTTAATAAAACCAATAATAAAGTATCCAAGTTTTCTAAAGTTTCTTGGAAATTAAAAAACAAAACAAATCATAGATATAGATAGATTTAAGGCCGAAAGGCAATAATTTTAAGGATATTGTTAAGTTTAGAGCGCTCGCTAAGAGCCAGTAAGCTAGAATAAGAAAAAAATGTTAGTTTTAAATTAGATTTAATCGTTTTTGTCTAGTATGTAAGTTAAAAAAAAGAATTAATAAAAATGAATTTAAAATGAATGAAATGTCCTTGTCAAATGTTCTCATCCGACATCTTTCTCGCTACCTAAATAGGTAGCGTATTGGAGAGCTCGAATGGAATTTCCAGGAAAGGCTACATTACACGGCGACTCCACGAGTCTGAATTATGTCAGATTTTTAAGTCCGTTTTCTTTTCTTGTCCGCTATATTTGCATTGCTTTTGTTGGGCAAATCGTGTTATGACTTTTCATCGCAGATCGATTTCCAATCATTTATAAATAAACAATTAACAGAAATAGATCCTGCCTATTCAATGCGTTTGCTTGCAGTTAAAAAATTTCATGAAAACGTAATATCAACACCCTTGCATTGAAGCAAATCTGAAAAAAAAAAAATCATTTAACAGGAAATTGCTATATTTCATATTTTTGAAAATATATTGAAAAATATGCATATCTATTAAATTTAAAGTATCACTTTGCGAAAGTAAAAAATCACCCATAATTGAATCCGCGCGCTTGTATTCACGAGAATTACCAAAACAAAATGATTTTTTGCTGTCAATCGCTGGTCTAGACTTCAAATGTCAAACTTCAGTCTGCAGAGATGTCAGGAAAAAAGTCGAACTGAAAAGTCTGGATTTGTTGTCATGTCCACAAAACCACTTTAAGAGAGTTATACCTACACAAGGAAACTCGAAAGGAATGAGTAAACAAACAGACCGTGTCCATGAAAGGGATAATTGGTTCCACAGAACTTACCGTTTATACAGCTAGGTTTCGACCTCTATCAAGCAAAACTTTAAAAGATATGATGGGATGTGACGTGGAATATCATGGATAAGGCCTGTCCTATAAGAATTAAATTTTGCTTAACCCTAGACCCGTATACTGGCCACTGAATGCCCTTTTCATTTTTCAAATCAAAATTTAACGTACATTATGCACCGTACCATGGAAAAGGGACAGATATACAGCGCCCAAGTACCTACACAGAAATAGACCATTCAACTGCCTTTAGTAAATATTTTTGACACACTGTGCGGTTGCAAAGAATGTGAGCCGATTTTGTGTTCCTTATGTGCGTTTTATGTGAGAATTGTTGTACTGTAACAGCTCAGTCTTACATTTTGTGCGGTATTTCAATCTAGGTAAGTCAAAGTAGTTTTTGTCTAATTACACATAGGTGGTACATAAGTGTCTATTTGACTGGGAGAACAGAAATCAAGTGTTTTTTTTAAGACTTTTTTTTAGAGAAAAAAATACCCTAGACTAGACCCGTGTACTTAAATATTTCTTTATAAGGTGTACTCAAGTAGTTTTCATATGAAATGTAAGAAAAGTGTATACTAAATAAGACGATTTTTTAAATGTAAACCAATAAAGTAGTGCATTTTATTGCAAAATTAAACGTTCAAATAATAAATATAAGAAAATAAAGACGAGGGATAGATTTAAAAAAAAGAAAAAAAAATATGTTGTACTGCGTACTGGGTTATCTTGGGCGCTTTCTTGGTGGTCCTGATGGGGTGGAGGGAAGCTCGGTGTCAATAAAATCGACATTATCTTCATCATGATCGAGCGCGCTACTTACGTAGCATTTTTCGCACACTCTTATATAGTGTTTTGTGCAAGCTGCTGTATAGCGAAAGTCACAAACGGCTGTTGTTTTGTTATCCTTTTTTTCAGCTTTTCATGTTTCACAACGTTGTATCTTTTTTTTTTTTTTTTTTTAAACTTCAGGTAACGTTGTAACGATTTCATAACCAATAAGCTTCATCGCAGTTTTCACATTTGTTTGTAGATTGTACTAAGCTAGGGGTCTCAGGTTCGAATCCCGCAAAAACCCAAATTACAACTTAGGGTTTTTTCCACTGCGCTACCTCTCGCGAACGTCTGACAAACATCCGAGAGTATAAATGTCTTGAAAGAGCTTCTCAATTAGCCGTTTGGAGTCGGCATAAAATTGTAGATCCCTTCCATTCGTTCCAAAAATGAGAAACTCACACAAAACGAATGGTTGTGAGAAGCTAGGCCTAGGGTCCCTCGGGACCAGTTTCACCAACTACTTACTTGTAGATTGGGCTTAGCTATTCGATTTTTTATATGGATATCTGCAAGCTCCAACTTTAACATTTTTTCTTTCGTTTTCCGACCTTTTTTTGCTGGTTTACCAGTTGGCTTACATATATCAGACATTATGTAAGCGAGTATTCCTGCACAGTCTAAAAGATTGTTAAATAACGTTACTGGCAATCGATTAGTTTTCCGCTTATAGGTGTAAACAGTTGCCATGTGATCGAAAGTATCAACGCCACCTTTTGTAGAATTATAGTCTAAAATAACTTCTGTTTTTTAAATGCTTCCTCAATCTTGTCTTCGTGATGAGCAATTGACAACATAAGAACGTTTTTTTTTCGTGTTGCTGGTGTAGAAAGAAAATGTCCAAACTTATTGGTTGGAGCAAACGATTTTGACAACTGCGGTTTATTTGATTTTATCGTTCCCACTGTTATTGTATTTCGCCTCATCAATTCTAATGCAAATGGCACTGAACAACAAGCTGATGTGATATACCCTCATACCGGTTATCACTCGGTTGCTGACCAACATAAATTTCGCCTTGAAGTGGATAGCTACTTTTGGCATCTACAATCCAGAATATTTGTATGCCATATTTGCCAGGCTTATTGGTCACGAACATTTTGAATGGGCACCTTGCCCTTGCTCATCAATTGTAAGCTCTTTTGAGGGATTTTAAAAATCGACAAGATTGTTCTAGGAACAAATTCTAGATGACCCTAATAAATTATTAAAAAAATAAAAACAAAAATGTATATATATATGTAGGTGTAGGTATATGTATACATACAATCAACTATCTATATATCGAACCTGGAAGCAGCTAATTTGTAGGTTTGAAGACGAAACGATCTAGATCAGCGCATTTGTTCAAATGTTTCCAATGACATTGCTGCGCGGTATGACTCTGATGAAAGAGATCCTTTGCTTCATCTCCGTAGGCTTTTTCAGCACCAACATACAACAATATAGATAAGCATACATCTCCTCTTCTGTTGTATCATACCACCTGCGCATTTGCTTCGGATTGCTTGACAAACAATTTTCCTCGTAAATCTTTCTAGCTTTTCTGTTTGTCTCAATCACTTTATTTGCAACTATTGCAGGTGTAACGGGAGACTAGAAAGCGTCAGCTTTTCCTAAAAATATTTGTGAACATCTCGGAACATGGTTTATTCGTTCGCAACGATCTCTAGTGGCTCTTCGATGTTCACATAAATTAGGTATTGACCACCAAATGTCGTTGAATTTGACATTTTTAGCCGTAAACTTCATTCCTCGATTGGGCGCAACAGTTTCTTCTTCCATTGCTTCCTCAGATAGTGTTCCTTAAACATCGATAGTCTATCGAAAATAAGGCCTTATAATTTTTTGGGGCCTTATTTAATTTTTTTTTTTTGGCCTTATTTCATTGGGGCCATATTTCGCAGAGCCTGGTAGAACTGCCAAAATATTTAAATCCATTGCAACTTAATATTTTCCAAGTCAAAAATCTCTTTTACAAAATTGAAAATTCTGCTTTTCGAAATTCGTTTTTTTTAGTTCTTCAGCTGGACTACTAAGCGAGGAGTCGAGGTTCGAAAGTTCGAGTCCCGCAAAAACCTAAATTCCAACTAAGGGGTTTTTTCCACTGCGCCACCTCTCGCGAACGTCTGACAAACATCCGACATCCGAGAGTATAATTGTCTTCCTAATTAGCCGTTTGGAATCGACATAGAATTGTAGATCCCTTCCATTCGTTCCAAAAATGTGAGAAGCTAGGCCTAGGGTCCCTCCGGACCTGTTGCGCCAACTAATTATTTATTTATTTTTTTTATTGTTTTTTTTTCTTATGAAAATAGACGGCAGTCAGTTTTAAGAAAATGCTAAGACCGAAGATCAATTTTTGGCAACTACATAACAAGTTTAAAGTCGAGTAAGATGAATATAAGTTTGGACTCACACGCTGGATGTCAAGCGTTCTTAGCACCTAAATTGTTGCGCAAGGAAACAGCGATAGTCACCATAAACAAATCATACTGAGACCCCCAACTCACAATCCTCTTGCCGCTGGCCCCCTCAATTTTTGCCAGGAATCCGCCATTTTGTTGTCCTATCCGTGTACGCCAATTCCTATCCGTTTTGCTTTGCCCACAGTGAAATGTAAAAAGATTAGGTGCGAATGTGTTGGTTGAGAGGATTTTTGACATTTGTCAATACGAATTTCTATGCAACAATACTAGCGCACCTAAACTTTTTGGGAGCGTAAAATTTAGCTTGTAGGCAAATAACTGTTAATCGGTCGAAGTTGGGGGTCTCAGTATTGTCTCTGATAGTCACCTCGCTTTGTCAATACTGACATGTATCGTGCTCCCCCAGATGCTCCGCCCGTCGGTGACTAGGTCTATGTTCGTGAGTTTAATTCGAACTGAAGGAGAATCACAGTATCTGCCATCCAGACATACATCAGTTATAGCGCGGTTAGATTAATTTTCTTGTCAGGGTCTTGGTAAATAACGGGTGAATTTTTAAGAGGCTTAGAACTTTTTTTTAAAAAAAAAACACAAAAAATTCGAAAAAATGAATGAAATATTTATTTGAATCGATAGTTTGAACCTTGCAATTTAATGTTTAAAGATAATTTCATGCAAATGTTGACCGCGGCTGCGTCTCAGGTAGTCCATCCGCTGAGTCCAATTTTGGCATACTCTTTCGCACATATCGGCCGGTATCTCACGAATGAATGCATGGATGTTGGCTTCCAGTGCGTCAATCGAAGCGGGCGTGTCCCTATATACATAAGCCTTGACATACCCCCACAAAAAATAATCTAATGGTGTCAAATCGCACGATCTAGGCGGCCAATTGACCGGCCCGAAACGTGAAATTAACTGTTCACCAAACTCGCCTCGCAATTGCGCCATTGTTTCGCGTGCTGTGTGGCATGTGGCACCGTCTTGTTGAAACCACATACCATGCAAGTCAAGAACTTCCATTTCGGGCAAAAAAAAGTTTGTTATCATCGCTCGGTAGCGTTCACCATTGACAGTAACGCTGCGATTCGCATCATCTTTGAAGAAATATGGCCCAATAATGCCGCCGGCCCATAAACCGCACCAAACAGTGGCTTTTTCGGGATGCATTGGTAGCTGTTGCAATGCTTCTGGCTGATCTTCACTCCAAATGCGGCAATTTTGCTTATTTACGTACCCATTCAACCAAAAATGAGCCTCATCGCTGAACACAATTTTTCGATAAAAAAGCGGATCCTCGGCCAGCTTTCCAAGAGCCCATTCACCAAAAATTCGGCGTTGTGGTAGGTCGCCTGGCTTTAGTTCTTGCACAAGCTGTATCTTAAAAGGCTTTATGCACAAATCCTTCCGCAAAATTTTCCACGTAGTGCTGTAACAAAGGCCTAACTGCTGGGAACGGCGCCGAATCGACATTTCGCGGTCTTCTGTCACACTAGCTGATACGGCCGCAATATTTTCTTCACTACGCACAGTACGTAAACGTGTTGGTGGTTTCATGTCCAACAAAGTAAATTTGGTGCGAAATTTGGCCACAATCTTCCGAATAGACTGCTCAGAAGGTCGAGAATGCCGATCATAAAATGGAAGCAGCGCGCGATGAACATTTCGAACCGAGCACGAATTTTGATAGTAAAATTCAATAATTTGCAAGCGTTGTTCATTTGTAAGACGATCCATGGTTAAATTGCAAACCAAACTGAAGCTGTTTGACAGTGACACAAGGTACTAAACACACGTCAGCTGTCGAAACCAGTGTTGCCAAAACCAAACCAGCTAAAAAATCACCCGTTATATACCTAAACCGTGCACTTGTTACAAATGACGTTTCCATCACTTGCAAACTTATGCTTACCACATAATGAGATGTATAATAGGCCTTGAGTAGCTGACCGTTTGTGGTTAATAGTGCACCCGAATTTTTAACATCTTCCTTATGTATTTTGTTTGTGATATGCACACGAAACAATTTCGATCGTGTCCGACTTCGGCTTTATATTCGCTCTGTCTCCCAACAACACATTGTTGGCCTTGTACGAGTTTAGCATGTCGAGGTGAAGCCAGGATGTAATAACATCGAAGATATCGCTCTTCATGAAATAGGAGGTCAACTTCCACTGTCTGAATGTTCGTCCTTGTTACCGACTCACCCCAGATTGCCTACAATATTGATGCCAGCTTTAACTCTGGTGAAGTAGTATTTTCACACAGCAAAGTTCTACCTCTTTCTTCGCCAGTTCAACATTACGCTGAGTATCTGAAAGACTGGCTTTAATTTTATTGTTTATTGGGAACCGCTGTTTTTGGCTCGGATTTGAAAATGTAAACAGAAACTTAAATACAAAATTGCCTGCAGCATCGACAACTTTTCCACTTTACCGAATACGTTGTGCCTTCAAAATAATAATTGAGCAGAGTTAGTTAGTAGCTATCGCCAAAAATCTGGGGCCAGATTCTGTAAAAAACGAAACGAAAAACGATTTCGCTTTTCAAGAAACGATAGAAATCACGCGATAGCGAAAATTTGCTTCATGTAACTCCTTGCGTTTTTTTTCTTCACATTCGTTTAGGTTTGAGAAACTGTGTGACAGCAAAATTATAGTTTGGCAGTATCAGTATGTCGTTTTATTTTCGTTAAGTTGTTTTGACAACGAACAGCTTACAATTGAAAATATTTTTAAAGTGGAATTTGATTGTTTACGAAGCGGATCCTCCTCCAGCCAGTACTTCTAATGTTGCGGAAAGTTTTAAAATAGGAGGCACGTATGTCGTTCGTGTACCTGTATGCAAATTAATATTGTCCAGCACATACTTAAAGGCGGCTTTGTTCAATCGAAAACGTTGCACAAAACTAAATAGAAAAACGAACTTTTTAACTAACTTATTAACTAACTTTTTAATCAAAATAAACCAACCTTTTGTCAGGTAATGTGAGAGGATTTGAACAATCCCGCAAACTTTTTCTAATTTTTCTTAAGTTCACATGTTCAATTTCAACTTCACTTTCTTCGCTGTCGCTGGTCAAAAAATAATAATTTGCTAACATATCTAATAAAATATTCAGCACAATCTTAAAACCACCAAATTCAATAAGAATAAAAACGATAAAATAAAATCTGTTCGTTTTTAGGGTTACATGAAGCAAGAAAAGCGAAAACGTCAAAAAAAATGTGTTCGTTTGTTTTTTTTCGCGGCCACGAGAATTTCTTTCGTTTTTGATGTTACATGAAGCAAACCGTTCGTGCGCACGAAAACGTTTAGACGTTTTCGCCTTACAGAATGCCGGCCCTGTCTTGCTCTAATTTACTGGGAGAAACGTCAAACTTTTGCATTATATATCGTTTGATGCTCGTAGTTATCGCACAGATCCTCTATATAGAAAAACCAACAAATCGCTACACAACAAAGGAAATGCTTTTTCTTACAGATCGATTGTCATCCGTCTGTTTAACGCTCTTTTGTCAAGTCATGCTAAGTGAAATCAGGCCAAACCGACCGAAAAATCCTTCAAAATAGCACAAAAAGGTCACACAAACAAATACGACAAATTAATATCGCATGTAATGTATTAGTGAAAGAAATGAATAAGTGAGTGAGTGTCAGGCGTCAGGGTTGATCGGCGCTACAACAAAAGGACATCACAACGCAGGCACAAATATAGCTAGTCACACACAAACCCATTTACCATTATCGCGGACATCGTGTTACAGTTACAGCGAGTCTCAGCCAGCACACATCGAATCCAAGAATCCAACCCCCAATTGCGTGTTATTTATAAAACAAATAAAGAACATTTGTATTTCCTTTTCCGTTGACATTAAGCAGCGCACTATTCGTCCTCCTATAGTCATCGTCAGCATTCAGCAAGGCATGAAAAGAAAAGCAAAACAAAAAAGTCCACTCCCAAGGGTTGATTACTGTTTCGGCCAAGGCTACACACGTTATTCACCCCGCAGGGGTTGGCGGTTGGCGCACTCAGTCTTGATGTAGTAACGCAACGGGAAATGAGCTCAGTGGCTTCTAATAAATAAATATCAAATCGAAATACAGGACATCTTCGGCTCTGTTCTGAAATTCCTTTCTGGCGGTCTGGAAATGCGTGATTTTCCTTCTTTTTTTTTGTCCGGCTTCTGGTACGAATACTCGACTGTCCTCAAGCCTCAACCCCTATGTTCATGTAAACGAAAAACTTCCACGCACAATGAATACAGGAACAAAGGCAATTTATATAAATTTGATTTGATCAGAATTGAGGACGTGAGAAACAACAATACCACGAGAAGGGGTAACGCAGAGGTGGTGGCCGCGAGTTATAAGTATGACCGTGAAAAAGATTAAAAGAATATTTTATCAGAGCTTCGCTCTGTCTGTACTTTATTACAATAATGAATCTTGATACAGTTTTACAGTTGGTTTTATACCTACTATCTAGAAGTGAATTGAAGACGAGGAGTTTAATTACATTATTTGAAAGCAATTGGATCTTATGAGTTAACTATTTATGCTGATAAGGCGGGATGTACAGCATGTACAGCTATGCTTGGAGGATGTGTAACTTAATAATAAAAGAATGCTGATACGGTGGCATGGTAGCTATGTTGGAGAATGTGGGATGTGTGATTTTATGCTGATGCGGCGGGATGTGTATTATGGAACGTGTAACTTGCTGATACGGTGGCATGGTAGCTATGTTGGAGAATGTGGGATGTGTGATTTTATGCTGATGCGGCGGGATGTGTATTATGGAACGTGTAACTCCTCCCTCTTTAAGATGAGTGACCGACGAAAGAATGACCTTGGCGTTGTTTCGTCGGGAGTGATTTATGCTGGTTTTGATCAGATGTTGTCTTTTTTGCGTCTGGTGGTGTTTCCGGGGTTCCTTTTCTTGTTTCCTGGGTATATCTTCTGATTTTGAAAATAATTAGTATGCTAGTGATGATTAGAACAAAAATTATTATTATTGGTATAATAGATTGTGTTTTGGATATAAATTTTGAGGAGAAGTTAAGAATTTCCTTGCGATTGTGTGTCTGTTCGATATTTAGTTTCTCTAAGGTTAATTTCTGAACTATTGATGAGGCGTTTATTTGTTTGCATGTTGATGGGTGGATAATTATGTTGTCCCAGAAGGTATTGCTTCTTGAGTCATATGTTATGCCATTGATGTAAACTGTACAGTTTTGGAAATGAATCAAATTTGTTCCTGTGATCGTGTATGTTGGAAGTCCGCATGTTGTATTTGCTACTATGTTGTTGGTGTTGATCAGTAGAATGTAGCTCGCTATGGGTTGGAATACTGTGGTTTCTTCGGTGGTATTGATCATGTGACAATTTGCTGGCTTGTTTTGTAGGATATTTCTAATACATTCTTGATTTATGAAATGGTTATTTGATTCTATACAATAATAAGTGCCTTGAATAAGATTACAGATTTTATTAAATTGTTTCATGTCATGCTCGTTTATTGCAATATAAGGGCTAATTGGGATAGTAAGCGTTTTATTTATAGGTAGTGGAATGGTGTGAAAAAAGGAATAGGTGTTGTTGCTCAAAATTGGAATTTCAATGCTGAAAATTATATCAGAGTTATTGTAAAATGCTTTTAGGCTGAGAAATTCATAGGATTGTTCATCTGAAATTATGTTGACAGATTGTTGTTTTAGAAATTGAACAATTTCATTTAATTCTGTATGGGCTAGTATATGTTTGGATATTATGTTAAGTCGTGCGAGTGAAATGGCTTCAGCAATGTTTGATAAGTGGTTATTTAGTAGATCGATATTGAAGTCGAGCCTGTGTATGTATTGCATATGTTTTAATTTTTCTTCTTCGGTGTTAACTTTGTTGCTAAGGTTCTCTTGGAAAAGCTTAAGAAAGGTCTCTATTGTTTTTTGCTGTTTGTTTATGTGTCTAGTTATTTTGTTGGATCTGTCTATCAATTGTTGGTTAATTTTGATCTGGTTGTTAGTTTCTGTTGCAAGTGTAGCTTGGTTGTTCCTTAAAAGTTCTAGTTCTTTATTTATCTGCGAGGCGTCATCTGCATCCATGTTACCTGATATTGTTTTTATAATGGTACCTAGACCGTTCAACAATCCTCTTTTTTGTCGTATTTTTGGTAATAGATTATGCAGTTTTCGTTCGAGTTCTTGAAATTTGAGGTGGATGATTTCTGTGATTTCTGAGTTTGGATCGTTTTTATCTAGTATAATTAGGGTATTTCTGATTTTTTCTAAATTGTCTTCATAGTTGGTTAGGTTAACTATGTGTATCAGTTTCTTAGTACCTTTTGTCATCCTGGCTTCTCCTAGTTTCAATGGAAGTATGCCGAAGTTGTTGGATAAATCGTGTATTTCAAGTCTATGTGTCTCTGTTGTTGTCATCATTATTGTTAGTGTTAGTAGGAACCTGTAATTTGCGTTTATTTTTAATGCGACATTTGTGAATTTTCTTAGTATCGTGAGTAATTATTGTTACTTTATTGTTTTTCTTTACTATACGTTTTTTGAATCTAGGGGTCAACTTATTTCGTCTACATTCCTTCCTAAAAACGGTAGCTCCTTCTTCAAAATCTACTGGGGTTTCTCTATTAAGATTTAACTTTGTTATATTCTGACTGGCTAGTTTTTCCAATCGTTCTTTAATCGCTGGGAAAAGTTTTGATTGTATGGAATTGATTTTATCTAAATAGTCATGTTCGTTATTGAAATGGATGTCGTTTATTTGGTATGGGCGGCCATAGAACAATTCGTGTGGGGTAAATTTAGTTGCTGAATGTATAGAGTTATTGTAAGTTAATATGGTCTCGTTGAGGATATCGTCATGGTCCCTTCCTTTAACCTTTTCATGTATAATTCTGTAAATCTCCGTCATGGTCGAATGAAGTCTTTCGACAGGAGAATTGCTTGAGGATTGTTGGAATGAAGTTATGTGAAGCTCAATATTATATTGTTTAAGAAAGTCTTTAAATATGTTGGCAACGAATTCGGACCCTTGATCTGAAACAATTTTCTTTGGTATGCCGTGTAGGCTAATGAAATGTTTCATTGATTTAATGATACTAATGCTGTTCCGTGTAGGAAGGGTATATGCTGCTGCATATTTTGAAAATTTGTCTATTACGGTTAATATCTGGTTATTGTTTATGCAGTAAATGTCTATATGTAATATATCAAGAGGTTTTCCTGGGATTTCGGGTATTTCGTACGTTAGTTTAGGGGGTCTTCTTTCATACTTCATGGTTTGACATGTTTCGCAGTTATTTATTGTTTGTGTAATTTTTGGTTTCATAGAAGGGAAATAGTATGACCTTTTTAAGTGGAGTAACGTCTCCTCTATTCCCCTATGGTTGTTGTTAGTATGATATTCTCTGATGATTTCTTCTTGTTTGTTTTGGTCAATTATGTCTAAGACTTTTTGGGTACATCTGATAACTTTGTAACTTGAAAAATGGTTTGAATAGACAGACTGAATTTTTTTGAATGTATCGTCATCTGTATAGATGGCGTTGAGTTTTTTTGGAGAGACGAATTTTTTAAATGTCTCTATGAGGCTTTGTTCTGTAAAGTCTTGGGCTTTGAATATTCTTCTTTGTTTGTTCCTAAATATCATTTGGAAGGAATTTCGGGGTCTGAAATCATTTTTTTCTAGTATTATTTGGAGAGAGAATTCGTTAATCGGGCGGTCAGATATAGGGATTCTATTATTTTCAATTTCTAGTGGTAGTACTGACGTGCTCTGTACAGGTTGGTTTGAGGTTTCATTTGAGTCATTGGTGTTGAGTTCAATGTTATGGGGATGTTCAATTCGGATTCTACTAAGAGCGTCTGCGTTAGTGTTATTTTTTCCTTTCTTGTAAATGATGTCATAGTCAAATTCTTCTAATTTTAATCGCCACCGTACGAGTTTGGAATTTGGTTCTTTGAGATTCATCAGCCATTGAAGTGGCTTGTGATCTGTGATGATTTTAAATTTGTTGCCGAAAAGGTAGGGGCGAAAATATTTAGTGGCCCAGACTATGGCCAGTAATTCTTTTTCTATGGTGGAGTAATTTATTTCAGAACTGTTAAGTGTCCTGCTAGCATAGCAAATTGGCTTATCGTTGCCTATGGGTCCTTGCGATAGTATAGCGCCAAGAGCGTAATTGCTAGCGTCGGTAGTTAATACGAAAGGTTGTGAGAAATTTGGGTATTGGAGGATTGGGTCATTACTGAGTAGGTCTTTACATAATTCGAATGTTTTTATGTATTCTGCATCTATGGTGACTGGGGTATTTTTCTGTAATCGTTTTGTAAAAGGTTTTGTGAGTTTAGAGAAGTCTTTAATGAATTTTCTATAATAACCGAGTAATCCTAGGAAGGATTTAATTTCACGTTCAGTTTTAGGTATGGGAAATTCCTTGATTGCTCTGATTTTTTCAGGGTTTGGTTTGACACCATCTCTGGAGATAATATGTCCAAGGAAAGCTGTCTCTTTTTGTAAGAATTCTGATTTATCTAATTGAATCTTTAGATTGGCTTGTCTAAGTCTTTTAAGTACTTGACAAAGTTTTTCTTCGTGCTCTTGTAAGGATGTTGAAAAGATAAGAATGTCGTCTAAGTACACAAGGCAACCATCCAAATCTCTAAGGATATTATCCATAACCCTTTGAAATGTGGAGGGCGCATTTTTGAGGCCAAACGGCATTCTCGTGAACTCGTAGTGTCCACCTTCTACAGTAAATGCGGTTTTTTGCATATCTTTGGGATTCATTTCTATTTGATGGAACCCACTGGCGAGGTCTAAGGTACTGAAATACATACATCTACCAATTTTGTCAAGTATTTCATTGATGTTTGGTAGTGGATATTTATCGTTTATAGTTTTATCGTTTAGTTTACGATAATCGATTACTACTCGCCATTTTTGTTTGTTGCTAGCATCTTTTTTTTTGGGAACTACCCACACGGGTGAGCTCCAAGGGGAAAAGCTGTGTCGTATAATATTTTGATTAAGCATGTCTCTAATTTGGGATTGGACTTCGTCTTTGTGAATGTAGGGGTACCTATATGTTTTCGTATGAATGGGTATATCGTCCGTCGTTTTAATTTCGTGTTTGATAGAATTAGTAAATGTTAATGGTTGTCCTTCTTTATGGAACACATCGCTGAATTGTTTGCATAGTTTAAATAAGGAATTTTTTTCTTCGGAATTTAAATGAGAGCTTCGGATTAGTTTGGTAATATCAGTGGGAGTTTCTTCATATGTTTCTGTGCCTGGTGTTTCGAAACTATTAAGTTCTATTGTATGCACATCCGAGAGGGTTAGTGCTTTAAGTGGGTGCTCGAGGAGTAGAGTCCTTGCACTATCGGCGTTGTTATGAACTTCGATTATACAATGCCAATTTTCGGCTTTATATAAACCTTCTGATGTAAATATATCGGGTTTGATTTCAGTTTCTGTTATAAAAATGTCTCCATTTTGTATGTCAACGGGGAGTTTCACTATAAATTTTGATTTTGGTGGGATAACGTATTCAAGAGATTTAAAATTGGGTTTGAAGAGTAGGGGTATTTGAGTAAATTTGGTAATCAATTTTCCGCTTTCTAGGTCTATTTTCGCTTTAAGTTGTTTTAGGGTGTCTAGGCCAAGAAGGCCGTCAAAGTAGCCATGGAACTTAAAGATTAAGAATCGCATGTTTCCTGGTTGATTAAACTCGATAAAATTGGGAAGGATTGTTTGTTTATTAATTGTATGTTTATTTAATATTGTTGTGATGCATATGGGTGGAATTTCTTGTATGTTTTTGAGTGAGACGTACTCAGGGTTAATAAATGAAGTTGATGCTCCCGTATCGATTAAGAATTTTAATGATTTCCCGAATGGGGAAGATATGTTTATATAAGGAAGGGTATGTCCATGCCTGTTAATGTCTATATAGACGATGGATGATCTGAGGCTTCTGGTTGAAAATTTTCGGTTGGGATATTTTCAGGTTGTTGTACGTAATTATCTAATTCTGGGTAGTAGTTTGGATTTGTCTGACCATTATTCGTAATATCGGAATTGTTTTCAATAAGTATTTCGTTATTAGGTTGGGGATTATATTCTTCAGAGATATTGTGAACTTCTCTTGTGTCGGGTCTAAAGTTGTAAGGTCTGTTATATGAAGAAAAGTTGTTAAAATGTCGGTTAGTTGAAGGACCTTGATTTTGTGCTTGGTATCTGTTAGTATTGGGGTTGTTATAATTCGGCCTATTGTTTTGATAAGGTGCTCTTATGTTTGAGATTGTTGTATTATTGTTGTTGAGAGTAGGACTGGATGGTTTGATCATGGGGAGTCGTGGAACAGGATTAGGATAATGGGGTTGTTGTGGTCTGTAAAAGGATGAGAAAGTTCGTTGGTATTGAACGGGTGGATTTTGTATAACAGGTCTGGGTTGGGTTTTAGTTTGAATAGGATTTCTTTCTACTTTTTGGTAGAATGTGTTTTGTTCTTTAATACAATATGAAAATGCTTCCATCAATGATATTGGTTTCATTGCCCTTATTGTGGAACCAAGTGGTTCCCGTAGTCCTGACAGGAATACGTTTAAGCACATTTCACCATACAATTCTAATTTGGCCTTAACTACGTTTTGTTCTTCTTCATGTATTTGAATGTGGTTATTGATGGCAGACGAAATTTCTATTATTTCACTATAGTATTGTTCTACTGTTTTGTTGCTTTGTCGTAAACAATGCAGATCTTTTATAAGTGAGGTCTCATTACGTTTATCTGCGTAATGGAGGATCAGATTTTCTTTGATTTTTTCCCAATCCAATGGAGTGCCATACATATTGAGCACCTCATTGGCGGAACCTTCGATTTTATTCCTAATTGATCTTAAAAGAAGTTTATAGTAGCTAGTTTCCTTAATAGTTTCTAGAAGTTCGAGAATTTCTTCAACGTTGGTAATGAATTCATATAATAGTCTAGGGTTGCCGTCAAAGGTTGGCAGGTCTTTCACTACATCGGGGATTCGTAAAGTGTTGAAAATTTCATTAAGTTGAGCCATGTTTACTGATTGTTCGGGGTTATTTTTGTTTGAAAGATTTTGGCTTGAGCTATGGAAGGAAGTTTGTTCGTTTGAAATGTTTGAAGTGTTGTTCTCGCCTAAAAGTATTTCACTTGAGTTATTTAGCGAATTTGGTTCGAAGAATTGTTGGTTATTTGGAATATGTGAGCTTGAATGAGAGCCAGAAGGGTTCTCTTCTTGGTTAGAGGAAAATAAATTCGAAAGTGAGTTAGATAATTTGGATAATCTTGATTTTGACCGAGTGTAACGCATTGAGGAAAAAAATTATAGAAACAAAATTTAATAGTAATAAAGATAATAAAAATAAAAATAAAAAAAATAAACGAGCAAGACTTACATTAATATCTCCATTATTAGATTTTTCAATTGGATTAAGTAATCTGGGATTTCAATCTTCTTTTCACTTAACTAGGGTTTTTGATATGAATGCTGGTTCACTTATACGGGGTTTTTCCAGTTCTTCCTTTTAGTTTATGAATTATATTTCTTTTATTTAATAGGGTTTTTGTTTTTATTAATACAATTATTTTCTGGATTTTCTTCACTTGTTATATTTTATTGATACAACAATTTTCTTGATTTTTGTTCACTTTGTTATAATTTATTGATACAACAATTTTCTTGATTTTTGTTCACTTTGTTATATTTTATTGATACAGCAATTTTCTTGATTTTTGTTCACTTTGTTATATTTTATTGATACAACAATTTTCTTGATTTTTGTTCACTTTGTTATATTTTATTGATACAACAATTTTCTGGATTTTTCTTCACTTAACTAGGGTTCTTTTTGTTATGATTATTGGTTCACTTTTGCAGTTTTATCGAACAATATGCACTCGTTCTCGTTTTAATGCGGGATACCATTAAAATGGCATCCTACCGACTGCGCCAGTTATAAGTATGACCGTGAAAAAGATTAAAAGAATATTTTATCAGAGCTTCGCTCTGTCTGTACTTTATTACAATAATGAATCTTGATACAGTTTTACAGTTGGTTTTATACCTACTATCTAGAAGTGAATTGAAGACGAGGAGTTTAATTACATTATTTGAAAGCAATTGGATCTTATGAGTTAACTATTTATGCTGATAAGGCGGGATGTACAGCATGTACAGCTATGCTTGGAGGATGTGTAACTTAATAATAAAAGAATGCTGATACGGTGGCATGGTAGCTATGTTGGAGAATGTGGGATGTGTGATTTTATGCTGATGCGGCGGGATGTGTATTATGGAACGTGTAACTTGCTGATACGGTGGCATGGTAGCTATGTTGGAGAATGTGGGATGTGTGATTTTATGCTGATGCGGCGGGATGTGTATTATGGAACGTGTAACTCGCGCGACCACCGAACAGACCAGGAGTAACTTTTGCAATTAAGTTAAATAAGTTCTGTGTGTGCTAGTATGTGCGAGAAAAACTATAGGTACCGACGTTCTACTGTATGTATTGGTAATAAACAAATAAACGAATACGAAACAATTTTCCGAGAAAATTGAATTGCCCATGAGCCATGAGTGTGGAGAGGCAAGACTTTGCGTCCGAGTATTATTGTTTTGCAGGATTATTTTTTGAGCGGGGGCAAACAGCAGCAACCCACACCCTCAGGATAGGCGTATTTAGTTCCTCATTTTTTGTTACTAATTTTTCTCGTCGCAATCGTTATTTGCGCCCCGTCAAGGATGTATATCATCCCTTCGCACTGACACTACAGACTACACCGTGGGAAAGACGATAAATCACAGAAATTTATGGCATTTGGTATGAAGTGTTGTAGAGGAAACTGTACTTGTAGAAAACAAAAATCAGAAATTGAAGCAAGCGACAAAGGACTTCTAGCAGGAAGTGTGTGTGTAGTGAGTACGAGCGAAAATAAATTACCCTTGCATGGAAATACATCTTGATGGCCCTTTAGTATGATTGTTGGAAAAATATAATCTGACCGAACAAGGATGTGAAAGAGTACAGACAGATGTTCGAAAGGAATACGATTCTTATCTTGACAACACACACGCAGTGAGATGAGAAAATGAATAACTCAAGTCGGCAGCAGTGCTGTCGAGTTAAAATTCGGATTATTGTTCGAGTCCTGCTCAATGTAATTTCATAATTTTGGAATGATAAGGCTATAGTTTTAAATAGATAGGCAGAGGCACCCATAGAATCCAGTAAGTACCTAGGTGGGTTGTATCTAAGCAATGCGAGCAAACAAACAATTATCTACGAGAAGACCTTTGCGACTACGCTTGCTTTATAGTGTATGGAAGGACACGCGCATATCCAAACTATACCGATTTGTTAATAAACTTTTTATATACTCGGTGTGGGTGTATTACAAAAAAAAAAAAATCTAAGTTGTCGGAGAACAGTGCTCGGACTATGTGGTGGCTCTGACTCCATCTCTTCATCATAGTTTCCACCTAATGGGAAATGAAACCACTTTCGTGAAGTAAGCTTCGTTCCCATGTAAGGTGGGAAAAAAGTTTGCGAAAACTCCAACTGGTTTTATTTCCCTTTTAATGTACAGTAAATTCTCGGCTCTGTGAAATAAGGACCCAATGAAATAAGGCGCCAATATAAAAATGAAATAAGTCCCCAAAAAATTACACAGGAAACAACAACAACGATTTTTAATAAAATTTAGGGTGTTCTATCCTTTTTTGGGGCCTTATTTCCTAATGAAAATTGGGGTCTTATTCATTATGAAACAAGACCCCCAAAAGAAGAAATGAAGTAGGTCCCCAAAACTATTTTTTTTTATTATTAATAGGTTAGGATAGGTTTTTGGGCTGATGAAGCGGGTGACCCTCGCTTCACCACACGCAGGTCCTTGTGGACCATTGTGATACCCTTTATTTGTGGGGTTTAGCCGCGTTGTATTTTGGCCTCGTTTCCTTCTCCTTACTCGATGTTGTCCAGCCATCTTGATGTCCTCAGAAACCTTTGAAAATTAAAGAGTGAGATATTTGAGAGTTCTTGAATGTTTTGGAAGTAATATCTTCCAAGTGTTCTATTTCGCAAGTGACAGAGGCTCGGGCAGTGACAGAGGAAGTGAGGTGTGTCCTCATGCGTCTCCTCATCACCGCAGCCTCTACAGATGTCGTCGTCTATGAGGTTTAATTTCATTGTATGGTTTCTTAGGAAGTTATGACCTGTCAGAGCACCTACCAACTTAGACAGTGATGATCTGTCAAACTTCAAGAGTTTGTTGGTCCGGCTTTTGTCATATTCAGGCCAAAGCTTCCTTGATACTTCACAGGTTGTAAGTGTCTTCCACCTGTTTTTGGCTTTCATTCGGATCTTGTTTTCCACCCGTTCTCTGAGGTTACAGAGTGGTGGTTTGATCGATTGTAGTGCCTGATCATGGTCTATTGCAGACCCCCTTTCTTGCCAGTTCGTGTACCATCTCATTGCCGGCCATATCCCTGTGTCCAGGAACCCAGCAGAGATTTATATTATGCTGCGAGCCAAGAGCTTTGAGCTCTTCCCGACAGCTGCGAATCAGATTTAATTTGATTTCAGTAGCCGAAATAGCTTTAATGGCTGCCTGGCTATCAATGAATATGGTAATATCATTACGTGGTATTGCCTTCATTGACGCCATACACGCCGCTTCCATAATTGCCAGAACCTCCGCCTGGAAGACACTGCTAAGATCAGGAAGCCTGACTGAGCGGCGTATATTTAATTCCTCCGAGAATAGACCGGCTCCAGTGCCATAGTCCATCTTTGATCCATCTTTGTAGATGGATATAGATTTCCTTTTAGCGGGTTCGTTCGTTTCCCATTCCTCCCTGCTCGGAAAGAAGGAGGAGAATGGCTTGTCGAAATCTAGGTAGGGAGACATGTAGTCAGAGCTAACATCGTTCTCCACGTATCTCTTCGAAATCTGCGCATGTCCCGTAGCATTAGGATTCCAGCCGTGTGTTTGGCTAATCCCGAGGCCGCTTTTGGCGGCCGATTCTTTCATATTTAGGTCCAGGGGAAGCAAGTTGAGAATGGCCTCCAACCCAGCGGTTGGTGTCGTTCTGATTGCACTGGTTGTTCCTATACATGCTAATCTTTGTATTTTTGTCATTTCTTTCAGATTGATTACCTTGTCCGCGGCTTGCCACCAGACTAAGTTGCCATATGTGAGTATTGGTCGCACTAAACCGTCCATACATACGATTGTATCAAATACGTATTTTTAGGGTAAAATGTTCATTTCTAACTTAAAAGCAGACACAGTGTTTCTCTGTAGGTATTTTCGTACAATGGATTTTTTAAAAAAAAAATTTTTTCTTAAATTCGTTCTTCTTTAGTTTACCTAAAAACTGCGCTAACGATTTTGACCAAAAACCATACTTTGACTGAAATTTCGGTTTTCAAAATTATTCCGTCCTTAATTTTCAATTTTAATCACCAAAAAGGCTTATTAAAAAAAAAATGTTAATATCTCGAAAAGCCCCCTTTCGATTTCGATAAAACTAATGATTATATCCCAAATAATTACTTATACTCAGCTTTCAGCTAAATATCTAACCAATAGTATTTTTCAAACTTAACAGTGCAATATCTGGTGCTGCTTTGTCTGCGTAATTTTACAAAAACCGATCTAATATTTTTTAAAGGTTTGGAGGTCTCGGGGCAACAAAGGAGTGGAGGCCCCTTGGCCCCAAAATAAAATGAACAATTTTTTTCAGTTGAGTTTTCCAATAAATAATTTGTTGTGAAACCATGTATAGATTCTTTTATTATTTAACGAACATATAAATGTAATCGGAAACAAGAATTATCTAAAATTAGATTTTAGGGTTAACGAACGGAACTTTCCGAGCTTTTTTCGCCGAAAAATCGTTCCCGAAGCAAATCACTCAGGAGAGAAAGCTTTGATAGACGGTTTTGTCCCATAGTGTTTCGAAGCCTGTTTTTTATAATTTTAATTTTTGAAAATGAGCGCACCCAGTACAATTTCATACCATCAAAACCAAATACATTCTCAATGCAATATCAAGGTTTGGGAATGTAGTTCTGAAATTTTGATCTTCGAGAATTTGGTAATAAGATAGTTCCGGAGATTGGTCTTTTCCATAGGTAGTCTTTTTTGTATGAGTCGATCAAAGATACAAATTGAACCAACTCATTACCAAGATTTTCACCAATGCCTCGAGCGGATTCAGCCTCACGTTTCTTGTTCTGGTGCGTGATTGTACAGTCTGTGATATTTTGTTGGCAACTTCCTCGTATTTATCAAAATCGTTTCTTTTGGATTCCACGAATGATCTAAATGATTCTAATGCACGCATTGCCGATTCAAGAATCATTTTCGGGTCTTGCAACATCTTGCTTGTAGCGTTGAATTGCTCCAAGATGTCGTTCCAAAAGATTGCAAATAAAGCGGTTTGGGTAAAGGTAAAATGCGACAAAAATATGAAAGGAAAATTTGTTTACAAGTTTTTACTAGTCTGAATTTGAATTTTTTTTTCCGAAGTCTCTATTGTGGGTGCCCCTCATTTGTGGAGTCCCCGGGGCTGTAGCCCCGGTTGCCCACCCCTAAATCCGGCCCTGTGCATATGAAAGATAATATCAGTATCTTATTATATTATATATTATATGGTATTCAATTGGGCGCTCTCTTTTTTTGCCCTCAGAGCAATTTTTATGTTCGTTTGGTACAAAAAAAAAGCAATCTTTTTCAGATTTCAGAGCACTTTTCCGAATCTAGATATAACATCACGCTGCGACCGATACAAGCGAAGCATCATCGGAAAATGATGCAAAAACGGGGAAAATTATCCATATTTGAGGGCTTCTGTTGCGTGCGCTGCGTAAACGGTTCAAGTTACCAAAAAAATATGTATGAAAGAATTATTCCCTTTTAAATGATCTAAAAAAATGTTCGCTACAGTATTTGTCTATCTTTTAAGATTGACACATAAAAACCTTTTTTATGGTAATCAAATTTGGTCGAAATTAATGCATTATTGCCAACTAGCACGCAACACAGTCAATCTTTTTTTTTTTGATTCCGTTTACTTTTTGCAGATTTCGGTATGTTTTCAGATTTGCACAAACCTACCATTATACTTTGCACTGCTGTTTTACGTCATTTTAGGAAGTTTGTTTGAAGGCGCCAGTTATACCCGCATACATAAAACGAAACTGTAAAGTTTCTTTCGCTTTTTTCTACCACTTTAACTAAATGGTTGAAATCAATCTTTTTCTCAAGACGTTGCTTATGAATTAAAAAGTTAGTTTAGTAAAAAATAAAAAGCAAATTAACTTTAAATTTTGTAGAAAAATAATTTAATAATTCTTCCCCGATCTTCAGTGAAAATAGCTAGAAAATTTGAAGACAATTTGTTTATTTTGTTTTTTGATAAACTAACTTTAAAATTCATAAGCAACATTCAAAGACCAAGATTGAGTTCAACAATCAAGTGTTCAAAAAAGCAAAAGAAAATGTTGACGGTTTCGATTTACGAAGGTATGGCTACAACTGGGCCTAAAGCAAATGGAAAAGGTTTTGTGAAGACCAAAATAAATAAATACATAGATAGAAATGGATATAATTTTGGAGGAATTAAAATCTCCCTCATCTTTCTCTTCACCCGAAGACTACGAATCACGGCATGTGTAGTAACTTCAACAACGTAAGCAATACAATCCCACTTCTTGAATTCTTCACTTCTTTACTGTGTTAATATTGTAGTATAAGAAAATAAAACTAAAAATATCATTTACGCAGAAGTACTTTAAAATATATTCTTTTAAAAACTTCTTAATCGCGATCATAATAACAGGAATTGACGCGGACGAAGTCGCGGGCAACAGCTTGACAACAGCTTGACAACTTAAGCCAACGTCATTAATATTCCAGTCAAAAATAACTCAACAGATCAAAAAAAACAGAAACTCCTACCACGCTTGTCTACACTAGAAAGTAAACTGGGACCCACTGCTCCAGAATAACGCTTATGGCCCACTATACTGATCGGGATCGACCAAAAAGATTAGAACGTTTAAAAAAGATCAAGCGCACTGAAGTCCACTACAAAAGTAGAGCAACAGGGACAGCAAACGACGCCGAATTTCTTACCGTCTTTTGACATTTCTCTTCAGTCTGGTTTGCCATTTTATTGTGGAAAGATATACGAGCCAACAACGAGTCGAAACTATTAAAATTTACTACCGAAATTCGGAGTCAGTGGCCTCAACGTTAAGGGCGCTACGTCCAATTAATGGTCATCATAATCATCCTAGCAGATCAACAATTGAGCGTCTAGTGGAAAAATTTGAATCCACAGGATCAGTACAAAATGTTCCCGTGCCAGTGAGACAAAGAAGTGCCCGTATTGTTGAGAATATTGCTGCCGATGAGGCTTCAGTTGCAGAAAGCCCAAATGTGTCTCCTTCACGTCGTTCTCAAGCGTTGGGCATCTCTGTGACGTCGTTATGGCGAATTTTGCGAAAAGATCTTGGCCTACATCCTAACAAGATTAAATTGACGCAAGAACTGAAGCCGCTTGACCACCAGAAGCGTCGTATGTTCGTGAATTGGGGTCGGATTTTCATCGAAAAATCATCTTCAAAGTTGCAATTTGGCACTTTTTTCGAGCCAAAAGTGTTAGCTATTTCGGCCCTTTTTTTAATTGGAGAAGGCTCTTCAATTTTTTTCAAATGCTGTAATGTCCAAATAAATAAAATAAATAGTTGGCGCAACAGGTCTGGAGAGACCCTAGGCCTAGCTTCTTTCTCATTTTGGGAACGAATGGAAGGGATCTACAATTTTATGCCGACTCCAAACGGCTAATTGAGAAGCTCTTTCAAGACATTTATACTCTCGGATGTTTGTCAGACGTTCGCGAGAGGTAGCGCAGCGGAAAAAAACCCTGAGTCGGAATTGGGTTTTTGCGGGATTCGAACTTGGGACTCCCGCATAGCAGTCCAACACACTAACCACTAAGCTACTGCGACTACAAATGTCCAAACAAAAAGCTTTAAAATGTAAAGCAGTTGCCCATTTCAACATTATCATAGTGCTTACAGAGCCAATGCTTGTTAAATGTCGGTCAACATTTCTAAATTAGCAGAATAGCTTCCGAAATGTCACTTTTTCTCATTGGCCTTTTTCCTTGCGACTTTTCAGAATTCCGAAGCGGTCAAACTGAAACATAGGGGTATTTACCAGGTCCGAAAATAACCTAAAATTTTAGCCCCCGTCTAAAAATTCTTGTTAACGTCCGGTCCAATAGGAAGTTGAGTGTATGTCGTTGAACGGCTTCCAATATAGCATAAGTCGTTAATAGGCAGCTCGATTATGCCTTCCGCTACAAATTATTCACCAGGAGTTTTCCCCCAAGCCCCAGGTTGGTAGTTACGATATGAAAATGTTATCGAAAACTGAGCTGATCGGTATTTAAATTTGATTTCTCCAAAAGGAATTGTTCCAAGTTCCAACAGCTGCCAATTGTCAATCAAACACAATATTCGAGTACACCTACAACAGCAGGGGCCCTTAAATACCTAGTTCTATAAAATTGCTCTCAAATAAAAGTCACTCACAATCTTATGTATTTGTTTTGCAAATTAGATCCATCACGGGAGTATCATTGTCGCATGGAACAGTATATACACTCGATTCCATTTTGCCTGGGCGACTATTTCTCAACTTGGGCTGTCAACCACAGTCCTGTGATGAGGATTCCTTTGGTCTGTTTTTCTTCTCTTTCAGTTTGAAAATTTAAATCTTAATTTTTGTATTCTGCTTCCTTATCCGATGGGATACAAAAGGAACCGTAAAGCACACACACATACAAAAGAGGATCCCAAGAAAGACGCCCCCCCTCTAACCTATAACCGACGACGTCCATACTAGCGGCCGATAGAAAACTGCCAGAAGGAGCACAGAGCTTCGCCTTCGAATTCATTCTTAACCTCTGATGGGTTGAAAGACTAAAATGCACCCAAGTGAAATTCCAAAAGGAAGCGAAAAACGACGACAAAACTTTTCCATACAGAGCAACTATTTTCCGTATCTGTTTTTATTCTTCACATCGCCCTCTCACAGTCCTTCCACGTTCCTACATTCAACCTGTTTGGGTGTGTGTGTGGCTGTGTATCTCTTGGGCGGTGAATTTATTCCGACAATTCGAGCGGAGAATCCTTTGCATCGTATGACTCTATACAGTGGCAGCGAACGTAGTCCTTTAATTTTTGTCCAGAGGATAAGATGAAGAATATTATCGAAGCAGCAGCAGAAGGAGCACCGGAAGGATGAGGTTAAATGTAAAAGTTTGTCTTCTATTTCTTCTGTTTCTTTTATACACTTTTCTAGGAGTGCGGCATCTATACTTGTGTGTGTGTGTGTGTGTTTATGTTCCATGTTCGTCCTTTGAATCATAGATGAAGTAAACTTTCGGGATATCAAAGTTTGCCTCTTCCATTCTCGCTATGTCTCCTGGCTTCTCTCTCCGGTTGGAACCTTTCAAGCACAGGCGGGCAGCATAACAAAAGTATACAAGGATACATTTTAATGGAAAACTCGAAGCTCGTCATGAATCCTCAAGTGGAAAGTGTGAGCTTAAGGAGTCATCAAGCAGCAGCACCACCATCACCGCCGACCACTGAGTACCTCTACCTATACCGAACGGCGAGAGTCGAGAGAAGAAGTTTGTGGCGCTTTGCCAAATGAAGTTTGCAACTTGGTGTAGGAAATTCGGTAAGCAAGCGCAAGGGAAGTCCTCGGCAGACCTTGGATCTGATACGATGCTTAAAATTGTCTAATGGACAGATAGAAGTCGATGATGTGCATTTTTGTCTGTGTGCGTGTGCTTGTGAATGTGTGTGTCGGAGTCGAAAAGTATATACTCTGCCAGAAGAAAGTAATTCTCATCAAGTGAGTTGATTTCCTATTTGATCACGATGGGAAGGTTGGACCGTTGGACTCGTTTAAGTTTGTTTTTATGGTCATGGCTTTGGGCAGTGGTTGAGGGATAAAATATTTATACGCAATGAGAGAAAAATGGTTAACAGTAGATCGCATGGCACAGGGCCAGGCACAGGCATGACACTGGATTCCGTCTTTGGTGAGTTAATTTGTTAGCTTAACTTTGAGATTGAATTTCAAAGTAGCTGTACTGTATAAAAGTATAGACGTAGGTACAGAATTGTTCGGCTTACGATGAAGTATATGAAGTCTATTTGCCGAGGGCGAACAATAAAACTTTATTTTCCGATTGAGGAGGATTGCAAATCCTAAAACTAGATATCAAAAGATTGTTGTATTCTGTAGATATAATATTACACAGAGTAGGTATTTTTTATATGGCTTATTTGTTTTGAATTTTAACTCTCTTTAAATTGTTTATATTGTTGCATACCCGTGAACGCACCCAGAACTAGGTGTTACTCTGACAGTTTCGTGCTATCAATTATTTTTCTTCTTTTTACTAGGCAGTGTAGGTTATTAAATACAGAGCGAAAAACGTGGCTAAAAAATAAGAGGTTAACTTGGCGTTTTCCTTTACTCGTTTCTTTTTACCTAATTCTTTTCGGCATTTTATCTCATAGAGAAACGAGAATGACCGACTTAAGCGAGAGCGTAACAATATTTTAGAATGCAAGTATTTCGAATGTAATGAAAGTCATACAAGTTGTGTGAATAAGAAGTAGGAGGACATTCAACATTGTGTGTTTTTTCACATTTCATTCATTTCGCGAATTTTAATTTGTAATAGAAATAAAAACTGGCTATTAAGGGTCCTTATGTTATAAGCCCAGAAATGTTTAAATCTATCGAAAGTAACTGCCTCCAATTTGCATTCATTTTAACATTTTTATTTGATGAATTTATTAATTTCGGTAGGTACATTTAAATTTAATTTAGTTTTTATTTTTAAAATTTTCAAACAACATACCAACCTTGAATTTTTATTTCTTGTAATATATTATTCAGGCCTATTCTGTGAAATCAATTATTCTGTTATGAATTTCTGTTATGAACCATTAAAGATTTCGATCATAAAAGATCTTTTATAAATCGTATTCTGGGTTTCGAACTTTTGTGAAACTCAGTTACAAAACTTCGAAAATTTAAATCTGTTACGAAGCTTTGAAAAATAGCTAGCTTTGTTTTTAATGTAGGCGCCTGATAAAAAGTTTGCAAAAAACATATTAAAATGACGCGTGAAAAAAATTAATTTTGAATGAGGTATTACAAACTAAATAATTGTGTAATAGGTAGGTTCTTTAACATCTTTTTAGGAAAAAGACAAAAGCAAATACAACAGAGCAAAAAGAAAAATATTGCTCTTACATAGAGCAAAATTCAATTATCTGTCAGAAAAAACATTCCGATGCATCGGTACAATAGGCAGGAACCTGCCCTACTTTTAAATGGAACTGGCGGTGTCTCACACTCAGTAGAAGAATGAAAGCAGTATATTTTTTTCCTGAATTTTTGTGGGTTGAAAGTTCTGTGGAGATTTTATTTAGATTTTTGATAATAATTGGCATCAAGAATTAAGAAAGACTGGTGTTGGATCTCCAAAGAAAAAGGATATTGAAAAAGGAAGGTACATCAGGAAGATCAAATGGATTACTTCTTGACAAACATATAGATGCTTGTCTTGCCGGGGCTAAGAGGGCCTACGCTCTGACAAGGCGACTGTTTCGCAGCAGTCAACTTGACTCCAGGGTGAAGGTCATTTGCTACGTGGCCCTTATAAGGCCTATCATCGCGCCGTCCTATATGGAAAAGATTCGGGATTTTGAGAGGCAATGCCTCAGGGCCTGCCTAGGGTTGTTTAGAACTCCTGAATCTCAGTACATAAAATAATATCCCAACAGGACCTTATACAATGGGGCTCGACTGAATAGGATTGACAATTTCCTTATTAAGGTGATTCGGAGGCACGTTGCTAGGGCGATGGCCAGTGATAATAACCTGATCTCAGGGGCTTACTACCCCAATTTAATGTACCACGAGAGTACGCTTCGGTCTGGCTTCATCCCGCCTGAGGCATTTCTTCATGTAGACATGAAAGGGTTAGTCCAGACAAAGAATGGTGTGCCGGTATTGTACCACAGCCACCGCGGCGCGAGGGATAAGCGGCTCATCCACGACGGGTCCGCCGCCAATGCTCAGGAGCTCCTCCGTTTTAGTACCGCAATTGCGGAACGGGACAGGGTCGATACGGTAAAGCAGTTCACCGAATTTTGGTGGCTTGAAGAAGAGGTGAGGGTGGATACGCTCTCCCGGGCCGGTGCGCTACTTACGTAGCATCCTCCTTAGTTATAAGCTAGACTTAAGTTGTTGGGATTAGGGTTAGAGTAAGGAGTTTTTTGGAGGCGCCGGGCTAGCCAACATGAAAGCGTGCCTCCGAGACTTGACCGAGGTTTATGGCCTCGATCGGGTCTCGGCGGCGCGGATGAACCCCTGTTGGCGGCTGACAGGCAACCATGGACGCGATCAGGATGGTGACCAATCGATAAGATTGCTCACCACCCTGATTATAAGTAATGTAGGTTAAGTAGCTTAGGTAGTTTTAAGTAGTCTTAAGCAAAACAAATAATAAAGATTTCAAGTTTTCTAAAGTTTCTTGAAAAATAAAAAACAAAACAAATCATAGACATAGATAGATTTAAGGCCGAAAGGCAATAATTTTAAGGATATTGTTAAGTTTAGAGCGCTCGTTTAGAGCCAGTGAGCTAGAATAAGATAAATGTTAGTTTTAAATTAGATTTAATCGTTTTTGTCTAGCATGTAAGTTTATTTAAAATTCTCAATAAAAATGAATTTAAAATGAAAAATGAAAATGAATGGATTACTTCACATCTTCTTAAACACATTTATTACATTTTGCTCTCCTTTTGTAAGCATTTCGTTGACGAAGAATTATATAGAGATGCATATTTCAATCCAAATATTTCCATTCATTAAAAATATTTTATAATAAAAGTCACAAAATTATGTCTTTTATTCTTTTATGATTTTTAAAAGAATTCATAACAGATTTGTCCACATAGAATACCAATTCTAGAGCCCGTAAAAGATTTTTTGACAGTTCGAACTTTTTAATGAAAATTCATAACAGAAAAACAGAATAAATGGATAAAAGATTTTACTGAATAGACCTGATTATTTGTATTGAATTTTCAAAAACAAAAATAATCAGAGTAGCCCGGCTCTCAAATGAATTTTCTTAAAAAATCTCATTTATTTCACAATTTTATCGTGGTTTTCGAGAATAAAAAATACTAATGTGAACGTTTACTCAATTTATTAATCGCGATGGAACGTACCAGAAACGCACTGGAATGTCATTTATATGGTGAAACATGTGATCTTAAAATCAATATGCTCCCTACTTATGAAGTGTTGTGTATTGATCTATCGAGGAAATGGAACAATGTCTTAAGCTTATGACGATGACAATGAGACTGCCGCCTGCTGGCTTGCAGTCCATCATACAGGCTTCAGTTTTATTATGAAAGTGTAGAGTGTAGACTTTATACAATGTATATAAATGACTGATTATAAATGATCAGTATATAAACTAAAGGGTATAGAGATTATTTAATTTTTTAATTGATTTTACTTATAATTATTATTTCTATTTCAAAACTTCAAAATTATTAATATTTATATATCAAATTTTAATGAGAATTAGATAATAAAGAGGAAATTCATAACTCTATAAAAGTTCAAGTCTTTGTGGAGGCCTAACAGCTCTTCCAAATTTCGTGACATAATTCGTAGGAACCTTATCATTAGTCCCAGTCAGTTTTGTTTCGATTTCAGTTTTGTTTCTGGTTCGACTTTGGCTTTGAGGTGGAATATTCTCTGAAGAAAATCTGTTTGTGTGAATTTATTTAATGTGAATTCCATTTCGCCTATACTAACTTCCTTGCTTGTCTCTAATTACATATAACCTGGGCTGCTTGCAAATGGTTGTAATTCTGCAAAATTACAACATCTCCTTGCAGAATTTTTTCAATCTGTATATTCCAATCCTAGTTCTGTTTTAGATGAACACTTTTTTTATTATTTAGGTGCATCACATTCCTCTATTTTTAGTAACATCGCTTTTCCCGAAGATATGATACTGAGTAAACTTAGAAATTTGGCCCCTAATTTTAATCCTGGACCCGATGGTATTCCAGCAGGCTTTTTAAAAATGTGTGCCCTTCCTTTACATTCCATACTTTGCCACATATTCAATGTATCGTTGAAGACAGGTATCTTTCCTTCCCTATGGAAAAATTATTTTATAGTACCAATATTTAAATCCGGTAGGAAAAATAATATTGGAAATTACAGAGGGATCTGTAAACAATCATCCATTCCTAAACTGTTTGATGAGTTGGTGACTGATGAGTTAAATTTTTTCTGTAAAAATTTAATTTCCAATAACCAACATGGCTTTGTAAAAAACAGATCCACTGCTACAAATCTTCTTCTTTTTACAAATTTTGTTATAAGTGAGATATCTAAGGGTAATCAGGTCGATGCCATTTACACTGATTTCAGTAAAGCGTTTGATCGAGTTGATCACAAACTTCTTCTTTACAAACTTGAACGTTTAGGGTTTCCTACAGTTTTTCTTAGATGGCTATTTTCCTATCTAAGTAACAGATACCAGTTTGTAAAGTTTCGAGGACACTTATCCAAAGAAATCATTGTAGCATCCGGTGTCCCACAAGGAAGTCATATAGGCCCACTCTTATTTATTTTATTCGTTAATGATGTTGTCAAATTTGTCCCACATTGCAATATCCTGATGTTTGCCGATGACTTTAAAATATATTCTTCATGCAATGATCCGAGTAGTTTTCCTAGATTGAATGCACATCTCCAAGACTTCGTTTTGTGGTGCAGTAAAAACTACTTGTCCCTTAATGTTAGTAAATGTTCCGTCATTACTTTTTCCCGTCGTTCCTCGCCTTTCATTCACGCGTATTCCTTCATCAGTAGTGTTATTCCGCGTGTATCTTTGATAAAAGATTTAGGTGTTATGTTAGATAGTAAACTATCCTATATTTACCACTATGAATATATCACAAATAAAGCCAATAGAGCATGGGGAATGCTTAAACGTTATGCTAGGGTGTTCACCGAACCCTATGCGCTAAAAACTTTATATTTGTCGTTTGTTCGATCGCTGCTGGAATATGCGTCCATTGTTTGGTGTCCATACTACAATACTCATATAGTAAGAATCGAAGCAATTCAAAAAAAATTTCTCAGGTTTGCCCTCAGACGTCTACCTTGGTTGGATTTTAATAACTTACCCCCTTACTCAGCCCGATTACAACTTATTGGACTCGAGTCTCTTGAGGTTAGGAGAAAGGTATCAAGAGTTGTTTTTCTTCACAGAATACTTATTTGGGAGATTCACTGTCCTGATATTTTAAGTCTTGTGGGTCTTAATGTTCCATCACTTAATTTGCGTAATAACAGATTCTTTTATATTCTCTTCTTTAAATGGTTTAATGTTATTGTATAATGAATGTGCGTCCTTAAATGACATTAATATGACAATACCATTAATAAAATCGATCTTGTTTAATTATTTCCAGTTATAATTGTATTGCTCAGTTCGTAATTAGTTTTGTACTTGCTTTTTTTTTCTAAATTATCTTTATTTACTTAATTTTTTTTTTCTTAATTTTTGCCTCTCATCTTATTTTACTTTTTCATGTCTAAAAAAGGCCTAGTACTTTGTTGACAAAAAAATAAAGATACACTTAAGTCTGACAATACTTTGGCATTATTGTTGTATCTTGACTCTACATTTTTAATTTTGTGAGCGACAAACTTCTGATGTTTTTCGAAATCAGACATATTTGGCTTTAAAAGATTATTCGAAATAGGTATAAGCGTTCTAAGATTTCTTGTGGTCTTTAAAATTAATAACTGTGATGGACTGTAACCGCTTGCAAGTGGCGTTGATCGATATTCTAGCAAGGCTAGTTGTATAGCTACTTTTAATAATAATTACGAACGGCCAAAAGCAAAAACAAATTTTCATAGAAAAGTGGCCCAGCATGTGCCATATTCACTTTTTGATGTGTAAACATCTAAGCGCGCGTTATTGGAATCTGGTGAAGTAATTCCACACATTTAACTTGCGGGGACGGAAATGCGTCACTGTTTTATCATTGCATTCATTTTATCATTACATACATTTATGAGCTGGGGCATATTAATTTCAGCTTTTTGTTGATGTGAAATAATGCATGTTTTTCATATATGATGGTCTCACATTTCTTCCCTGTGACGGATATCTCGAGGAAATTCGGTGCCAAATCTTTCGTGAATTACCAGGCACGCAGAAATCATAACTGGACAACAACTAACAAAAACGTCGTAGACCAGCACTTCTACAATATGCAATGCAAGCCGAATGAAATTCCAATGACACTTTCATTTACTGTGTAACAGTTGATGTCATTTAACTTGCGGGGATGGAAATGCAAACAGATATTTTCCACTGCATATGTTAGGATTGTTTGTTGATGTGTAAACATCTAAGTGCGCGTTGTTTCACTGTTCGATTTCACTGTTTAATACACTGCTTATAATTCATTCAGTTGTGACTCCTTAACCTCAACTTTCATCCAACTCGCATCTGTAGGTACCTACATGCGTTTCAATAGTAAAACGCAGAAAAATACAGGAAAATACGTAATTAATACAATTCCATATTTCTGACAATAATGCAATGTTTTGCCGTCATTGAAGATGCATTTAAATATTTTCAGATAGAGGAAAGACAGATGCAGAACGTGCAAAAGATTACAGGGCGCGTTTACGTGCAAGTAAACCTCTGAAAGTCGGAAAAAAGTTTGGGAAAACGAGTACTGAACGCTCGCGTGAATGGAGAACTCGTCTCGCAAACCAAACTGGAGCGACAATTACTGACAATGAACCGACGACATCACGATCAACTGTCAATGATTTTTTGACGATAAATGACGTGGATTTATCGTCAGTTCGATCCAAAAGAAGGAGAACGGACATCAATGAAGTTTTACAACCACAGGTAGCCACTCTGCCCTACGAAGAGTACCCCAGACATGTTAAGGCTCACGCAGAGTTTGTTTTCTACACTCTCTGATGTAGAAATGTGGTTCTATATGGACCTGCTGTAACAAATATTTTACTTGGTTTTGATAGTTACTTTTAGACCGAGTATTTTATTTTAGAGTATTTACTTTAAGACCGAGTATTTTATTTGATTTTTCTGCTCACGTTTCATTCTATAGAAGCAAATCGAACTCTACTTTCCATATAAAGGGTTTTTCTTTAAGCTTGATAACTTGCCAACTTACTTTTTTAGATAAAATGCAAACTATTTGAGATATCTCAAACCAAAATTTATTGGCTTGAATTACTATCAAAACGTTTATGAATGGAATTCGAATTCATTCATATTATGTCCACCACGGAAACGTATCCAGCGGTCGATAAGTTGAACCCGATTTTCGATGACCCGGCTATTTCTCATTCAATATTGGATCTGAGCTATTCTTATGTCACTGTCACCAAAAAAAGTTCCACTTCCAATTGGAGACTCAAATCTGTCAAATAGGTGTAACTCTACACACTTATTTGACAACTCTTTAGCTAATTCTAGAACCAGCCGGAATAATTGGAATAATACACTAGTGCAGGAAGCCATTTCCCCTTTCCACCTAAAATGAAGTAAAACTCTTAATTATTAAAAATGTTTAAAATTACCTGTAGGCGCAGGTTCGAGTCTCACAAAAACACAAAATTCCAACTTAGGGTTTTTTCCACTGCGCCACCTCTCGCGAACTTCTGACCAACATCCGAGAGTATATAATTGTCTCCTCAATCAGCCGTTTGGAATAGACATAAAATTGTTGATCCCTTCCATTCGTTCCAAAAATGAAAAGCTCACACAAAACGAATGGTTGTTAGAAACTAGGCCCTGCGGTCCTGTTGCGCCAACTATTTATTTTTTATTTAAATTACCTTACTTACTATTATGTAACCGGCCTTCCGATCAGATATATAAGCCTACATCGCTTCCATTCTTCTGCTATACATGCCTATATGAGCATATAAGTCATACCCATATTCGAGTATGCCAATTAAGTTAGGGTATCCTTATCAGACTACAGCCACGTGTATGTAACAAATCCCTTATAGCCACCTCTGGATCGGATATAACATCTCCAAAAATGTGCTATCCGCCCTCGCAAATACCCATAGCATGCTTTGAAAATAAAATCTTGGATATAAATATCGTTCCAAGTCGTAACAATCACAATTGCTCTGCATCTACGTCCAGGCTTGCCATTAAAAAAAGGTCATTCCAAACAGTTCTACCACTTTCAATATGACCCTTAAACATATTTCAATACCTACGCGTGTCAATCAGGATATATGTAAGTCTCCTCAACCCTCTTCAAAGCGGATCCCTTTCTCGGGTCATTTCGCTGCAATATACCCAGAATTTGGCAATTTTTTTTCGGGTAATCCTTTATCTAAATGGACGCGGCAATAATGTTCCGGCAAGAAATCCCAAGAAAAGGTTCTCAAAACCATATTTTTACCTAACACTCAAATAGTGTATCGAACGTCGGTATTTTCTTCCGATTTTTTTATGTCTCGAATCCCCAGAGTCCAGACGCTTATATAATGACCATTCACTATTCACTGTCAGTATCTACGTAGGCTGCTGGTGATGCCACACGTCAATTCGAAACTAAAGGCGCCAAATATAAATCGCAAACAGAACTCGGTCGAAACAAATTACCATTCCAAAGGGGGAAAAGGATCAACAGTAGCCGGAGAAAAAAAAAAAGACCCAAAAAGGGTAAAAAGGACACCCATATCAATTTTTTCCAATTTTCTTAATTTCCTTCCTTCTGTTGCGTCTTTTCGCACTGGAAAACTTGTGCTGTACAAAAGATTAATATCCCCCAAAAGGGTTCAGGAATACAAAAAAAAAAAAAAAAATAAACCAAAAGCACCCACTACATCCGTTCGTTACATCGCCCCGAAGGACAAAACACCAAAATTGACCATTTCCATTCAATCCAAATGATTGCTATGAAAGGGCGAAGGACATATTATATTCTCTGTGCCTCAAACCGAGCAACTGAAAATAAAAATCATAATAATAACAATGAAGGGAAAAAAGGATTTCGCCATAAATTCCCTCACACACCAAAGACACTTTTGGTTTATTTTTATTTTTTCATTCTTTCTATTCAATCCCAGGGCAAATTCGAAACCAACGCGACCATAACTCTGACACTTTTTCTTTTCAAATAGACCCTAGCCAAGGCAGCCACTAGACATACACGTCCATGCAAAAGTATGAAGAGTAGAAGAGCAAAAAAAAAGGATACTTTGCTTACGGTATGGATTTTTTTCCTTACCTACACTGAGTTTGCCTTCTTTTATGCAAAAAGGAAAGGCGAGTGGAAAAATGGAAATTTCGTAAGAAGACTTTCTGCCTACCTTCATAGTATAGAATTTTTTGTGAGTGCGTGTACTTGTGGAAATGTATATCCTTCGGAATGTCTATTTATTTTTCTGTTCATCTTTGCCTTTTCTCAGGACTATAGATGGTTTGGCATTAGCCAATTCTGGCGCGGCGTCCAATACTCCAATCGCTCACTCATTCCAAGGATCCGTTTCTTGGTATTCGTTGTGTGCACTCGTTCTAAAAGTTTGTGGAAGCGGGATATTGATCTGGCTATGAGGAAGAGAATTTTCCCAGTTTAGATGGCACCACATCGCAGACTTTGGCCACGACGAAGGAGGCAAGCAAGTATTTACTTTGATGGCGGATGGGTTTATGTACAATATATAGATAAATTTATGTAGGTACGTAGGGTGTGTTAAAACCCGATTTCGGCAAGTGCTATACGCTAGCTGATGAGGTGGTAGCACGTCTTTTTTCTTCAAAAATTGGAAAGTGTCGCTTTGTGTTTGATAAATCAGGGTGCTGTTCTTCAAAAAAGGAGCTTTTGAAGCTTCCACAATCCACATAATATGCGGGACTGTTAACTATCGAGACTAAGTACGAGATCTGTTGAGAAGTTTTTTCCCCAGTTTGTTAGGTAGTTGATACAAAATCTTTGAAGAATAACCTGGGAACGAAATAAGAACTGCAGAAAAGTGTAAGTCCAAAGGCAACACGTGCAGGGGCAGGTTTGTTGACAGGCGCAGTGGATCAGTGGTTAGTGCGTGATGGACTACTAAGCGAGGAATTCTAGGTTCGATTCCCAGAAAAACACAAATTACATCTTAAGGTTTTTTCCATGCGCCACATCTCGCTAACACGTGACAAACTTCCGAGAGTGTAACTGTCATAAAAGAGCTTCATAAATAGCCGTTTGGAATCGGCATCGAAGATCCCAAAAATGAAGGACTCACGCAAAACGAATGGTTGTGAGAAGCAAGAGGTCAGATTCTGTAAGGCGAAACGATCAAACGTTTTCGTGTGCAGGAAGAAATTTGCTTGTGTAACATAGGGCAAATCATTCGTCCGCACGAAAATGTTTGATCGTTACAGAATCTGACCCCAGGCCTAGGGTATCTACGGGCCTGTTGCGCAAACTATTTTTTTTTTTCCTATGCAGTTATATGAGTGTACTTACAACGCTATTATAAGAAGTATTTTTTTCATAGCTAAGAGATCATTTGATGGAATCATATTAAAATTAACATAGTAACAACGGACCTGTACTCGTAGTTATGTTCCAAACCGAAGCTGGTGGACCGTCATTGAAAGGAAAACTCCAAAGACCCTAACCCGATGTGATAGAAGCGGAACTCAGATGCTTCATCATTGAAAACATGACTGAACTACTAGGAATCTCTCCAAGTTCTTAGAAGCTGCAGGGACTAACTTAGGTAGGGCTAAAAAGGGGTATTAGAGAGTAAGTTTAGCAATAGACGGAATATAACACAATTTGACTTTACAAATGATGGTGAATAATTTTTATTTAAATGTGTTGGTCCAACGGTATTCAATATTTGTTTCCCTTGTAAAATAATGTAAACTTAGCAACCTGGTCAATTATAAGTTTTTGGAATGGAACGGGTTTGAAAAGGGAAAGGATTGAGGATGAGATGGAATGGGGTCATTCTATTGGTTATAATCTAAGCGAAAGGTGCTAACCGAATAAAATTGTAAAATTAAACATTATCGAGAAGTCTTTTATTAACAAGTTCAGAAGTGGGATGTAAGCCCAAAAACATATTAAGTACGAGTATAAAAAGTTTTACGAAGGCGTGTCAAGAGTATTTCAAAAATAAAAAAAAAAAAACGTAAGTCAAAATAATGATAATAATAAACGAGCGAAAATTGTGAATCTAGAAATATTATAAATCTACCTACCGAACAAAAAGGAATTAAAAAGAAAAAAAAAAAAAACGATTGTAGCAAAAAAGTAAAAAAAAAAAAAACGATTGTAGCAAAAAAAAAAAAACGAGAGAACATAAAAAAGAAAATATTTAGTTCAGATATTTTTGTTTTGTTTTCAGTTAAAGAGAAAACAAATAAATAAATAAAAAAAAAAAACGAAAGTGAAGTACAATGCCAGTAAGAACAAGAAAACGGAAACGTAATGACTCCGAGGATGAGAGACAAGGCGTTGCTCAAATTGGAAATGATGTTGGTCTTACGGGTAATAGCATGATAAGCGTTGTAAATAATGTTGACGGTTGCTTGCAATACAAACAAAATATTCGTATTGAAGTGTTATGCAATACCTAATGTTGTTTGTGTTGTGAACGATTTTCGGATTCCATTCGAAATTCATGACATACTATCTTATATTTATATTTTGCACCTACATTTTTTTTTCTTTCTTTTTTTTTTTTTCATTTTCTTTTGTTTTTTTTATTTTTCTCTTTATTTTTGTTGGGCTTTTTCTGTGTGTATTGACAGAACATACTATTAAGACAATGACATCTTTAACATTGAAACAATATCTGAAAACAAGGAACTTGTCGGTACGAGGTGGAGTAGATATATTAAGAGATAGGTTGTTGTTAGATGTATTGAAACAGCGTGGTGAAGTTAGTACAATAGGACATGTAGACAGAGATCATAATTCAACCTCAAACGAGTCGAACGAATCATTGGAAAGACAGGTTAAGCATTTACAAGCGAAGTTGACAGTGCTAGAAAATAGATGCGAAGACTATCGCCGGAAAACACGTCAACAAGAATTGCAGATAAATACTACACCAATTCGAGGCGAAAATACACAGTTTTTCTGTAACCCACGGGATGAAATGGAAATATTGCCAAATTTCGATCCAGCTGACCAACTTATTGGTCTTACAGCTTCCCATTTCATAGATAGGGTAACGTCTTTGCAAAATACTTACGCATGGAGTGATAAGTTGGTGTTATTCGCCATGTCGGCAAAGCTAAAGGGGGCTGCTCGGATTTGGCTCGATGGTCAAAGGGAACTATTCCAGTCAATTGCTTCATTTTCTCAGGCATTTCAACAGAGTTTTCCCTGTATTGTCAATGAAGCTGATATTCATACGCAACTCGCCAACCATTTTCGTCGCAGTGGCGAAGATCTAGAGACCTATTTTTTTTTCAATGTGTGCTATGGCGTACGGTGACCATATTCGCCGAAAAAAAATAAAGGACAATAACTATTTTGCTTCCAATATTTTTGTATTGATTTGTTAAAAAAAAAAGTTAATATCTTTTTCGATTTTGGCTTTTCAGATGTTGAGCTGAGATTTCAAATTTCTGCTGCAAAATCGAACATCATAGTACATTTACACCGCACCTAAGGCGGCTCTCCCACTGAAGCAACAAGCAACAAGCATCTGGCAATAGGAAACATGCGATATTATCGCCAACAGTTATTTTACATTGAATCAAATTAGACGTCTCACATTAAAGCAACTCAATATCGGTTGAACGAAAAATGTTGCTGATTGCGGCAACATTATTGCTGGCGATACACAGCGCATGTTGAAAAGCGATATATATCGCGTCGTTGTATCAATATTTGCAAGTAGTGAGTGCACTGATAGTACATGTAGGTAAAAATTCCTGCACATAGGGATTTTCGATCTAAAAATGACGCCGTAGGCAAAAAGCGACAGATTTGTAACGTAGGTATTTTTTTCGGATGAAAAATTTTCATCTGATTTGTAAGTTAATTGATTTGCTCAGTCAAAAAATGTTTATTATTTTTGTTTATCTATTATATTTTGCTCTTACATTCGTCGATATTACCTAAGGAATGAAATGGGATGACATAACTTGAAGAGTCAAAAAATAGGAAAAATTCATTTGTGGTTGAAATTGAGTAGGTATGAGAAGTTTGATTCGATTTTATTCATGTATGATAAAATAGCTATGTAGAGAGTTTGTATTAAAAATTATTCGACGGTGTAGGGAAAAGTAGGGATTTTCTTTGTGTACTGTAAGGATTTTTCCTGTGTTTTCTGTACTATCACTGAGTGAGTGACAGGTCGCTAGAAATACTGTTGCTTCAATGTGAGAATAGGTTAAAATAAAAGTTGCGTATTGCTTATTGCTTATTGCTAGTTGTCTATTGCTTATTGCTTATTGCCTCAGTGGGAGAGCCGCCTAAATTCAACATTTCTGAAAAAAAAAATTCCGAAATTCGATTTTGCGTTCCCACTGAAACTTCGAATGAAAGCTAGTTTCAGAATTGATTATTCATCAGAAATGGTTGAACCTAAAGAATTCATTTTTTTTAGCTATATTATTGTGCTAGTTCAGACATACATATTAAATGTACCTATTGCTGACTTAATATAGAGGTATGCAACATATGAATTGAAATTTTGATTTCTAACTTCTATGGGCATATCGGCATATGACTCAATTACTCGGTCGGTGTGTTTAAAAGATTTTTTCACTGTATCTTATGTTACAAATAGGAAAACGAAAAAATTACAATTCTTGTCGGACTAGTGATACGTACCTGTTTTTTTGTAGGACATTGTTTTATTTGGGCAGAGAACACACTAACCTATTATTAATATTTTTGTCCTACAGTTAGTAATGATAAAAATGGTCTTATGGTCTTAACAACTTCTGAGCGTAGGACCGGGATATCATACCACGGAATTTGTAGGACAATATGACTGTTAAATTATATAAATATTAACTAATAAATAAAAAAAAAAATCAGCTGGTTAGTAATCAGTTTTGGTGATCTCGTTATCGATACATGTTGGAAGGGGGGGACTCTTTGATCAGACCATCGATTTTGTAGGACAAATATTTTTTCAAATAATTTAGATAATTGTCTTACGATTTAATAAAACACAATCCAGTTAGTAATAAATATTTGAGAATCATCAAATCGACATATTTTAGCCTTGCTAGCTCTGTTAGCTACCACAGTCAAGAATTTTCGCAAAGGAAATTGTGGGCGTCTTATCAAAATTAAGCTACTCACGGAAAATTAGCTTGATACTAATCAAACAGCTTGATACTAAATAAACAGTCTGCCGGATAAACTATTTATTCCACCTATGTTATATGGGGGTGAGTCCCCCACCACCATGGTGTATCAGTGATACTGATGGTGATACTGTATCACCATGGTGTATCACCATGGTGTATCAGTGATACTGATGGTGATACAGTATCACCATGGTGTATCACCATGGTGTATCAGTGATACTGATGGTGATACTGTATCACCATGGTGTATCACCATGGTGTATCACCATGGTGTATCAGTGATACTGATGGTGATACAGTATCACCATGGTGTATCACCATGGTGTATCAGTGATACTGATGGTGATACAGTATCACCATGGTGTATCATCATGGTGTATCAGTGATACTGTTGGTGATACTGTATCACCATGGTGTATCAGTGATACTGATGGTGATACAGTATCACCATGGTGTATCAGTGATACTGATGGTGATACTGTATCACCATGGTGTATCACCATGGTGTATCACCATGGTGTATCACCATGGTGTATCAGTGATACTGATGGTGATACTGTATCACCATGGTGTATCACCATGGTGTATCAGTGATACTGATGGTGATACAGTATCACCATGGTGTATCAGTGATACTGATGGTGATACAGTATCACCATGGTGTATCACCATGGTGTATCAGTGATACTGATGGTGATACTGTATCACCATGGTGTATCACCATGGTGTATCAGTGATACTGATGGTGATACTGTATCACCATGGTGTATCACCATGGTGTATCAGTGATACTGATGGTGATACAGTATCACCATGGTGTATCAGTGATACTGATGGTGATACAGTATCACCATGGTGTATCAGTGATACTGATGGTGATACTGTATCACCATGGTGTATCAGTGATACTGATGGTGATACAGTATCACCATGGTGTATCACCATGGTGTATCAGTGATACTGATGGTGATACTGTATCACCATGGTGTATCACCATGGTGTATCAGTGATACTGATGGTGATACTGTATCACCATGGTGTATCACCATGGTGTATCAGTGATACTGATGGTGATACTGTATCACCATGGTGTATCACCATGGTGTATCAGTGATACTGATGGTGATACAGTATCACCATGGTGTATCAGTGATACTGATGGTGATACTATATCACCATAAGTTTGTTAAACAAAAAAAAAAGTAATATCGTTTTCGATTTTGGCTTTTCAGATGTTGAGCTGAGATTTCAAATTTCTGCTGCAAAATCGAACATCATAGTACATTTACACCGCACCTAAATTCAACATTTCTGAAAAAAAATTCCGAAATTCGATTTTGCGTTCCCACTGAAACTTCGAATGAAAGCTAGTTTCAGAATTGATTATTCATCAGAAATGGTTGAACCTAAAGAATTCATTTTTTTTAGCTATATTATTGTGCTAGTTCAGACATACATATTAAATGTAGCTATTGCTGACTTAATATAGAGGTATGCAACATATGAATTGAAATTTTGATTTCTAACTTCTATGGGCATATCGGCATATGACTCATTTACCGGTCGGTGTGTTTAAAAGATTTTTTCACTGTATCTTATGTTACAAATAGGAAAACGAAAAAATTACAACTCTTGTCGGACTAGTGATACGTACCTGTTTTTTTGTAGGACATTGTTTTATTTGGGCAGAGAACACACTAACCTATTATTAATATTTTTGTCCTACAGTTAGTAATGATAAAAATGGTCTTATGGTCTTAACAACTTCTGAGCGTAGGACCGGGATAACATACCACGGAATTTGTAGGACAATATGACTGTTAAATTATATAAATATTAACTAATAAATAAAAAAAAATCAGCTGGTTAGTAATCAGTTTTGGTGATCTCGTTATCGATACATGTTGGAAGGGGGGGACTCTTTGATCAGACCATCGATTTTGTAGGACAAATATTTTTTCAAATAATTTAGATAATTGTCTTACGATTTAATAAAACACAATCCAGTTAGTAATAAATATTTGAGAATCATCAAATCGACATATTTTAGCCTTGCTAGCTCTGTTAGCTACCACAGTCAAGAATTTTCGCAAAGGAAATTGTGGGCGTCTTATCAAAATTAAGCTACTCACGGAAAATTAGCTTGATACTAATCAAACAGCTTGATACTAAATAAACAGTCTGCCGGATAAACTATTTATTCCACCTATGTTATATGGGGGTGAGTCCTCGGTAGCGTGTTCATAGAATTCGTCTATGATGGTGGACCCAGGGAAATGCACTTGAAGAAGAGTGTGCACTGTGCAGGGTTTCTTCTCGGTCGCGTGTGACTGTACCGTCAGGTTTAATTAGCAGTCCCATGCAGTTTGAGTGATCTTTAGAGAGTGCCTTTTGCAGGCGAGCCACTGCGGGGAGTTCTTCTAGACTCTCGCAGTGGTTTCGCCAAGAGGCTCTTTTGGATTTTCTCAACTCTTTGTTATATTGGGTTAGTAGAAATCGATATTGATCCCACTGATCGGTGCGTTTGGATTTATTGAAGAGTTTCCTCACTTTTCTGCGAAAGTCTTCTAAAGTTTTGTTCATACGATCTTTTGTAGCTCCCGGCCGTTGTGGCGTTCTATTTAGTATCACCATGGTGTATCACCATGGTGTATCAGTGATACTGATGGTGATACAGTATCACCATGGTGTATCACCATGGTGTATCAGTGATACTGATGGTGATACAGTATCACCATGGTGTATCACCATGGTGTATCAGTGATACTGATGGTGATACAGTATCACCATGGTGTATCACCATGGTGTATCACCATGGTGTATCAGTGATACTGATGGTGATACTGTATCACCATGGTGTATCACCATGGTGTATCAGTGATACTGATGGTGATACAGTATCACCATGGTGTATCACCATGGTGTATCAGTGATACTGTTGGTGATACTGTATCACCATGGTGTATCACCATGGTGTATCATCATGGTGTATCAGTGATACTGTTGGTGATACTGTATCACCATGGTGTATCACCATGGTGTATCAGTGATACTGATGGTGATACTGTATCACCATGGTGTATCACCATGGTGTATCATCATGGTGTATCAGTGATACTGATGGTGATACTGTATCACCATGGTGTATCACCATGGTGTATCAGTGATACTGATGGTGATACTGTATCACCATGGTGTATCACCATGGTGTATCAGTGATACAGATGGTATCACTGTTGGTGATACTGTATCACCCTGGTGTATCACCATGGTGTATCATCATGGTGTATCAGTGATACTGTTGGTGATACTGTATCACCATGGTGTATCACCATGGTGTATCAGTGATACTGATGGTGATACTGTATCACCATGGTGTATCACCATGGTGTATCATCATGGTGTATCAGTGATACTGATGGTGATACTGTATCACCATGGTGTATCACCATGGTGTATCAGTGATACTGATGGTGATACTGTATCACCATGGTGTATCACCATGGTGTATCACCACGGTGTATCAGTGATACTGATGGTGATACAGTATCACCATGGTGTATCACCATGGTGTATCAGTGATACTGATGGTGATACAGTATCACCATGGTGTATCATCATGGTGTATCAGTGATACTGTTGGTGATACTATATCACCATGGTGTATCAGTGATACTGATGGTGATACAGTATCACCATGGTGTATCAGTGATACTGATGGTGATACTGTATCACCATGGTGTATCACCATGGTGTATCAGTGATACTGATGGTGATACAGTATCACCATGGTGTATCACCATGGTGTATCAGTGATACTGATGGTGATACTGTATCACCATGGTGTATCACCATGGTGTATCAGTGATACTGATGGTGATACTGTATCACCATGGTGTATCACCATGGTGTATCAGTGATACTGATGGTGATACTGTATCACCATGGTGTATCACCATGGTGTATCAGTGATACTGATGGTGATACTGTATCACCATGGTGTATCACCATGGTGTATCAGTGATACTGATGGTGATACAGTATCACCATGGTGTATCACCATGGTGTATCAGTGATACTGATGGTGATACTGTATCACCATGGTGTATCACCATGGTGTATCACCATGGTGTATCAGTGATACTGATGGTGATACAGTATCACCATGGTGTATCACCATGGTGTATCAGTGATACTGATGGTGATACAGTATCACCATGGTGTATCAGTGATACTGATGGTGATACAGTATCACCATGGTGTATCACCATGGTGTATCAGTGATACTGATGGTGATACTGTATCACCATGGTGTATCACCATGGTGTATCAGTGATACTGATGGTGATACAGTATCACCATGGTGTATCACCATGGTGTATCAGTGATACTGATGGTGATACTGTATCACCATGGTGTATCACCATGGTGTATCAGTGATACTGATGGTGATACTGTATCACCATGGTGTATCACCATGGTGTATCAGTGATACTGATGGTGATACTGTATCACCATGGTGTATCACCATGGTGTATCAGTGATACTGATGGTGATACTGTATCACCATGGTGTATCACCATGGTGTATCAGTGATACTGATGGTGATACAGTATCACCATGGTGTATCACCATGGTGTATCAGTGATACTGATGGTGATACTGTATCACCATGGTGTATCACCATGGTGTATCACCATGGTGTATCAGTGATACTGATGGTGATACAGTATCACCATGGTGTATCACCATGGTGTATCAGTGATACTGATGGTGATACAGTATCACCATGGTGTATCATCATGGTGTATCAGTGATACTGTTGGTGATACTGTATCACCATGGTGTATCAGTGATACTGATGGTGATACAGTATCACCATGGTGTATCAGTGCTACTGATGGTGATACTGTATCACCATGGTGTATCACCATGGTGTATCAGTGATACTGATGGTGATACTGTATCACCATGGTGTATCACCATGGTGTATCACCATGGTGTATCAGTGATACTGATGGTGATACAGTATCACCATGATGTATCACCATGGTGTATCAGTGATACTGATGGTGATACTGTATCACCATGGTGTATCACCATGGTGTATCAGTGATACTGATGGTGATACTGTATCACCATGGTGTATCACCATGGTGTATCAGTGATACTGATGGTGATACTATATCACCATAAGTTTGTTAAACAAAACAAAAAGTAATATCGTTTTCGATTTTGGCTTTTCAGATGTTGAGCTGAGATTTCAAATTTCTGCTGCAAAATCGAACATCATAGTACATTTACACCGCACCTAAATTCAACATTTCTGAAAAAAAAATTCCGAAATTCGATTTTGCGTTCCCACTGAAACTTCGAATGAAAGCTAGTTTCAGAATTGATTATTCATCAGAAATGGTTGAACCTAAAGAATTCATTTTTTTTAGCTATATTATTGTGCTAGTTCAGACATACATATTAAATGTACCTATTGCTGACTTAATATAGAGGTATGCAACATATGAATTGAAATTTTGATTTCTAACTTCTATGGGCATATCGGCATATGACTCATTTACCGGTCGGTGTGTTTAAAAGATTTTTTCACTGTATCTTATGTTACAAATAGGAAAACGAAAAAATTACAACTCTTGTCGGACTAGTGATACGTACCTGTTTTTTTGTAGGACATTGTTTTATTTGGGCAGAGAACACACTAACCTATTATTAATATTTTTGTCCTACAGTTAGTAATGATAAAAATGGTCTTATGGTCTTAACAACTTCTGAGCGTAGGACCGGGATAACATACCACGGAATTTGTAGGACAATATGACTGTTAAATTATATAAATATTAACTAATAAATAAAAAAAAATCAGCTGGTTAGTAATCAGTTTTGGTGATCTCGTTATCGATACATGTTGGAAGGGGGGGACTCTTTGATCAGACCATCGATTTTGTAGGACAAATATTTTTTCAAATAATTTAGATAATTGTCTTACGATTTAATAAAACACAATCCAGTTAGTAATAAATATTTGAGAATCATCAAATCGACATATTTTAGCCTTGCTAGCTCTGTTAGCTACCACAGTCAAGAATTTTCGCAAAGGAAATTGTGGGCGTCTTATCAAAATTAAGCTACTCACGGAAAATTAGCTTGATACTAATCAAACAGCTTGATACTAAATAAACAGTCTGCCGGATAAACTATTTATTCCACCTATGTTATATGGGGGTGAGTCCTCGGTAGCGTGTTCATAGAATTCGTCTATGATGGTGGACCCAGGGAAATGCACTTGAAGAAGAGTGTGCACTGTGCAGGGTTTCTTCTCGGTCGCGTGTGACTGTACCGTCAGGTTTAATTAGCAGTCCCATGCAGTTTGAGTGATCTTTAGAGAGTGCCTTTTGCAGGCGAGCCACTGCGGGGAGTTCTTCTAGACTCTCGCAGTGGTTTCGCCAAGAGGCTCTTTTGGATTTTCTCAACTCTTTGTTATATTGGGTTAGTAGAAATCGATATTGATCCCACTGATCGGTGCGTTTGGATTTATTGAAGAGTTTCCTCACTTTTCTGCGAAAGTCTTCTAAAGTTTTGTTCATACGATCTTTTGTAGCTCCCGGCCGTTGTGGCGTTCTATTTAGTATCACCATGGTGTATCACCATGGTGTATCAGTGATACTGATGGTGATACAGTATCACCATGGTGTATCACCATGGTGTATCACCATGGTGTATCAGTGATACTGATGGTGATACAGTATCACCATGCTGTATCACCATGGTGTATCACCATGGTGTATCAGTGATACTGATGGTGATACTGTATCACCATGGTGTATCACCATGGTGTATCAGTGATACTGATGGTGATACAGTATCACCATGGTGTATCACCATGGTGTATCAGTGATACTGATGGTGATACAGTATCACCATGGTGTATCACCATGGTGTATCAGTGATACTGATGGTGATACTGTATCACCATGGTGTATCACCATGGTGTATCAGTGATACTGATGGTGATACTGTATCACCATGGTGTATCACCATGGTGTATCAGTGATACTGATGGTGATACTGTATCACCATGGTGTATCACCATGGTGTATCAGTGATACTGATGGTGATACAGTATCACCATGGTGTATCACCATGGTGTATCAGTGATACTGATGGTGATACTGTATCACCATGGTGTATCACCATGGTGTATCAGTGATACTGATGGTGATACTATATCACCATAAGTTTGTTAAACAAAACAAAAAGTAATATCGTTTTCGATTTTGGCTTTTCAGATGTTGAGCTGAGATTTCAAATTTCTGCTGCAAAATCGAACATCATAGTACATTTACACCGCACCTAAATTCAACATTTCTGAAAAAAAAATTCCGAAATTCGATTTTGCGTTCCCACTGAAACTTCGAATGAAAGCTAGTTTCAGAATTGATTATTCATCAGAAATGGTTGAAACTAAAGAATTCATTTTTTTTAGCTATATTATTGTGCTAGTTCAGACATACATATTAAATGTACCTATTGCTGACTTAATATAGAGGTATGCAACCACTTCCTTCTTCTTTGTTATAATAAGTTTTTCGTTCCATATTAATAATTTGAATAACTTGAAATAATTGATTTGTTGACAACTGTTTTTTTTTATGCTAGTCAGCGGACTGATAAGTCATCGTCTTCGATTTGCCAAAAAGATTAATTTTTTGGATAAAAAATCAATTTCTTTTTGTGTAAACATATTTTTTAGGTTATTTTAAGGTAGTACGTTTTGAGGTGTACTAAAATACGAGTTGGTTGAGCAATTTATAAAACTTTTAAAATTTGTTATTTCAGTTGGAAAATTAAATCTTTGTCCCAATGCTGATTTCTCCGCCCCACTCTTTCGGTATATTTGTCCGAAGTTATGTGTCAAGTTGGCAAGCCTGTAGGGTTTTCCGGAACTGCATTTAGTTATAAGAATAGCTTTAACAGCATATACATTCATTAATGATTTGGCACTGCTCCACCCTCCAAGAGTTATTCATGATTGAAAATACTCTTCAGTTGGTGCACCGTGCACTACAAACCCGGTAGGCACAAACTGAAATTTAAGGTGTGCAGTGCCTGCACTGAAGCACTTAGGGTGTAAACACAATTTCAAGTAATGTAAGTACATTATACGTAATACCTTTAATTGAACTAAAGCAAACAATTTTTAGTCAGTACTGTATCACCATGGTGTATCACCATGGTGTATCAGTGATACTGATGGTGATACAGTATCACCATGGTGTATCACCATGGTGTATCAGTGATACTGATGGTGATACTGTATCACCATGGTGTATCACCATGGTGTATCAGTGATACTGATGGTGATACTGTATCACCATGGTGTATCACCATGGTGTATCAGTGATACTGATGGTGATACTGTATCACCATGGTGTATCACCATGGTGTATCAGTGATACTGATGGTGATACTGTATCACCATGGTGTATCACCATGGTGTATCAGTGATACTGATGGTGATACAGTATCACCATGGTGTATCACCATGGTGTATCAGTGATACTGATGGTGATACTGTATCACCATGGTGTATCACCATGGTGTATCACCATGGTGTATCAGTGATACTGATGGTGATACAGTATCACCATGGTGTATCACCATGGTGTATCAGTGATACTGATGGTGATACAGTATCACCATGGTGTATCATCATGGTGTATCAGTGATACTGTTGGTGATACTGTATCACCATGGTGTATCAGTGATACTGATGGTGATACAGTATCACCATGGTGTATCAGTGATACTGATGGTGATACTGTATCACCATGGTGTATCACCATGGTGTATCAGTGATACTGATGGTGATACTGTATCACCATGGTGTATCACCATGGTGTATCACCATGGTGTATCAGTGATACTGATGGTGATACAGTATCACCATGATGTATCACCATGGTGTATCAGTGATACTGATGGTGATACTGTATCACCATGGTGTATCACCATGGTGTATCAGTGATACTGATGGTGATACTGTATCACCATGGTGTATCACCATGGTGTATCAGTGATACTGATGGTGATACTATATCACCATAAGTTTGTTAAACAAAACAAAAAGTAATATCGTTTTCGATTTTGGCTTTTCAGATGTTGAGCTGAGATTTCAAATTTCTGCTGCAAAATCGAACATCATAGTACATTTACACCGCACCTAAATTCAACATTTCTGAAAAAAAAATTCCGAAATTCGATTTTGCGTTCCCACTGAAACTTCGAATGAAAGCTAGTTTCAGAATTGATTATTCATCAGAAATGGTTGAACCTAAAGAATTCATTTTTTTTAGCTATATTATTGTGCTAGTTCAGACATACATATTAAATGTACCTATTGCTGACTTAATATAGAGGTATGTAACATATGAATTGAAATTTTGATTTCTAACTTCTATGGGCATATCGGCATATGACTCATTTACCGGTCGGTGTGTTTAAAAGATTTTTTCACTGTATCTTATGTTACAAATAGGAAAACGAAAAAATTACAACTCTTGTCGGACTAGTGATACGTACCTGTTTTTTTGTAGGACATTGTTTTATTTGGGCAGAGAACACACTAACCTATTATTAATATTTTTGTCCTACAGTTAGTAATGATAAAAATGGTCTTATGGTCTTAACAACTTCTGAGCGTAGGACCGGGATAACATACCACGGAATTTGTAGGACAATATGACTGTTAAATTATATAAATATTAACTAATAAATAAAAAAAAATCAGCTGGTTAGTAATCAGTTTTGGTGATCTCGTTATCGATACATGTTGGAAGGGGGGGACTCTTTGATCAGACCATCGATTTTGTAGGACAAATATTTTTTCAAATAATTTAGATAATTGTCTTACGATTTAATAAAACACAATCCAGTTAGTAATAAATATTTGAGAATCATCAAATCGACATATTTTAGCCTTGCTAGCTCTGTTAGCTACCACAGTCAAGAATTTTCGCAAAGGAAATTGTGGGCGTCTTATCAAAATTAAGCTACTCACGGAAAATTAGCTTGATACTAATCAAACAGCTTGATACTAAATAAACAGTCTGCCGGATAAACTATTTATTCCACCTATGTTATATGGGGGTGAGTCCTCGGTAGCGTGTTCATAGAATTCGTCTATGATGGTGGACCCAGGGAAATGCACTTGAAGAAGAGTGTGCACTGTGCAGGGTTTCTTCTCGGTCGCGTGTGACTGTACCGTCAGGTTTAATTAGCAGTCCCATGCAGTTTGAGTGATCTTTAGAGAGTGCCTTTTGCAGGCGAGCCACTGCGGGGAGTTCTTCTAGACTCTCGCAGTGGTTTCGCCAAGAGGCTCTTTTGGATTTTCTCAACTCTTTGTTATATTGGGTTAGTAGAAATCGATATTGATCCCACTGATCGGTGCGTTTGGATTTATTGAAGAGTTTCCTCACTTTTCTGCGAAAGTCTTCTAAAGTTTTGTTCATACGATCTTTTGTAGCTCCCGGCCGTTGTGGCGTTCTATTTAGTATCACCATGGTGTATCACCATGGTGTATCAGTGATACTGATGGTGATACAGTATCACCATGGTGTATCACCATGGTGTATCAGTGATACTGATGGTGATACAGTATCACCATGCTGTATCACCATGGTGTATCACCATGGTGTATCAGTGATACTGATGGTGATACTGTATCACCATGGTGTATCACCATGGTGTATCAGTGATACTGATGGTGATACAGTATCACCATGGTGTATCACCATGGTGTATCAGTGATACTGATGGTGATACAGTATCACCATGGTGTATCACCATGGTGTATCAGTGATACTGATGGTGATACTGTATCACCATGGTGTATCACCATGGTGTATCAGTGATACTGATGGTGATACTGTATCACCATGGTGTATCACCATGGTGTATCAGTGATACTGATGGTGATACAGTATCACCATGGTGTATCACCATGGTGTATCAGTGATACTGATGGTGATACTGTATCACCATGGTGTATCACCATGGTGTATCAGTGATACTGATGGTGATACTATATCACCATAAGTTTGTTAAACAAAACAAAAAGTAATATCGTTTTCGATTTTGGCTTTTCAGATGTTGAGCTGAGATTTCAAATTTCTGCTGCAAAATCGAACATCATAGTACATTTACACCGCACCTAAATTCAACATTTCTGAAAAAAAAATTCCGAAATTCGATTTTGCGTTCCCACTGAAACTTCGAATGAAAGCTAGTTTCAGAATTGATTATTCATCAGAAATGGTTGAAACTAAAGAATTCATTTTTTTTAGCTATATTATTGTGCTAGTTCAGACATACATATTAAATGTACCTATTGCTGACTTAATATAGAGGTATGCAACCACTTCCTTCTTCTTTGTTATAATAAGTTTTTCGTTCCATATTAATAATTTGAATAACTTGAAATAATTGATTTGTTGACAACTGTTTTTTTTTATGCTAGTCAGCGGACTGATAAGTCATCGTCTTCGATTTGCCAAAAAGATTAATTTTTTGGATAAAAAATCAATTTCTTTTTGTGTAAACATATTTTTTAGGTTATTTTAAGGTAGTACGTTTTGAGGTGTACTAAAATACGAGTTGGTTGAGCAATTTATAAAACTTTTAAAATTTGTTATTTCAGTTGGAAAATTAAATCTTTGTCCCAATGCTGATTTCTCCGCCCCACTCTTTCGGTATATTTGTCCGAAGTTATGTGTCAAGTTGGCAAGCCTGTAGGGTTTTCCGGAACTGCATTTAGTTATAAGAATAGCTTTAACAGCATATACATTCATTAATGATTTGGCACTGCTCCACCCTCCAAGAGTTATTCATGATTGAAAATACTCTTCAGTTGGTGCACCGTGCACTACAAACCCGGTAGGCACAAACTGAAATTTAAGGTGTGCAGTGCCTGCACTGAAGCACTGAGGGTGTAAACACAATTTCAAGTAATGTAAGTACATTATACGTAATACCTTTAATTGAACTAAAGCAAACAATTTTTAGTCAGTGTTTTAAAGGACAGTTTCAAAAATAAAGGACAAAATCCGTCCTTTATTTAAAAGAAAATAATAAAGGACAGGGGTTAAAAAGAAAGGACAGTCCTTTTAAATAAAGGACGGATGGTCACCGTATGTATCAGTGATACTGATGGTGATACAGTATCACCATGGTGTATCACCATGGTGTATCAGTGATACTGTTGGTGATACTGTATCACCATGGTGTATCACCATGGTGTATCAGTGATACTGATGGTGATACAGTATCACCATGGTGTATCAGTGATACTGATGGTGATACTGTATCACCATGGTGTATCACCATGGTGTATCAGTGATACTGATGGTGATACTGTATCACCATGGTGTATCACCATGGTGTATCAGTGATACTGATGGTGATACTGTATCACCATGGTGTATCACCATGGTGTATCAGTGATACTGATGGTGATACAGTATCACCATGGTGTATCACCATGGTGTATCAGTGATACTGATGGTGATACTGTATCACCATGGTGTATCACCATGGTGTATCAGTGATACTGATGGTGATACTGTATCACCATGGTGTATCACCATGGTGTATCAGTGATACTGATGGTGATACAGTATCACCATGGTGTATCACCATGGTGTATCAGTGATACTGATGGTGATACTGTATCACCATGGTGTATCACCATGGTGTATCAGTGATACTGATGGTGATACAGTATCACCATGGTTTATCAGTGATACTGATGGTGATACTGTATCACCATGGTGTATCACCATGGTGTATCACCATGGTGTATCACCATGGTGTATCAGTGATACTGATATTGATACAGTATCACCATGGTGTATCACCATGGTGTATCAGTGATACTGATGGTGATACAGTATCACCATGGTGTATCATCATGGTTGAACCTAAAGAATTCATTTTTTTTAGCTATGGTGTATCACCATGGTGTATCACCATGGTGTATCAGTGATACTGATGGTGATACAGTATCACCATGGTGTATCACCATGGTGTATCAGTGATACTGATGGTGATACAGTATCACCATGGTGTATCATCATGGTGTATCAGTGATACTGTTGGTGATACTGTATCACCATGGTGTATCAGTGATACTGATGGTGATACAGTATCACCATGGTGTATCAGTGATACTGATGGTGATACTGTATCACCATGGTGTATCACCATGGTGTATCAGTGATACTGATGGTGATACTGTATCACCATGGTGTATCACCATGGTGTATCAGTGATACTGATGGTGATACTGTATCACCATGGTGTATCACCATGGTGTATCAGTGATACTGATGGTGATACAGTATCACCATGGTGTATCACCATGGTGTATCAGTGATACTGATGGTGATACTGTATCACCATGGTGTATCACCATGGTGTATCAGTGATACTGATGGTGATACTGTATCACCATGGTGTATCACCATGGTGTATCAGTGATACTGATGGTGATACAGTATCACCATGGTGTATCAGTGATACTGATGGTGATACTATATCACCATAAGTTTGTTAAACAAAAAAAAAAGTAATATCGTTTTCGATTTTGGCTTTTCAGATGTTGAGCTGAGATTTCAAATTTCTGCTGCAAAATCGAACATCATAGTACATTTACACCGCACCTAAATTCAACATTTCTGAAAAAAAATTCCGAAATTCGATTTTGCGTTCCCACTGAAACTTCGAATGAAAGCTAGTTTCAGAATTGATTATTCATCAGAAATGGTTGAACCTAAAGAATTCATTTTTTTTAGCTATATTATTGTGCTAGTTCAGACATACATATTAAATGTAGCTATTGCTGACTTAATATAGAGGTATGCAACATATGAATTGAAATTTTGATTTCTAACTTCTATGGGCATATCGGCATATGACTCATTTACCGGTCGGTGTGTTTAAAAGATTTTTTCACTGTATCTTATGTTACAAATAGGAAAACGAAAAAATTACAACTCTTGTCGGACTAGTGATACGTACCTGTTTTTTTGTAGGACATTGTTTTATTTGGGCAGAGAACACACTAACCTATTATTAATATTTTTGTCCTACAGTTAGTAATGATAAAAATGGTCTTATGGTCTTAACAACTTCTGAGCGTAGGACCGGGATAACATACCACGGAATTTGTAGGACAATATGACTGTTAAATTATATAAATATTAACTAATAAATAAAAAAAAATCAGCTGGTTAGTAATCAGTTTTGGTGATCTCGTTATCGATACATGTTGGAAGGGGGGGACTCTTTGATCAGACCATCGATTTTGTAGGACAAATATTTTTTCAAATAATTTAGATAATTGTCTTACGATTTAATAAAACACAATCCAGTTAGTAATAAATATTTGAGAATCATCAAATCGACATATTTTAGCCTTGCTAGCTCTGTTAGCTACCACAGTCAAGAATTTTCGCAAAGGAAATTGTGGGCGTCTTATCAAAATTAAGCTACTCACGGAAAATTAGCTTGATACTAATCAAACAGCTTGATACTAAATAAACAGTCTGCCGGATAAACTATTTATTCCACCTATGTTATATGGGGGTGAGTCCTCGGTAGCGTGTTCATAGAATTCGTCTATGATGGTGGACCCAGGGAAATGCACTTGAAGAAGAGTGTGCACTGTGCAGGGTTTCTTCTCGGTCGCGTGTGACTGTACCGTCAGGTTTAATTAGCAGTCCCATGCAGTTTGAGTGATCTTTAGAGAGTGCCTTTTGCAGGCGAGCCACTGCGGGGAGTTCTTCTAGACTCTCGCAGTGGTTTCGCCAAGAGGCTCTTTTGGATTTTCTCAACTCTTTGTTATATTGGGTTAGTAGAAATCGATATTGATCCCACTGATCGGTGCGTTTGGATTTATTGAAGAGTTTCCTCACTTTTCTGCGAAAGTCTTCTAAAGTTTTGTTCATACGATCTTTTGTAGCTCCCGGCCGTTGTGGCGTTCTATTTAGTATCACCATGGTGTATCACCATGGTGTATCAGTGATACTGATGGTGATACAGTATCACCATGGTGTATCACCATGGTGTATCAGTGATACTGATGGTGATACAGTATCACCATGCTGTATCACCATGGTGTATCACCATGGTGTATCAGTGATACTGATGGTGATACTGTATCACCATGGTGTATCAGTGATACTGATGGTGATACAGTATCACCATGGTGTATCACCATGGTGTATCAGTGATACTGATGGTGATACAGTATCACCATGGTGTATCACCATGGTGTATCAGTGATACTGATGGTGATACTGTATCACCATGGTGTATCACCATGGTGTATCAGTGATACTGATGGTGATACTGTATCACCATGGTGTATCACCATGGTGTATCAGTGATACTGATGGTGATACAGTATCACCATGGTGTATCACCATGGTGTATCAGTGATACTGATGGTGATACTGTATCACCATGGTGTATCAGTGATACTGATGGTGATACTATATCACCATAAGTTTGTTAAACAAAACAAAAAGTAATATCGTTTTCGATTTTGGCTTTTCAGATGTTGAGCTGAGATTTCAAATTTCTGCTGCAAAATCGAACATCATAGTACATTTACACCGCACCTAAATTCAACATTTCTGAAAAAAAAAAATTCCGAAATTCGATTTTGCGTTCCCACTGAAACTTCGAATGAAAGCTAGTTTCAGAATTGATTATTCATCAGAAATGGTTGAACCTAAAGAATTCATTTTTTTTAGCTATATTATTGTGCTAGTTCAGACATACATATTAAATGTACCTATTGCTGACTTAATATAGAGGTATGCAACATATGAATTGAAATTTTGATTTCTAACTTCTATGGGCATATCGGCATATGACTCAATTACTCGGTCGGTGTGTTTAAAAGATTTTTTCACTGTATCTTATGTTACAAATAGGAAAACGAAAAAATTACAATTCTTGTCGGACTAGTGATACGTACCTGTTTTTTTGTAGGACATTGTTTTATTTGGGCAGAGAACACACTAACCTATTATTAATATTTTTGTCCTACAGTTAGTAATGATAATAAAAGTAAGACAAGTGCGAGTCGGACTCGCTCATGAAGGGTTCCGAAACAGCAAGTAACATAACATAAAAGTTCTTGTAGTTCGTTGTAACTTTGATCGATATTTTAAAAACTACTCGCTAGATCTCGTTCAAAAAATTATCGTTTGTAGTTTACATGGTAATGTATATCATATATTTTTTTAAGTTTTATCGTTCGCTTATTTTAGAAGTTAGGGGGGGGGGGGACCAACATTTTACCACTTTGGAAGTGTCTCTCGCGCAAACTATTAACTTTAGAAAAAAATTATATTATAAACCTAAATATCATTTTTGAAGACCTATCCATAGATACCCCACACGTATGGGTTTGATGAAAAAAATTTTTTTGAGTTTCAGTTCTATGTATGGGGACCCCCAAAATTTACCGTTTTTTTTTTTTTTTTTGTGTAAAATCTTAATGCGGTTCACAGAATACATCTACTTACCAAGTTTCAACGGTATAGCTCTTATAGTTTCGGAGAAAAGTGGCTGTGACATACGGACGGACAGACAGACAGACAGACAGACATGACGAATCTAATAGGGTTCCGATTTTTGCCATTTGGCGACGGAACCCTAAAAATGGTCTTATGGTCTTAACAACTTCTGAGCGTAGGACCGGGATAACATACCACGGAATTTGTAGGACAATATGACTGTTAAATTATATAAATATTAACTAATAAATAAAAAAAAATCAGCTGGTTAGTAATCAGTTTTGGTGATCTCGTTATCGATACATGTTGGAAGGGGGGGACTCTTTGATCAGACCATCGATTTTGTAGGACAAATATTTTTTCAAATAATTTAGATAATTGTCTTACGATTTAATAAAACACAATCCAGTTAGTAATAAATATTTGAGAATCATCAAATCGACATATTTTAGCCTTGCTAGCTCTGTTAGCTACCACAGTCAAGAATTTTCGCAAAGGAAATTGTGGGCGTCTTATCAAAATTAAGCTACTCACGGAAAATTAGCTTGATACTAATCAAACAGCTTGATACTAAATAAACAGTCTGCCGGATAAACTATTTATTCCACCTATGTTATATGGGGGTGAGTCCCCCACCACCATGGTGTATCAGTGATACTGATGGTGATACTGTATCACCATGGTGTATCACCATGGTGTATCAGTGATACTGATGGTGATACAGTATCACCATGGTGTATCACCATGGTGTATCAGTGATACTGATGGTGATACAGTATCACCATGGTGTATCATCATGGTGTATCAGTGATACTGTTGGTGATACTGTATCACCATGGTGTATCAGTGATACTGATGGTGATACAGTATCACCATGGTGTATCAGTGATACTGATGGTGATACTGTATCACCATGGTGTATCACCATGGTGTATCACCATGGTGTATCAGTGATACTGATGGTGATACAGTATCACCATGGTGTATCACCATGGTGTATCAGTGATACTGATGGTGATACAGTATCACCATGGTGTATCATCATGGTGTATCAGTGATACTGTTGGTGATACTGTATCACCATGGTGTATCAGTGATACTGATGGTGATACAGTATCACCATGGTGTATCAGTGATACTGATGGTGATACTGTATCACCATGGTGTATCACCATGGTGTATCACCATGGTGTATCACCATGGTGTATCAGTGATACTGATGGTGATACTGTATCACCATGGTGTATCACCATGGTGTATCAGTGATACTGATGGTGATACAGTATCACCATGGTGTATCAGTGATACTGATGGTGATACAGTATCACCATGGTGTATCACCATGGTGTATCAGTGATACTGATGGTGATACTGTATCACCATGGTGTATCACCATGGTGTATCAGTGATACTGATGGTGATACAGTATCACCATGGTGTATCATCATGGTGTATCAGTGATACTGTTGGTGATACTGTATCACCATGGTGTATCAGTGATACTGATGGTGATACAGTATCACCATGGTGTATCAGTGATACTGATGGTGATACTGTATCACCATGGTGTATCACCATGGTGTATCACCATGGTGTATCAGTGATACTGATGGTGATACAGTATCACCATGGTGTATCACCATGGTGTATCAGTGATACTGATGGTGATACAGTATCACCATGGTGTATCATCATGGTGTATCAGTGATACTGTTGGTGATACTGTATCACCATGGTGTATCAGTGATACTGATGGTGATACAGTATCACCATGGTGTATCAGTGATACTGATGGTGATACTGTATCACCATGGTGTATCACCATGGTGTATCAGTGATACTGATGGTGATACTGTATCACCATGGTGTATCACCATGGTGTATCACCATGGTGTATCAGTGATACTGATGGTGATACAGTATCACCATGATGTATCACCATGGTGTATCAGTGATACTGATGGTGATACTGTATCACCATGGTGTATCACCATGGTGTATCAGTGATACTGATGGTGATACTGTATCACCATGGTGTATCACCATGGTGTATCAGTGATACTGATGGTGATACTATATCACCATAAGTTTGTTAAACAAAACAAAAAGTAATATCGTTTTCGATTTTGGCTTTTCAGATGTTGAGCTGAGATTTCAAATTTCTGCTGCAAAATCGAACATCATAGTACATTTACACCGCACCTAAATTCAACATTTCTGAAAAAAAAATTCCGAAATTCGATTTTGCGTTCCCACTGAAACTTCGAATGAAAGCTAGTTTCAGAATTGATTATTCATCAGAAATGGTTGAACCTAAAGAATTCATTTTTTTTAGCTATATTATTGTGCTAGTTCAGACATACATATTAAATGTACCTATTGCTGACTTAATATAGAGGTATGCAACATATGAATTGAAATTTTGATTTCTAACTTCTATGGGCATATCGGCATATGACTCATTTACCGGTCGGTGTGTTTAAAAGATTTTTTCACTGTATCTTATGTTACAAATAGGAAAACGAAAAAATTACAACTCTTGTCGGACTAGTGATACGTACCTGTTTTTTTGTAGGACATTGTTTTATTTGGGCAGAGAACACACTAACCTATTATTAATATTTTTGTCCTACAGTTAGTAATGATAAAAATGGTCTTATGGTCTTAACAACTTCTGAGCGTAGGACCGGGATATCATACCACGGAATTTGTAGGACAATATGACTGTTAAATTATATAAATATTAACTAATAAATAAAAAAAAATCAGCTGGTTAGTAATCAGTTTTGGTGATCTCGTTATCGATACATGTTGGAAGGGGGGGACTCTTTGATCAGACCATCGATTTTGTAGGACAAATATTTTTTCAAATAATTTAGATAATTGTCTTACGATTTAATAAAACACAATCCAGTTAGTAATAAATATTTGAGAATCATCAAATCGACATATTTTAGCCTTGCTAGCTCTGTTAGCTACCACAGTCAAGAATTTTCGCAAAGGAAATTGTGGGCGTCTTATCAAAATTAAGCTACTCACGGAAAATTAGCTTGATACTAATCAAACAGCTTGATACTAAATAAACAGTCTGCCGGATAAACTATTTATTCCACCTATGTTATATGGGGGTGAGTCCTCGGTAGCGTGTTCATAGAATTCGTCTATGATGGTGGACCCAGGGAAATGCACTTGAAGAAGAGTGTGCACTGTGCAGGGTTTCTTCTCGGTCGCGTGTGACTGTACCGTCAGGTTTAATTAGCAGTCCCATGCAGTTTGAGTGATCTTTAGAGAGTGCCTTTTGCAGGCGAGCCACTGCGGGGAGTTCTTCTAGACTCTCGCAGTGGTTTCGCCAAGAGGCTCTTTTGGATTTTCTCAACTCTTTGTTATATTGGGTTAGTAGAAATCGATATTGATCCCACTGATCGGTGCGTTTGGATTTATTGAAGAGTTTCCTCACTTTTCTGCGAAAGTCTTCTAAAGTTTTGTTCATACGATCTTTTGTAGCTCCCGGCCGTTGTGGCGTTCTATTTAGTATCACCATGGTGTATCACCATGGTGTATCAGTGATACTGATGGTGATACAGTATCACCATGGTGTATCACCATGGTGTATCAGTGATACTGATGGTGATACAGTATCACCATGGTGTATCACCATGGTGTATCAGTGATACTGATGGTGATACTGTATCACCATGGTGTATCACCATGGTGTATCAGTGATACTGATGGTGATACTGTATCACCATGGTGTATCACCATGGTGTATCAGTGATACTGATGGTGATACTATATCACCATAAGTTTGTTAAACAAAAAAAAAAGTAATATCGTTTTCGATTTTGGCTTTTCAGATGTTGAGCTGAGATTTCAAATTTCTGCTGCAAAATCGAACATCATAGTACATTTACACCGCACCTAAGTTCAACATTTCTGAAAAAAAAATTCCGAAATTCGATTTTGCGTTCCCACTGAAACTTCGAATGAAAGCTAGTTTCAGAATTGATTATTCATCAGAAATGGTTGAACCTAAAGAATTCATTTTTTTTAGCTATATTATTGTGCTAGTTCAGACATACATATTAAATGTACCTATTGCTGACTTAATATAGAGGTATGCAACCACTTCCTTCTTCTTTGTTATAATAAGTTTTTCGTTCCATATTAATAATTTGAATAACTTGAAATAATTGATTTGTTGACAACTGTTTTTTTTTTATGCTAGTCAGCGGACTGATAAGTCATCGTCTTCGATTTGCCAAAAAGATTAATTTTTTGGATAAAAAATCAATTTCTTTTTGTGTAAACATATTTTTTAGGTTATTTTAAGGTAGTACGTTTTGAGGTGTACTAAAATACGAGTTGGTTGAGCAATTTATAAAACTTTTAAAATTTGTTATTTCAGTTGGAAAATTAAATCTTTGTCCCAATGCTGATTTCTTCGCCCCACTCTTTCGGTATATTTGTCCGAAGTTATGTGTCAAGTTGGCAAGCCTGTAGGGTTTTCCGGAACTGCATTTAGTTATAAGAATAGCTTTAACAGCATATACATTCATTAATGATTTGGCACTGCTCCACCCTCCAAGAGTTATTCATGATTGAAAATACTCTTCAGTTGGTGCACCGTGCACTACAAACCCGGTAGGCACAAACTGAAATTTAAGGTGTGCAGTGCCTGCACTGAAGCACTGAGGGTGTAAACACAATTTCAAGTAATGTAAGTACATTATACGTAATACCTTTAATTGAACTAAAGCAAACAATTTTTAGTCAGTGTTTTAAAGGACAGTTTCAAAAATAAAGGACAAAATCCGTCCTTTATTTAAAAGAAAATAATAAAGGACAGGGGTTAAAAAGAAAGGACAGTCCTTTTAAATAAAGGACGGATGGTCACCGTATGTATCAGTGATACTGATGGTGATACAGTATCACCATGGTGTATCACCATGGTGTATCAGTGATACTGTTGGTGATACTGTATCACCATGGTGTATCACCATGGTGTATCAGTGATACTGATGGTGATACAGTATCACCATGGTGTATCAGTGATACTGATGGTGATACTGTATCACCATGGTGTATCACCATGGTGTATCAGTGATACTGATGGTGATACTGTATCACCATGGTGTATCACCATGGTGTATCAGTGATACTGATGGTGATACTGTATCACCATGGTGTATCACCATGGTGTATCAGTGATACTGATGGTGATACAGTATCACCATGGTGTATCACCATGGTGTATCAGTGATACTGATGGTGATACTGTATCACCATGGTGTATCACCATGGTGTATCAGTGATACTGATGGTGATACTGTATCACCATGGTGTATCACCATGGTGTATCAGTGATACTGATGGTGATACAGTATCACCATGGTGTATCACCATGGTGTATCAGTGATACTGATGGTGATACTGTATCACCATGGTGTATCACCATGGTGTATCAGTGATACTGATGGTGATACAGTATCACCATGGTGTATCAGTGATACTGATGGTGATACTGTATCACCATGGTGTATCACCATGGTGTATCAGTGATACTGATATTGATACAGTATCACCATGGTGTATCACCATGGTGTATCAGTGATACTGATGGTGATACAGTATCACCATGGTGTATCATCATGGTTGAACCTAAAGAATTCATTTTTTTTAGCTATGGTGTATCACCATGGTGTATCACCATGGTGTATCAGTGATACTGATGGTGATACAGTATCACCATGGTGTATCACCATGGTGTATCAGTGATACTGATGGTGATACAGTATCACCATGGTGTATCATCATGGTGTATCAGTGATACTGTTGGTGATACTGTATCACCATGGTGTATCAGTGATACTGATGGTGATACAGTATCACCATGGTGTATCAGTGATACTGATGGTGATACTGTATCACCATGGTGTATCACCATGGTGTATCAGTGATACTGATGGTGATACTGTATCACCATGGTGTATCACCATGGTGTATCAGTGATACTGATGGTGATACTGTATCACCATGGTGTATCACCATGGTGTATCAGTGATACTGATGGTGATACAGTATCACCATGGTGTATCACCATCAATATCACCATCAGTATCACCATGGTGCATCTGCACCCGGTGCCTTGTATGGCTTGAATGAGTCAATTGCCTATGTTATATGGACGTGAGTCCTCGGTAGCGTGTTCATAGAATTCGTCTATGATGGTGGACCCAGGGAAATGCACTTGAAGAAGAGTGTGCACTGTGCAGGGTTTCTTCTCGGTCGCGTGTGACTGTACCGTCAGGTTTAATTAGCAGTCCCATGCAGTTTGAGTGATCTTTAGAGAGTGCCTTTTGCAGGCAAGCCACTGCGGGGAGTTCTTCTAGACTCTCGCAGTGGTTTCGCCAAGAGGCTCTTTTGGATTTTCTCAACTCCTTGTTATATTGGGTTAGTAGAAATCGATATTGATCCCACTGATCGGTGCGTTTGGATTTATTGAAGAGTTTCCTCACTTTTCTGCGAAAGTTTTGTTCATACGATCTTTTGTAGCTCCCGGCCGTTGTGGCGTTCTATTTAGTATCACCATGGTGTATCACCATGGTGTATCAGTGATACTGATGGTGATACAGTATCACCATGGTGTATCACCATGGTGTATCAGTGATACTGATGGTGATACAGTATCACCATGCTGTATCACCATGGTGTATCACCATGGTGTATCAGTGATACTGATGGTGATACAGTATCACCATGGTGTATCACCATGGTGTATCAGTGATACTGATGGTGATACAGTATCACCATGCTGTATCACCATGGTGTATCAGTGATACTGATGGTGATACTGTATCACCATGGTGTATCACCATGGTGTATCAGTGATACTGATGGTGATACAGTATCACCATGGTGTATCACCATGGTGTATCAGTGATACTGATGGTGATACTGTATCACCATGGTGTATCACCATGGTGTATCAGTGATACTGATGGTGATACAGTATCACCATGGTGTATCACCATGGTGTATCAGTGATACTGATGGTGATACAGTATCACCATGGTGTATCAGTGATACTGATGGTGATACTGTATCACCAATGTGTATCACCATGGTTTTTTTTTTTTTTTTTTTTTTTTTTTTATTTTTTTTTTTTTTTTTATTTATTTTTTTTTTTTTTATATATCGGAGGGGAAATCTTGCATGAGATACTGCTGTGTAATAAGCAGTTATGTCAGATTCTTACTGACTAAAACCCCCCCTCTTCCTGCCCTCGTTCCTCGCGGGACTGCCGTCAAGCATTACATCGCGAGGGGGTCATAGCCTTAAATGTTCGGCATATTCATGTTTGCATGCTCCCGCATTGCATTACGTTGTCGCTCATGTTGGCGTTGCTTCTTCATAATGGTTGCAACCGCACTGTTTATTGCTTCCCATTTTCCTTCTGTTTGCCGCATCAGGACGGTGATGTTTTCAGGTGTCAGTTCCACACCACCAATTTTCTCCCTTAGCATTTGCCGTTCCTCTTCGTATCGCGGGCAGTGGAACATTACATGCTCCGCGTCTTCAACAGCTCTTGTACAGCATGGGCAAAACGGATTGTCATCGTGCCCAAACCTATGCAGGTACGCCCTAAAGCATCCATGACCTGTAAGCATCTGCGTCAAATAGAAATTTAACTCTCCATGCTTTCTGTTGATCCAATCGTCGATTTTGGGTATGATTCTGTGCGTCCATCTTCACTTGTCAGAGTGATCCCATCTCTGCTGCCAATCTTCTATACTAACCACCCTTTGTGGTAGAGTGTTTTCTCTTGTTGTCATTGGTGCTCCTGCCGTTGCTCTACTGACGAGGTATTTTTCCTGTGCTTCCCTTGCAAGGAGGTCAATTGGTACCATGCCAGCTACTACGCATACTGCATCGTAAGACGTCGTTCTAAAGGCGCTAGTTACTCTAAGAGCGCTGATACGGTACGTCGCCTCCGTTTTCTTTCGGTACGATTTGGTCTTCATTGCGCAGGCCCATATCGGAGTCCCATAAAGAATTATCGACGCTGAAACTCGCGTTAGAAGCAGTCTTCTTCTGTACTTTGGCCCTCCAATATTGGGCATCATCCTTGATAGTGCAGCAGTTACCTTTGCTGCCTTTTTCGCAGTGTATTCAACGTGCTGTTTGAACGTTAGTCTCGCGTCTATGACAATCCCGAGGTATTTTAACTCTGATTTAGAGACCACGGTATGGTCACCGACAGTTACTGTTATTGTCTCCATGGCTTTTCTACTGCTGATGAGTAAAACTTCTGTCTTCTCTTCCGCTATTTGAAGACTCATTGAAATCAGCCATTCCTGTACGGACCTGATTGCTTCGTTGCAATCGTGCTCTAATTCCTCCAAAAATTTAGCTACCACCACTATAGCTATGTCGTCGGCAAAGCCGATTATCTTAGACGACATCGGGATCCTTAATCTCAGTATGTCATCGTACATTAGGTTCCACAATAGCGGACCTAATACGGAGCCTTGCGGAACGCCGCCAGTTATGCTGTACTGTTTGGGCCCGTCTTCGGTATCGTACAACAATAGCCTATCTTTTAAATAGTCCTTCAATATATTTTGTATATAATCAGGCACCCCATACGCAACTAGTGCTCTTAAAATATTTCTCCAGACCGCACTATTAAAGGCGTTTTTGACATCTAATGTTATTATGGCGCAGTATTTCTTACTTCCGCCTTTCCATCGTCTTCCGCTGATGGCTTCCCTTGCTGTGGCAACCACTTCATTGACAGCGTCAACAGTGGACCGCATTTTTCGGAATCCATATTGACGGTTTGATAGACCTCCTGCCTCATCGATCGCGGTGTACAATCGGTCACTTATAATGCGTTCAAATATTTTCCCTACTGTGTCTAGCATACACAGGGGTCTGTAGGAGGAAGGATGCTGCGGGGGTTTGTTTCCCTTTGGTAGGAGCAACAGTCTTTGTTTCTTCCATTGTTGTGGAAATACTCCTTCTTTAAGGCATGTGTTGAATGTATCCGCGAAAATACCAGGACGATGTCGGATTGCTGCTTTTAAAGCAGTGTTAGGGATACCATCGACGCCAGGTGCCTTTTGGTCTCCAATTTTTTCGCAAGCTCTAAGAACATCTTCTGAGGTGACAAGGGGGATTGTTTGCGTCCTTGAGGTGTCTCCTCTCTCGTTGTCTTCGATTCTTAGTTGTTGTGGAAAAAGTACTCGAACTACATTATCCAAAAAATTTGCAGATATAGGTGGAGGCCTTCGACCACCTTTTAATTTTTGCATAACAACAGTATAGGCTTTACCCCAGGGGTTCTGGTCGACTTCGTCAATCAGTTCGGCAAAACTTCTCTTTTTGCTCGCTTTAATGGCGTCTTTAAGGTTCCTTCGGGTTGCAACGAATCTTTCATGGAGTTCGTTATGGTTGCTATGTCCCCTAGAGCGTTGATATCGTCTTCTTGCGTGATCATTTTCCGCCCGCAACTTGGCAATGTCTTCGTTCCACCAGTATACTGGCGGTCGACGCGTATTTCTTTTCCTCGGCTGCATTGACGCATTGCAGGCTCTTCTCATCCCAAGTGTGAGCTGGTCCGCTCTGTAAGTGGCTGTACCGCATGGCGATATGTCATCCACCATCAGCTGGAGTAACTCAACGTCCAAAGTTTGTACCTTCCATTTTCTAATTAGTGGTTGACGTCTTGGTGCTTGTGCGTTTATATGACGATTTGTTTGTAGCTCGTATATAATCGCTTGGTGGTCACTGTGTGTATGCTGGGAACTTATTTTCCACTTGGCATTTCGCGCTAAGCACGTGCTCACAAAAGTGATGTCGATGACCGATCCTCTTCCGTTCTTACTAAAGGTGTGCTCGTTTCCAGAGTTTATCAGCACGACGTCCAGCGATGCTAAAGACTCAAGGAGAATCCGTCCTCTTTCGTTTGTGGTGCGTGATCCCCATTCTAACGCCCATGCATTGAAGTCACCCGATATGGCAACAGGGCTTCTTTCTCTTGCAGTGGTTACAATGCCGTCAATCATAATTTCATACTCTCCAATTGTCATGCTTGGGGCTGCATAACAGCTAATAAAGTAAACACCGTTTATTTTGGCCCACACGAAACCTGGTTTCTGTATTGGCTGTATCTCCTCAAATGGTTTTTGTCCACATATCCAAATCGCAGCTTTGCTTGTACTGTCCGTTCTCCAGACGCCCTCGTCCAAGTTTTTGTAAGGCTCGCTGAGTATAGCGATATCTATGTCGTGCTCTCGGACCATCTGTGTAAGGAGGTCCTGCGCTGCTTCACAATGGTTGAGGTTGAGCTGGATAATCCTCATATTCGTTTTTGTGCATTCTTCAACGCTATTTGGAAGACTGGACATTTGGCGCTTCCCGTACTATGTTTGGCATTTCTATCGCTTCCCTTGCAATGCATGCATACAGGCTCAGACGTACAGTTCTTTACCTTGTGGTCCTTTCCACCGCATTTGAAGCAGTCGCCTGTATGGTCATCACTATCACATTTTTTAGCGATGTGCCCATACCCTAGGCATCTGTAGCACCGTAGCAGTTCGGTTCTCTCTCGAATCCTGCAGTTAACCCAGCCGATCCGGATTCTACCAGATTTTAGCAGTTTGTTGGCTAATCCAGCTGGAAGGCTTACAACTGCTGTCTGCGTACCAGCGTAGCTCTTCCTCATAGATTTAATAGCTGTTTCTTCTATGGCACTTTGAAGTTCTAGCTTTTCTGTTAAGGCCCGTAAGATTTCTTCTTTGGAAGTAATCCCATCTAGGTCTTTTACTTCTATTTGGACCTCGTGTGTCACTGTTCTTACTTTTGCTTCATGTTCCAGCGTCTTTTCCACTTTCTGCTGTAAGTCAATGGTCTGCGAGCCGATTGTTTTTTTTAGCTGCAGTAGCAAGTCCCCTTTCGCTGTCCTTCTAACTTGGTCAACACTCTGGCCTAAGTCCTTCAGCGCGGGGTCAGTTTTGACTTTCCTTAGCATGTCCGCATACGATAAGCTACCCGTTGCCTTAATAACTATTGCGTCGGGTCGTGGTGGCTTTTTCTTCTTTCTTGCCCGCACTTGTACCTGAATCCATTCTTTTTTCTTTCTTGGTACCTGTTTCTGCCATTTGTCATCTGCTTTTGTTGCTGTAGCTGTATTTACTACTTCCTTACATCCACGCGCTTTTGCCCCAAATTGCGGTCTCACGGGTTCTATCTTTTGCGCCTCTTTTTCGTCACCCTTTTTTCTTTTCGGGTGTGGCAGTTGCTTGCTTTGCGGGCTCGGCTTTCTTCTTTCTTTGGGAGTCGTATCTCTCCGTCTTTTGTTGGGTGTTCCAGTTTGTTGTTTATAGTGCACCGCTTGGCTCTGCACTATTTCAGCTTCTTGTCTTAGAACCTCGTTATAACTCAATTTGGTTATTTCTATCACCGTTTGAGTTGATGCGTTGGTAACGATCGGGCGTTGTTTGTTTTGCGCCGCTTTCTTTGATGATTCTTTCTGCTCTACTAGTTTATAACAGCTACTAATTGAGCTTACTAGTCTCCTTATCTCATGATGTACGTTATTTTTCCCCTGAATAAAGTTCATCAATGTAGTGATTTTACTGCCAAGGGTTTTCATCGCATCACAATCGCGCGTTTCAGTAAACGGGTTCTTCAAAAATTCGTTACGTAAAGCAGCTTTCGGAGGTGGGGCTGAGTCGCTTTCGAGGTTAAGGGCTTCTGGTGTATTTTCCGTTGTAGATCCTTCTCTAGCTTTGCTTAACGGGGGTGACCTTAGTATTGCTGAACTTCTTCGAAATGGATCTATCGGCGGTGCCCTCTCTATCCCAGTGATGCGTTGGATAAAGCCGTCTGTTACTGACTTTCCTTTATTCTGCTGCTTCTCCTTCACCTTGCAGTCTTCATGTGGTATCGGTGGTGTGGATACCATTTTGTTTTCTCTAGTTGGTTGTTGCAATAAGTGGCTCTCCCCAGAATCCGTAGAGCCGATCTCGTTTGAGAGTGGATTTCCCAGTATAACTGGACTGCCACCTGGGGTAATTATATCAGTCGTTTTGTTCATTGCATCATAGTTCATGTTTTTAGGGTTCCGTAGCCAAATGGCAAAAATCGGAACCCTATTAGATTCGTCATGTCTGTCTGTCTGTCTGTCTGTCCGTCCGTATGTCACAGCCACTTTTCTCCGAAACTATAAGAGCTATACCGTTGAAACTTGGTAAGTAGATGTATTCTGTGAACCGCATTAAGATTTTACACAAAAATAAAAAAAAAAACGGTAAATTTTGGGGGTCCCCATACATAGAACTGAAACTCAAAAAAATTTTTTTCATCAAACCCATACGTGTGGGGTATCTATGGATAGGTCTTCAAAAATGATATTTAGGTTTATAATATAATTTTTTTCTAAAGTTAATAGTTTGCGCGAGAGACACTTCCAAAGTGGTAAAATGTTGGTCCCCCCCCCCCTAACTTCTAAAATAAGCGAACGATAAAACTTAAAAAAATATATGATATACATTACCATGTAAACTACAAACGATAATTTTTTGAACGAGATCTAGCGAGTAGTTTTTAAAATATCGATCAAAGTTACAACGAACTACAAGAACTCTTATGTTATGTTACTTGCTGTTTCGGAACCCTTCATGAGCGAGTCCGACTCGCACTTGTCTTACTTTTTTTTGTTTGTTGTCTTATTTTTGTTCAGCCGCCCCTTTGGGATCAGACGCTGACCGGTGTGCCGCGCAATGTGCGTCAGACGCTCCTGGATTTTTTTGTTTCCCTTCTGTTTCATCTTTCCGTTATGACCTTACTGCCCACTGGGTAGCATCGCTCGTAACATCTCCAAGACTACTCCTTCGGGTGGCTTTTAGTCGCCTCTTACGACAGGCATGCCTTACCTCAGGGCTATTCTCATTCCCGACCCTGAACGGGCTGTATCACCATGGTGTATCAGTGATACTGATGGTGATACTGTATCACCATGGTGTATCACCATGGTGTATCAGTGATACTGATGGTGATACTGTATCACCATGGTGTATCAGTGATACTGATGGTGATACTATATCACCATAAGTTTGTTAAACAAAAAAAAAAGTAATATCGTTTTCGATTTTGGCTTTTCAGATGTTGAGCTGAGATTTCAAATTTCTGCTGCAAAATCGAACATCATAGTACATTTACACCGCACCTAAATTCAACATTTCTGAAAAAAAATTCCGAAATTCGATTTTGCGTTCCCACTGAAACTTCGAATGAAAGCTAGTTTCAGAATTGATTATTCATCAGAAATGGTTGAACCTAAAGAATTCATTTTTTTTAGCTATATTATTGTGCTAGTTCAGACATACATATTAAATGTACCTATTGCTGACTTAATATAGAGGTATGCAACATATGAATTGAAATTTTGATTTCTAACTTCTATGGGCATATCGGCATATGACTCATTTACCGGTCGGTGTGTTTAAAAGATTTTTTCACTGTATCTTATGTTACAAATAGGAAAACGAAAAAATTACAACTCTTGTCGGACTAGTGATACGTACCTGTTTTTTTGTAGGACATTGTTTTATTTGGGCAGAGAACACACTAACCTATTATTAATATTTTTGTCCTACAGTTAGTAATGATAAAAATGGTCTTATGGTCTTAACAACTTCTGAGCGTAGGACCGGGATAACATACCACGGAATTTGTAGGACAATATGACTGTTAAATTATATAAATATTAACTAATAATTAAAAAAAAATCAGCTGGTTAGTAATCAGTTTTGGTGATCTCGTTATCGATACATGTTGGAAGGGGGGGACTCTTTGATCAGACCATCGATTTTGTAGGACAAATATTTTTTCAAATAATTTAGATAATTGTCTTACGATTTAATAAAACACAATCCAGTTAGTAATAAATATTTGAGAATCATCAAATCGACATATTTTAGCCTTGCTAGCTCTGTTAGCTACCACAGTCAAGAATTTTCGCAAAGGAAATTGTGGGCGTCTTATCAAAATTAAGCTACTCACGGAAAATTAGCTTGATACTAATCAAACAGCTTGATACTAAATAAACAGTCTGCCGGATAAACTATTTATTCCACCTATGTTATATGGGGGTGAGTCCTCGGTAGCGTGTTCATAGAATTCGTCTATGATGGTGGACCCAGGGAAATGCACTTGAAGAAGAGTGTGCACTGTGCAGGGTTTCTTCTCGGTCGCGTGTGACTGTACCGTCAGGTTTAATTAGCAGTCCCATGCAGTTTGAGTGATCTTTAGAGAGTGCCTTTTGCAGGCGAGCCACTGCGGGGAGTTCTTCTAGACTCTCGCAGTGGTTTCGCCAAGAGGCTCTTTTGGATTTTCTCAACTCTTTGTTATATTGGGTTAGTAGAAATCGATATTGATCCCACTGATCGGTGCGTTTGGATTTATTGAAGAGTTTCCTCACTTTTCTGCGAAAGTCTTCTAAAGTTTTGTTCATACGATCTTTTGTAGCTCCCGGCCGTTGTGGCGTTCTATTTAGTATCACCATGGTGTATCACCATGGTGTATCAGTGATACTGATGGTGATACAGTATCACCATGGTGTATCACCATGGTGTATCAGTGATACTGATGGTGATACAGTATCACCATGCTGTATCACCATGGTGTATCACCATGGTGTATCACCATGGTGTATCAGTGATACTGATGGTGATACAGTATCACCATGGTGTATCACCATGGTGTATCAGTGATACTGATGGTGATACAGTATCACCATGGTGTATCACCATGGTGTATCAGTGATACTGATGGTGATACTGTATCACCATGGTGTATCACCATGGTGTATCAGTGATACTGATGGTGATACTGTATCACCATGGTGTATCACCATGGTGTATCAGTGATACTGATGGTGATACAGTATCACCATGGTGTATCACCATGGTGTATCAGTGATACTGATGGTGATACTGTATCACCATGGTGTATCACCATGGTGTATCAGTGATACTGATGGTGATACTATATCACCATAAGTTTGTTAAACAAAACAAAAAGTAATATCGTTTTCGATTTTGGCTTTTCAGATGTTGAGCTGAGATTTCAAATTTCTGCTGCAAAATCGAACATCATAGTACATTTACACCGCACCTAAATTCAACATTTCTGAAAAAAAAATTCCGAAATTCGATTTTGCGTTCCCACTGAAACTTCGAATGAAAGCTAGTTTCAGAATTGATTATTCATCAGAAATGGTTGAAACTAAAGAATTCATTTTTTTTAGCTATATTATTGTGCTAGTTCAGACATACATATTAAATGTACCTATTGCTGACTTAATATAGAGGTATGCAACCACTTCCTTCTTCTTTGTTATAATAAGTTTTTCGTTCCATATTAATAATTTGAATAACTTGAAATAATTGATTTGTTGACAACTGTTTTTTTTTATGCTAGTCAGCGGACTGATAAGTCATCGTCTTCGATTTGCCAAAAAGATTAATTTTTTGGATAAAAAATCAATTTCTTTTTGTGTAAACATATTTTTTAGGTTATTTTAAGGTAGTACGTTTTGAGGTGTACTAAAATACGAGTTGGTTGAGCAATTTATAAAACTTTTAAAATTTGTTATTTCAGTTGGAAAATTAAATCTTTGTCCCAATGCTGATTTCTCCGCCCCACTCTTTCGGTATATTTGTCCGAAGTTATGTGTCAAGTTGGCAAGCCTGTAGGGTTTTCCGGAACTGCATTTAGTTATAAGAATAGCTTTAACAGCATATACATTCATTAATGATTTGGCACTGCTCCACCCTCCAAGAGTTATTCATGATTGAAAATACTCTTCAGTTGGTGCACCGTGCACTACAAACCCGGTAGGCACAAACTGAAATTTAAGGTGTGCAGTGCCTGCACTGAAGCACTGAGGGTGTAAACACAATTTCAAGTAATGTAAGTACATTATACGTAATACCTTTAATTGAACTAAAGCAAACAATTTTTAGTCAGTGTTTTAAAGGACAGTTTCAAAAATAAAGGACAAAATCCGTCCTTTATTTAAAAGAAAATAATAAAGGACAGGGGTTAAAAAGAAAGGACAGTCCTTTTAAATAAAGGACGGATGGTCACCGTAGCTATGGGCAATAAAGCAAATATATCCGATCCGGCTATATGCAAATATATTATTTGCGGATTGAGAAATCCTGCGATTACAAACCTTATATCTGGTGTTACTTTTCCCTCAACCAATGAGCTTCTTTTTAAGATTAAGACTCTTGAAAGCATGAATCTGACTCAAAACGTTGGCGGAAACCAACTAGATATTCACGAAACTCGAACTAAAAGTCAAGAACGGAATTATTTACGTCGTCCTGTTCCCGAAAGATATATTGCGCAAATAGATAATAGAATTTGTTTTAATTGCTCGGAGCGCGGACACATTTCTATAAACTGTTCTAGGCCGCCACGCCGATCTAGATGCAACTTATGTAGCAAAAGTGGTCATACAGAAGTGCAGTGCTTTATGCAAAAACCATCTACATCAAATAACGATAATAATACTGGAGGACGGCGTGTGAATCTTGTAACTCTACCAGACGAATACCATAAACTTATTTTAATAAACGGAAAATCACATTTGGCGTTCATCGACTTTGGAAGTGAATGTAGCATGATTAAAAAAAGTAAATTCGTAGCACTTAAGGCCTCTTCCACTCCTAGTCAGCATCACTTGCTGGGATTTGGGGGTGGCTCTTATCAATCATTAAAAAAAAAACTTTAGCAGAAGTATCCATCGACGGCGTGATTGCAAACATTCATTTGGAGGTTGCTGATGATGCATTACTGCGGACAGATGTTCTTATTGGGAGGGATTTTATTGATCAGGGTCATATTCGGGCAATTAAAGAAAACCATAGTCTAAAATTTGAAACTCTAGAGTCTAGAGCAACCCAAACCAATGAATGCCTGTTCATTAAAGTCAATGTCTGATCCGATATCAATAACAGACATAAAATATAATATGGAACTCTGTGATAATGAAGTATTTTCTCTAATCGAATGTCTCAACGAATTTCGTCATTGTTTTGCAAAAGACTTGTCTGAGTTAGGACAATGCACCATGTCAGAGTTTAGAATACAGCTCAAGTCGAACGAAGTTATTCATAAAAAACCGTATCGCTTAGCTTTTACAGAACGTCATAAAGTGCAATCCATTGTTGATGAATTACTCAAAAATAATATTATCCAAGAAAGTACATCTGAATATTCGTCCCCATTGCTACTGGTAAAAAAGAAAAATGATGAATACAGGCTATGCGTCGATTATAGGCAATTAAATTCGATTACCATAGGTCAGCAGTTTCCTATGCCTAATACTGAAGATCAATTGGCACAACTAACTGGATTTAAATATTTTATTTGCCTTGACCTAATATCCGGTTATTATCAAATACCAATTGAAGAATCATCCAGGAAGTATACTGCCTTTTGCACGAATGATAATCAATACGAGTTTCTCAGAATGAGTTTCGGACTGAAAAATGCTCCAGCCGAGTTTCAAAGCACTATGAACAAAATTAAACATCGAGTAGGAGATCAATCTATAATGATATATATAGATAACATTGTGATTCCTAGTACAACATTTGAAGAGGGACTAACAAAACTTCGATCTTTACTTGAAGTGATTATTGAATCAGGATTAACATTCAAACTAGAAAAATGCTGTTTTTTTTACACTGAGATCGAAATACTGGGTCATGTCGTAAATGAAAAGGGCGTACGGCCAGGTTCAAAAACAAAAGCAATTTTAGAATATCCCCAGCCGAAAAACGTTCATGAAATTCGCCAATTCTTAGGGCTTAGCGGATATTTCCGTAGGTTTATTAAAAACTATGCTTTATTAGCGGAACCTCTAACGTCTAACATCACTACTAAAAAAAAATTCAGAATTTGTGTGGAATATCGAGCAAAATACAGCATTTAACAATTTGAAGTCCTTACTCTGCAGCGACCCAGTATTAGCAACTTATAATATTGACGCCAGACTTGAACTCCACACAGACGCATCGACCAACGGATTATCGGGGATTCTAATGCAGGAGGAGTCTGGGCAATTAAGACCGGTACAATATTTTAGCCGCCAAACTAACTCAGCAGAAAAGTGTTATTCAAGCTTTGAGCTTGAAGTGCTTGCAGTCGTCGAAAGTCTTGAACGTTTCCGGATGTATGTTTATGGTAAACATTTAACTATCGTAACGGATTGTAAAGCTATAGAGGCGTTAAAAACAAAAACTAATCTAAATAGAAGAATCGCTAGATGGTGGCTACGACTATCTGAGTTTGATTTTGGAATTGTCCATAGGTAAGGAAAACTAATGCAACATGTGGATGCACTAAGTCGACAGCCCTTAGAAAATCATAATTCAAACATAAATAAGAAAAGCAATGTCCTTAAAATAGCAATTAACAATACAGATTGGGTTGCAACTTTACAGGTGCAAGACCCAAAATTATTGGAAATCATCGAAAAGCTCAAATTAAATGGCAAAGATAATGAAACAAAACAGCTACGTATTGATTATACCTTAAAAAATAATAAATTGTATAGAAATCTTAACGGGGGTAAGATGTGGGTAGTTCCAGCCGGTGTACGTTGGCAAATCGTCAAGAACTATCATAATGACCGGGGGCACTTTGGTGTTGAAAGGACACTACAACAACTTTCTTCAACATTTTGTTTATTTGAGTTTTTCTTTTCAAGTTCTGGCAAATTTGACGCGTGTTTATATTTTATTTTATTTAAAAATGGCAAAAAAGAAACATACAATTAACAATTTTATTTGATAAAAAATGAGTGAGAAAAGAGAAAATACCTTTCCCCTTAAATAAATTGCAACTGCGTATCCGAGAAGTTTCAACTCCTTTTGGACAGACTATACCTATACTCTGGGATGTGTGGCTGGTCCGCAATCTTTCGGACTATTTTCTGGAAAAGTGCGACCATAATACTTTTCCAGCAGTATGATTTTGGCTTCTTCGTAGAGTCTTGTACTTCTGATGGTTTTTCTTCCGGATTGGATCGTAGTGCAGTCCTTAGTACTGATACCAGAGCAAGTGGTATTCCATTCCGAAGTTTTGGTGCTTATGTTAAATAACAAGTTCCCTCAACTGGTCCTTACCTAAATATAACTAAATGGTCAATTACTTGTCCTTAATTTATTTTATATTTACTAAAAAAAAATTAGGTAATATTAGAAATAATTGGTGGTGGTGGTGGGCTATCCAATTAAAAAGTAGAAACCCTACGAACTTTACCCAAAATTCTATATCCACTACAGTGATGCGCGATATTCCAAAATCATGTCGATAAATCGAAATGAAAATATAAATACAAAAAGAAAATCAGCAGAAAAAAAAGTCGATAGCTATGAGGTATGATTTAAATTTGTATGTATTTTTTTTTTTTTTTTTTTTTATATACCTACTTCTCCCGGGAAAGGCGAACCTATAACGCTTCAACAGCGCCCCGAGATGCCTGCAGATGTATGTTTGTTCTGCACTTAAATTGCTGCAAATTGTAGTCTTCTGGAAATATATCCCCAGGAAGCGAGTTCCAAAGTTTGCTTGTCCTGTAACAGAAGGAGTTTTGGAAAGTTGATGTCCTCGCGGTTGTCAAGTGTACTGTATGATCATGAGCATTAGCAGCCTGTCTTGTTGGGCGCCCAAAAGTTGCATTTCGAGGGATAATGTCTTTGAGTTCCTCAGAACATCTACCATGGAAGTACCTATAGAACAAGCATAGGTCAGCGACTTGTCTTCTGTGCACCAACGGTTGTAGATTCGATGTGAGTGTAGGGTCTCCAATGAGTCGAACTGCTCGTCTCTGTATGCTATCAAGCAGGTTAAGTGAATGTTTTGGGGCCGAGCTCCATATATGGGTACAATATTCCAAGCCTGGTCTAACCTGTGCTTTGTAGAGAAGGAGAAGTTGCTAGGGGCTAAAGTACCTCTTTGCTCTAAATAGGTAGCTCAACTTTGCGGACGCCGATTTTGCGATATAGGATATGTGGTTCTGCCATGTGCTTCCTGAGTTGACTGTGACTCCTAGAAGGTGCATTGAGTCCTTGTGATGGATTGGATGGTCATCCATTTGGATCAACAGTTCGATGCATTTTTTCTGGAAAATGTTGTGAACTGTGTCTTGTTTGCATTACATACAACCAAGTTGTCCTTTCCCCACTTCAAGATTTTGTCCAGATCATCATTTAGAGAATTAATTTGTTCACATCTCTGACTGTGTGATGTAGCCGTATTCACAGGCCCATTGTTCGAGATGGAGGATATAAGAGTGCTGTCATCTGCAAAGCTGTATATATTATTATTTGTCGATCCAAGCAAATCGTTGATGTGGAGAAGAAATAGAGTTGGAGAAAGAATAGATCCTTGGGGCACTCCTGCATTTATAGCAAACGAATTGGATGATACACCATCTACAACAACTTGGATCGATCTTCCCAGAAGAAAATTTTGCATCCATCCGCAGAGTTGTTGTGGTAATCCGTAAGACGCTAACTTGCCTAATAGGGCTCTATGTCCAAGGCTACGGCTCTGGATTCGCCGTGTTGTTCAATTGATTGTGTCCATAAGTGCGTTACGTATCTTAGCAGGTCAGGTGGAAAATTCAAAGGCCGCCAAGATCATGTGATTTGACACCGTTAGACTTCTTTCTTTGGGGATATTTAAAAGAAAAAGTGTAAAAGTGTACGTGAATAAGCCAAGAACAATTCAAGAGCTAAGGATGAGATCATTCGGCGCATTAACGACATTGAACCTCAATTTTGTCTCAGTCATTAAAAGTATGGACCATCGGATAGAGGTATGCCACCGAAGCCGTGGCGAGCATTTGCGCGATATTTTGTTTTAATCATAATTGTCATAGATCCTTCTATCATAATAATAAATGTTAAGATAAAACTCTGAAAACTTTTTGTTTTATTTACAATTAACATCGTGCATTCTGGACTCTATGAAAATACATATACAGTGCACTCCCTCTTAACGAACTGTTCTCTTATGTGGACAAAAACCTCCGGTCCCGTGACTGCCTACTTAAGAGGGATTTCACTGTAATACAAATCCAACAGATGACTTCGTGGAGTGGCGACTTAGAAAAAATCTTAAGATTATTGAGCCACGAGTCTCGGTGTTCGAGTGCAAAAAATCGGTGACAAGTCACTGATGCATCGATAATATCGAAAAAAGATTATCGAGTGAAATTATCGATATTTATTTCGATGAATCGAGTGATTTGATATTTATCGCGGATCATTAACTTTCAATTCAGAATCAGAATCACCCAAATGACCATGGAATGGTTTCGGAAGAGGTTTTCTTAGTACCTTAACTGAGGTCTGGCTGTTTCATGATGGGGTTTCACGCATCAAGCGAAACTCATTCATTTAAATATATAGGTAGGTATAAGAAGTCAGCTGCATTCTCGCTGTTACTTTAGCCAGAAAACGCCAAGCGTCATGTTCCTTACCTGATGAGCCACCAAGCATTTCTAACTTCTGAGTGACGCAAGACACAACGAACTTAAAGCTATTCCACCTTCATCTGTATATTCAGTACGGGAAAAAGACACTTTGTGACACATACACACATCTATAAGGACTAAGCAACTTCGTTAACATCTTCTTTAACAAAGAAGCCTACCAGGAGTTGGTAAAAATATTCTTGGGCACTATAGGTATATTCGTACTGCCAACGAACAAACTTTGCCCAATGCACTCTTGCAGTAAATTTATAAAAGACAGACATACACAGAGCTTCGGCATATGTTACTGTTCATCATGCAACCCCACACTCAAAAAATATTTAGTATAAAAATACAAATGAAATCTTTGTAAAAATACGAACAGCGAGAATTTGTAGAATGCACAAATGTTTGGTACATAATACAAATATTTGTTGTTTTGGCAAAATTATATAAATTGTTAAATTTGTAGACTTTGTACATTCAACGAACTCAACTTTGTAATTATTATACAAAGCCGAAATTGTTGAAAGTACGAACATTATTCGTCGATTGTACAAAGGCTTCATAAATAGTACGAATGGCGTTCGTAAATTTACAAATGAAGTCAAAATTGGTAAAATGGTAACTTTAACAACACCAATAATATATTCGTAGAAATACGAACATACCGTCATTCGTCGATTGTACAAAGGCTTCGTAAATAGTACGAATGGCGTTCGTAAATTTACAAATGAAGTCAAAATTGGTAAAATGGTAACTTTAACAACACCAATAATATATTCGTAGAAATACGAACATACCGTCATTCGTCGATTGTACAAAGGCTTCGTAAATAGTACGAATGGCGTTCGTAAATTTACAAATGAAGTCAAAATTGGTAAAATGGTAACTTTAACAACACCAATAATATATTCGTAGAAATACGAACATACCGTCATTCGTCGATTGTACAAAGGCTTCGTAAATAGTACGAATGGCGTTCGTAAATTTACAAATGAAGTCAAAATTAGTAAAATGGTAACTTTAACAACACCAATAATATATTCGTAGGAATACAAACATACAGTCATTCGTTGATTGTACAAAGGCTTTGTACATTCAACGAACGCCGTTCGTACTTTCGTAATATGTCGGCAAAATTGGTTAGATGAAGAATTTAAAAACAGAAATAAAATATTCGTAAAAATACGAAACTTCAGCCATTCGTAGAATATACAAAGGCTTTGTATATACTACGAATCTCATTCGTATTCAAAATGGCAGCCGAATTATAAATATATTATTATTAATTAATAATAAATTATTAGTAGAATGTACAAATAATTAGTATATAGTACGAATGTCATTCGTATACAAAATGGCGGCTGAAGTATAAATTAAATATTCGTAGAATGTAAAAATGTTTAGTACATAGTACAAATGTGGTTTGTAGTTCTTAAATATTGGTGAAATATGAATATGAACATTCGTATAAGAATTCAATTAGACGCGTAGCTGCTAGATTGTTCTGCTTTAGTTTCATCAAATATTTCAAAGACGAAAGACGTCTCCCTCTCCATTCCGTGTGCAAAAAAAAAAAAAAAAAAAAATTGTGTGAAAATTTTCCATTCACAATATTGTGAAATATTTTTTTTATTTACAATTTGGATTCGAATGGATATGGAATTGTAAGTCGAATCCGCAGGTAAGTCTTTTAATTTATTAGTTATTCTTGTGTGTGTGTGAAGTAGTGTAACTGTTTTGTAAAGTTTGTTGGTCAGAATAATTGTGTTTTTATCTAAAAATTACGTTCGTATATAGTAAGAAAATATTGCAATGCAATATATTTCGCTCGAGTTGTAGTATTTGGTCATTTTAGATTTGTGTTTGCGTGAAATTAATACAGCTTGCTGTAATTCATTTCGGTGATTCGGTACTCATAAATTGACGCCGGCTCCAGAGGACTAAAAATGTTTCACGCTAATGGCATAGTTCCCCTGCTGAATAACATTATACCTCAATGGTCGCCGGTTAGTCGAGGTCAGTTATCTGACTGGTGAGGTACGAAGGCAAATAGCATGAATTAATTTACAACGCAGCAATCTAATACACCGACTACAAACAGCCCTAGTGAAATGGTAGTGTTTCCATAGTAATTAACAAACGAACAAATTTGGCAGTGATAACTGTACCCACGTTTTACAAAAACATGTCATACACAATATTTTCGTATTAAGTCAAAACTTATTATTACATTCTACAAAATGTTTTTTTTTTTCAGCCGAAGTATATACGGTATACCTTAAGATGAGACCGTTTGAATATTGAACATAATCAAATTATATATTGTACAAAAACTTTCCGTTCACAAATAAATTCGTACTTTGTACGACATAATTATTACATTCTATAAAACCTCTTTTACTTTCAGCCACAAAATTTCGTAATATTACGAATGCATTCGTAATATTTACGAATATTTGTTCTTATATAATATGAATATATTTGTCCAATAAACAAATTAATTCGTAAAAATTTCACGAACAAATTCGTACATTTTACGAATGCATTCGTAATATTTACGAATATTTGTTCTTATATACTACGAATATATTTGTCCAATAAACAAATGGATTCGTAAAAATTTCACGAACAAATTCGTACATTTTACGAATGCATTCGTAATATTTACGAATATTTGTTCTTATATACTACGAATATATTTGTCCAATAAACAAATGGATTCGTAAAAATTTCACGAACAAATTCGTACATTTTACGAATGCATTCGTAATATTTACGAATATTTGTTCTTATATACTACGAATATATTTGTCCAATAAACAAATGGATTCGTAAAAATTTCACGAACAAATTCGTACATTTTACGAATGCATTCGTAATATTTACGAATATTTGTTCTTATATACTACGAATATATTTGTCCAATAAACAAATGGATTCGTAAAAGTTTCACGAACGAATTCGTACATTTAAGTATGCATTCGTCGTATTTATTAATGTTCGTTTGTAGATTAAACGAATTGGTTCGTAACATATATTTTTTTGTCGTTCGTACATTGTACAAAGAGTGACATGTAATATCTACCAAGGCGTTCGTCTGCTGAAAACTACAAATGGTTTCGTAAAATGTAATAACTATTTCGTGCATATAACGAAAATTTTTTTTGGGTGCAAACCGTATCCTTTCATCCTTGCAAGTCAAAATTTATGTCTTTCATAAAATTCGACGAAAATTTGTAAAAGGGACGACGTTACCTATACCCACCACTGTTTCGCCTCGAATCGTCTATAAACTGTAAAGGAATCATAAGAAGAAAAATAAAATATGCAGGACATAGTTTGCCGTCGGCTTTATAAAACACTTTCATCCGCCAAGTGAATCCATGTCTTTGCCTCCATTTCACCCCTGAGTTATTCTACCCGAAAGGAAACTTCATAAAGTGAATGACTGTATATCCCTACAAAAGGGAGAGCGCAAAAAAAAAAGAAGCAAATATTCTTATCTATCCCATAACCAAATGTGCATCAGTGCATGTACAAGTATGTGGATTAAAAAAAATGTCCTGCATAGCAGAATCATCTGTTGTGTGTTGTGTGCTTTAGCAAGCTGATGGCAGGTGGGTGGCGAAGCACAAGTAGTAAGCGGAGTCACACAACTGAATTCAGAAATAAAAATCCTGAAACCGTTTCCAACGCAGAAGAAACAAGATAATAAAGAACCGATGAAATGAAATCCGACGAAAAAGAAGCACAAAAGGAAAAAGAGTAACGAGAGAGAGAGAGAGAGAGCGTATCATTTCACACACAATATTCTTCTCATGTCTCCTTAATATGTGTGAAGTGTGACCACTGCAGAATTCTGCAAAAGGGCCAATGAAATCAAAAAGTGTCATTTCTGAAAATTTAGAATCTTAAAAGATATTTAATAAGTATTGCCTCTCTAAACACTGTAATAGTGTTGTGATAGGCAACTGCGTTACATTTTAAAGGTTTCTATTTCGAAATAACAACATTTAAAATATTTTTGAAGCGATTTCTCCAACAAAAAAAGGTGCCAAAAAATTTGTGGCAGGCTCTTAAAAAACTATTAGCAGACTCGAAATTCTGGGGCCGAATTACCGCATCCGTGATCGAGCCATACGTCACTGAATTTTGTGGATTTTACAAGCAAAACAATCACAAATTCAGTCACGTATTACTCGATCACGGATGCGGTAATTCAACCCCTGTTCAGGCATAACACACACGAACAGGATACACCAGACCAGAGGTACCCACATTCCACGGGCATTGCCTGCCAGAATGAAAAAGTAAATTTCCTCAGAGTGTTGCCACTTCATTCGATAGATGAACGCAGCATTTCGTCTATGTATGGACGGTTCAATCAAGCAGCACCAGCAGCAAACAACGATGACCAGGGCCGGACCAACCATACGTGCAAGATGTGCAAATGTACAGGGCGCCAAGTTCTGTGGGCGTACTGCTAGAAAAGGGCTAAAGTCGAATGGGAGAATGGGAGAAAATCTTCGTCTTTGAGATGGAAACAAATAGAATCCAACTTCCTCCGCTAAACAATTTAAAATTATTTAACTTGTGGTTGAGGGTCCCCCTCCAACAATCAGTGTTGCCATGAAAATATTTTTACAAATCTGCAATTATGACAAAAAAAAAATCTGCAATACAGATTTCTATAGAAAAATCCTTCGTCACAAAATTTGTTTTACTTATGTAACAATAAAAACGTAAAAATTGAATACGAAAATGACATCATACAGCGAAATCAAGTGTGCAACAAATGTTAAAATTTGTTAAAAAGAACAAAATATATTATTGCGGATGCAGACAAAATCTGAAGCGCAGATTTCTGTTTTTTAAAAGTCTGCAGGAAGGTTGAAAATCTGCAAATGGCAGACAAATCTGCACTTATGGCAACGCTGGTTACAATACAAGATATACCTGAACCCTATATTTAGTTTGGCGGTGTGATCAGCTTGGTTAACCTCCGCGCCGAATGGTTAACCAGATTTGTGCCAAATACAGAGAGTAAAATGGGGTGGTACGGCATAATGCGAGATATGGCACCCTCTCAATATTTTCTCAAAACGATTTTGTTTTAAAAACAAAGACACAAAATATCATTAAGTTTTACGTAAGTTCCTGAAGGGTGCAGTCGCGACCTGATTTGCATGTGGACATTTCTAGTAACAAACGAACTAAAAATAAAAGTGAGTAAATTACACCAGTCAATTTTTGTGTGTATGGGTGAAAGAAGTGTAGATCGAAAACTATTCGGTGTCCGGTATTCATTAGCCGTTTTTTTTTTTATCAGCCCTGATCTATTATAAATATAGATCACAATCACAAATCATGATCTGCAAATTTATTCTATAGGTACTATTTCTCGCTGCGTTGTTTTGCGCTGTTTGTTTAAAATGTTGGTGTGCCTGTAAACGATAGTCAAGCGGCACAGTCATGTTGCGTTTAAACCGCTGTCATTTATTTGTTGCATATTTGAACATAAAAAGTTAAATTAGATCCTAAAAAAACAAAATCGAATATCAAAACTATGCAACTTTCACTCAAATGGTAACACCTTCAAGTGAAATGTCCATTGACGTATAGAATATTGTGACTGCATGTTGCACCGAATGTTTGCAGTATGGCTGGTGCCAATATGAAGTTTGCTATACTCATTCATTTACATTAGGTATCTGTCGTCTTTTGAAAGCAACTGCTGCCACAACTCAAGAATTAAATTATTCTATGATCCGTTTCCGTATATTGTTTTATTTTCATGAGCTGATCCGGATCAGATCACGCTGAAACTAAAATACTGCTGTTGTTACAAACAAATTAAAAGCGTATCCCTTGTTTTCATTTACAGCTCTTACTGCGCGTATCTACGAGTTTCGTTCAGCGTTACCACTTACAAAAAAAGGAGCGAAGTAGATTTGATTCAAAAAGTGAAGTAGATTCAAGAAAAGGGAAGTAGATTTCAAAACCATAGTTTTGATAGCGTTTGTAATAATAATTCTTTCACTTTTTTCATGTATTTGGCTAAGCTTTTCAGAACCGACAGTAAGGAACCAAAACCGAACCAAACCAAACGTATGACAGAAAATTGAAAGGAAAAAAATAATAAACGTCAGAAAATTGTAATGAATTTTGTGTTCAAATTGAAGTTTGATGCAAACTATTCTCTTGAAATGTAAATTTGGGCTTACATAGAGAAGTGTAAAACATTATTTAAAATAATTAGTTTCGTTTTTTTTTTAAATAGATTTAAGGTTTTTTATTAATTAAATTAAGCGGATTAAATAGGGGATTTCTAAAGTGGAGTAGATAGAAAGAATTCAACAATAGTGCGAGGTAGAGAGCAGATTTTAATGTCTTTTTTTTTTTTTTTTTTTTCAAAATTGAAGCAAATCTATTTCAATTAAATTAAAGTGGTACGCTGGTTTGTTCATGTTTTTCGCGAAAAAAAAAAAAATACAACATCATTTGGTAGATATTAGTGATGCGCGATAATCTAAATTTATATCGATAAATCGATACTTCAGTATCGAAAGGAAAATATCGATGCAAAAAATTAATCGGTCCGAAAAAATCGATAATATCGATAAATTCGATATTTTTTTAATTAAAGCTAAATATTTGTTTGCAGTTAATAATTCATACCAACAAATAGGTAACAATACAATATAAAAAAACCGTCAAAATTTCATGTTTCCTTACTTTATAGAGCTCAAAATAACTTATTTTTATTAGATAAACTAGCTGACCCGGCGAACATCGTTCCGCCCAAATTCGTGAATGGAATGAAAATAGAAGAAAGAAACAACTAAGGGATGCTTCAAACCCCCTAGAATTAGGAGAATAATCAATTGGCTTAGCACAGTCCAAATTTTCAATTACCTATCTAAAAAGTTATTTGTTAATGCACTGGAAGAATGTAGGTATTTATCCCAAATGGTATTTGAGCTATCAAAATAGTTAAATATAGTTAAATAAACTAGAAACTAGAAAGAAATAGGTACAAAATGAGAGAAAAGTCAATGATTATTGACACTCGCAATACCGATTTTTGTATTCACAATCAAAAAGTAATAGAAATTGACAATGAATCAGCAATCCACTGCCAATTGACAATCTTAATATCGATTAAAATAATTGGTTGATTAACACCAAAAACCAATTCCGTTACAAAAGTTTCGGGTCATTGAGGTTGCGCAACAAAATTACCAAAATCGCTCGTGCATTCAGCCAATCACGTGGCGTCTTTTATTTTTAGTTCAGAGCAGAACCTGAACTGTCATACAAAAAGTTCCCCATACAAACTTTCATAATTTTTTTTTAACGTGAATCTTTCCGTAATTTTAATAGTTATTCGAATCCATCAAATCTGAGACCATCCAAATCGGTCCAGCCGTTCTTGAGTTATGAATGGTGTAACTATCCCGATTTTGTTTTATTTATAGTTATTAATCTAACATTAAAAGAAAACTTAAAATAATTTCCATTATTTAATGTAAAATATATATATCTAACATTAAAAGAAAACTTAATAAATTTCCATTATTTAATGCAATAACAAGTAAATAATAATTACTTAGGAACTTTGATTGTATTAAACTACGTATTTAGTTTTTTTTAACTTTATAAAGCGAAAGTTAACATACTGATACAAGCATTTCCAAGATTATGGTTTTCTTTGAGCTTGTTTTAGTGACTGCACAAAGTGTTGCATTACATAACATCAGAATTCAGAACTTTCTAAAAATATACATAATACAAATCCATCAAGCGTAGGCGAAGTAGTGACCTAGAAAAATTGGTGGACTAAGAAAATGTCTTAAGTTTATTGAGTCGTGAAATGTCATTGAGGCGCGTCGTCGTGTATTTTAATCAATGACCGAACAGATAAAAAACTATGAAAGTCCCAGTTGTGTTCGAGTGCAAAAAATTGGTGGCAAATCATCGAAGCATCGATAATATCGAGAATAAATTATCGAGTGAAATAATCGATATTTTTTCACGAAAATATCGATGAATCGAGTGATTCGATATTTATCGCGCATCACTATAGATATGGCACCTTTAAAGTTTGGGATATGTAGCAACGGTGCCATTTCTCCCATTATTAGTTTTATATTGAGGTAAATTTCAGAACTAAAAACAGATGAATCGATTTAATGTCTAATATGCCATTTTTGGTCTCAAGGATCGTGTAGATCTTTTTTCAATATTTTTAACAGGTGTGGGAAGAAAAACTCAAAGAAAACATAAGGTAGGGGGAGATGGGGTACATTGATACATGGGGCACATAGATACAACCGGAATTATTTGAAAACAAGGCACGTCAGACCACTCAACGAAGCACACAGTGCAACGTGTCTATCAATGCGCAAATATATCTGGTTGACATCACTGTTCAGTCATCATCAACAGTTTCATATGAAGTTATTTGGGGAATATAAATGTCCTTCGTAATTTGATGTTTACTAAAAATGTTGTTATAAAACATTGCTTTTACTGCATTTAATATAATATTTTTTTTAAGTCAGTTGGGGCACATTGATACGTACGACCCTGGTGTAGTTTGATGACTATCAATGCACCTGCAGAACAACAAAAGGACTATAAATACCAAGTTCCTTGTTTTGAGTTCTTTAGTTTACGTTATTTATGTAAGAAGCTTAGGAAAGCATTTATTTCTAATTAAAACTAATATAAACTTAGGTTAACATGATTTATCAAATACCAAAACACTGTTTGTATTGTTATTTGTTATTAAAATACTAAATAATATTTTAATAATTGAAGTTTTTCAAAAATAATACTGATTAAATTGCTATGAATCAAAGTGACTTGGACGTGTACCAATGTACATCGTGAGTGGGGCAGTTTGATACAATTTTTTTTTTTTTTTTAATTAGGTTCTTATATTTTTTTGTGAATGGATTTTAGAGTAAATTCGTCTGATATTAGCTAGTTATAAGGTAAGGACCCTCAACACATCACATATTTTATTTTGTTATTTCTGTCATTATGCTGTCTTTTATTTGAGTGTCAGGCAAAATCGTATCAATGTGCCCCAACTCCCCCTACCATATATCCAGTTTTTTTATAAAATTTTTTGAACTCTTACGTTTTTACATTTTTAGTATCAAACTATGAATTAATTTATGTTCCCATTTTTTGTTTTTAAATTAAACAAAGAGTTTAAAAATGAAATATGCTTTATTTTAAAAAGTAAGTACTACGTCTTTCATGTTTTTGTACCTTATGCGAATCTCTTTCAAAACATTAAAAAAAAACGTCTGTTTTAGAACGTTTGAACCTATTTATATCTATAAAGAGACGTTTTTTTTTTTTTTTTTCTATGCGCTCTTTTACCATTCATCCGTACCCCAGTTTCCTGACTTAATGTGGGCGCTATTCAACAAAGGGGCGTGTCACCTCCCATTGAACAAAAATAAAACATTAACATCGGTATTTCTCGGCACGCAAGGAAGCTAGTGTTGTAAAATTTTAGACTTTGAAGCGGGGTTTGAAAAACAAAACATTATACCTCAAATATCACAGCGTTCTTAATACCACAATCTTAATATTTATATGAGGTTTTTCCCTTAAAACTTAGCGAATTGACATGAATTGCCTTTTGTAAGCAATTTCGTGCTCAAATAAATTCTTTAAAGTGTCAACACCGGCCCCCCACTTCTATTTATATATTGAGGACAAAAATGGAGGATGCAATTTTATCTCACGATACGACGGCAAACATACGCAAAATGAACAGAGTACAACCGGTGTTGCTCGCCTGCTCGGGAATCCACTATCCACGCAACTCTAATGTCTCATCTCTCATGTACATCTATAGAGAACCGTAGGTACCTATTTGGCGTTCTGTGTATTTCCCTTGTAACGGTATGCATACATGATATATAAAGTGACAGTGGCGGAAACATAACCAGAAGGATAATGTTATAATGCTTCAGCACAGAGTCCTTCTGTTCAGCCATAGCTACCTACTGTGTACGTGCAGTGTGTTCTGTGTTGTGTGTTGTGTGTCTATCTCCTCTCGCATTGGAGCTATGCTCGGAATAGAGTCCCTCTGTCCCGCCCCCCGTGCGCCTGCTGAACTGACTGACGAACGTAAATAAAAATGAACAACTGTCAGAGCTCAGAGGAGAGACAGAGAAGTACTACATTACCACCAGAGGCGCTTCATGGTTGTATGATGGGCCAACAACTACAACAACATCAATGATGATGATAATAATAGTCCACGAGTAAGGCAAACCAGGGATGTAAACAGAAATGGCGGAGGCCAAAGCTACCAGGCGAGCAGGCAAACTAGTTAGCAAAAATTGATTCGTCCTCGTGGCTCCCAGTAGCGTAAATATCAAGTCAAAACCAGCGTGGCATGGGTCATGGCCTGAAAAAAAAAAATCAAAACACACTTCAAATATGAACAAAACGAACACTCTGGATGTGCAGGTATGTGTGACTGAGGGTGTTTTCGAGGAAGGTGGAGAGTGGAGACCCGCTCTTTTCTCTTCAGGTTTTTCCATTTCAATCTGATTAAGAATTCACACCACGTCCGCATACTTCTTCTCGGTTGTTCGTACACCTCGAGCAATTTCCATCTACAATGGTTTTATTGCACTGAGCACCACCCGACGGCCAACCCTGTGTCAAGCCACATTTCACCTAACCTTGTCGGTGGTAATGGCGCAGGGTGGCCAAAGTCCCTGTGGGGAGTGTTGAAATAGTGAAATACACTGGCAAACTTTTCCGTATCCTCCTTAGTACTTTTTGGGTGTTTTTTTTTTTTTTTTTTCTATTCCACTATGGGCTGGTTGTGTTAGTGCATAAGTTTTGTTGTCGAATATACGATGGGGTGGGTGGTAGTGGTAATCACATAACGGGTTTCAATATTTTCACCACCGGAGTAAGTCATGTCGAGGGTATCTACATCGGGAAGTTTTGCGGATGGAGAATCATCCTATTTGTACTCGCCGGTCGCCGCATCTATATAGTGAGTGCGGAATGAGAATGGGTGGATGGAAGGGTGGTTGTGAACGTTGGCAGTGTGGGTGCTTTCTTTTGTCGTCGTGAACTTTTTTTTTTTTTTTTGCTTTATTGTTCTCCGAGGGTGATATAAAAATGTATGCATGAAATGCTTTAGAAGAGTAGGTACGAGCAGCAAAAACCGACACGACGGGAATCGGAATGGGATAGATGAAGTGGGTTATAGTTGCCATTTCGGTGTTTCTTTTGGTGCAATTGTTTTGCGCGCTTTTTATGCTTTTTTTTGCTTTTCACTACCCAGAATGTGTATTTGTGTGTGTGTGGGACTCTTTTCATCCGTCTCCGCATGCTAGGCAAACAAATAAAGCGAATTTATTGGCGTATGGATGATTACGTGACGAGTCGCAGCAGGATGTTGCCAATACAAAGTGACTAACTTTCAGTGTTATCCGGCTCTTGCAGTATTTAGGTTTCTTATGGTTTAATTTGAATCAACTCAGTCCGTCACACTCGCGTTTAACATTGACTTTAACTCACGATCCAAGCGCGCATTCTAATATGGCCTAAGCCAGTGTCCGGGGGTATTTTTAAGGATAATCCCTTCAAACAAAAATGTAAATTAAAATTTTCCGAACAACCGCTCTTTTTCTTACGTATAACAACAAAAAAATAATGTTATAAGACTCGTCTAATAATAAACCAAAAGACACTTTGAAAAATATCTAACAACTGGCTCAACGATCGCGTCCAAAAAAACATAGAAAACGAGTCCAAAAACTCGTCCCAAACTGCGTCGACAAACTAATCTAAAGAGTCAAAAAAAACGCGTACAAAAACTTGTCGAATACTAATCTGAATGGCGCCAAAATAAAAAAACAATTCTAAAAATAAGTCGAAAGCATCGAGAACGAGCCAATAAGTACGTCCAAAAAGCTCCCAAAAATGAGATGCAACCCGAATCAAACGCGTCCAAAAATTCATTGAAAATCGGCGTAGCCACGTCCAAAAATGTTTTAAAATCGTCTAAAGAATATGTGAGAATGCGTCCAAAAAGGAATTAAAGGCATGGTGATATTCTTCAAAAACTCTTGCAAAGCGCCTCCAAAAACGAGGTCAAAAATGCATCGAAAACGACCTTAAAAATTCGTACAAAAATAGGTGGGAAAACGCCACAAACTAGTAAAAAGCGACTCCATGTGGGAGTTTCCCAATTTATATATATACGTTGGTGCTTGTGCGCTCTGTGCAATGTCAATAGAGGACAAAACATAGAACTCCGCTCTGATGATAAATTTCGTGCTTAATTGTCCAACACTGACCCCAGCACGGTTGCTAAATTGGGCGCTTTGTTGTATTTTGGGCTATCTTTTTACTTAAAAAACGATAGGAATTTCTTCCAAGAGCGCCCAACACAATTTTGGGCTACGTATCGTTTTACAAATTGTGAGTTAATTTCGTTAGTTTTATTCTTTCACAAAACTAAAAAAAATAAATATTTTCGAACAAAACCGCACTTTTAAAACTTGGCAGCACTCTTGCAGTCAAGTGACATCGAACAGTCGTTCAAGTTGCACGCGCACCAATTCATTTTGCAGGCCTTTTGGTTTGACACAAGCCAATAGCAGAAAAAAAAAGTCAAATAAATTCCAAGGCGTAGAAGTAAAAAAAAAAAAAAACGCGGTGAGAATAAGTCTGAAAAATACAAAAATTTTCAAAGATTTTTGGGCTTCTTTCTGAGCAACGATATTGGGCTATATATATCAGCTTTAAAATTTTGTATGTTTTGTTTATTGGCTTCAGTGATTAGTCCTTTTTGTAAGGGCTTTCCAAGCCCTGGACAACTCAGGAACTCAGAAACACGCAAAAACTCCTCCTGGTCACTTTTTTTTCAAAACAATAAAAGGGAAGAAAGGTGTTTCTATTTAAAAGTCATATCGTCGTTGAACAGTCAAAACCTCGTATCTACAATTTGCACGGTTTTCAGGAGACTCAAAAAACTTACTAAATCCTAAAACAATTGGTTTAAAAATTTATTTTTATTTTTATTAAAGTAGACACTATTTTTAATAGAAAAAAAAAAAAAAAATAAAGAAAATAGTTTCAAAAAATCTAGACGTAACAAATTATTATAACGACAAAAAAAGAGATATGAGGTTTTGACTGTTCGACGACTTATACAAACTTGTGTAGGAATGTCGCCTAAGCTGGCAACACCATGCGGCATAGAACAGCATCTAACATTTGGTACTGCTTTTTTTCTGTTAAAGCGAAAAACATTTTGCGGCCTTTTTGCTTTGTTCGTTTTCATTTTCCCAGCGAGGATGGATTGGGGTGGCCCGACTCACTGGATGTTCGCTTCGGTTAGTTAAAATCGTTCCTTTTTCATTCTTGCTGGATTTCCTTTCGTATCTTCGTAATCGTTTTTTTTTTTTGTCCCCCTGCTGGTAGGTATTCCATGCTGGCAAAGTTCTCGTAGTTGATTTTAAAGCATCGCACTGCTGTAGTGTAAATATTTCAAATGCGCACCCACCCTTGATGTATACATGAAGAGGTTAGGTTATGTGTGATATGCATGTGCATGAGTGTTTGTGGAGATTGAATTGCAGTCAAAATATCAAAAGCTTTAAGCATTTAAACTTTACTGGGTGAATTCTCGACCTTTTTTTTTTCTTCTTCTTCTCTTTTACTCGTTTTATGTATGCGAGGACGAATGATATATATTGGGATAACGAACGGGGTATGGTGGACCGATTGTAATAAAGTCAGAAAATCAAGATATCTCTCTGCACATTTACCAATCTCCTTGTTTGCGCGCGAGGGGGTGTACTGTGTGTGAGTATAGATAGTAGGTGTATACTCGTACGTAGCGATATGCAATTTTTCGCTTTCCCGACCAAGGACGTATAGGGGACTAAAAAAAAAAACGAATCATTTTTTTGTTTGTTGTTGCTCAGATTGGCTTGTATTGGAGAATTTTTATTCAACATTTTCCAACGTAAAGTTTGACACAATCCGGAGAATTGATGAGCCATTTGGGAGTGGATTGGGGTTGGGGTATTTTTCTGTATCAAGGGCTACTATGAGTGGGAGGCGAGTCGTTAAGAGAGGAACGACTTAAAAAATTATTTATACATCAACACTCTTGATTAACTCACCGTCTAACGAGCGCGAGCAGGTTGAGTCGGGGGGCGCATGTGTTCGTGTTGAGGTTCTTTGGTACAGGGTATAGGTATCCATGGGGGGCGATGATCATGATGGCTTTGCGGTTTGCTGATACCGATGAAAGTGAGAGGGTTAATTTTGATGATGCTATGCTGGGTATACACAGTTGTAACCACATTCATTTTAAATGTTTGAATTCACGTTCGTAGGGGTTGTGTTTATCTTGGCCGTCTAAAGATTTGGGTTCATGTTTGCGAATTTGTTAACCATACGGCGGAAGGGGGGAGGTCTTAAATGGTAGCTGAGTTGGGAAGCTATACCTACCTAATTTAGATAATTGGATGGTGTTTCACTTTTGTTAGTTGTTTCGATAAATGAATAGTTATTACACATATATTCAATCAAGCGATTTTTAGTTTTTGGTTGCGGAGTCTAGTAGCCAATTTTGAATTTTTTCACAGCTCGAATGTTTGAGTCAATCTTTAACCACAGATAATATAATATACAGATGTCGCAGTCCCATAGTTAGGTGATGTCCGCATTTCTTGTAATCGTCCAACAATGCGCGTAAAAACGAATCAAAGTACGCACGTAAAAACGCGTCAAAATACGCACGTAAATCGCGCAAAATACGCGTCAAAGTACACGCAAAAAGCGGGCGTAAAAACGCGACGAATACGCGCGTAAAACGCGTCAAAGTACACGAAAAATACGCGCATAAAACGATCCAAAATACGCGTGTAAAAACTTTTTTTTTAAAGTTTCGAAGTGTTTTTATTGCCATTATCGTTTTATATAATATTATAACTACTTAATTTTACCCGCAAACCAAAGTGCTTATCTGCAGGTGGTTCTTAAGAAAATTTGAATTGGTTTTGAAGTGCTTTAAATTTTAAATGAATTCATTGGTTTACATTTTGTTTACTTTTTATAACTAAATTCAGAAATTTCAAAAAGTTGAGCTTTTACGTTACAAAATACAAAAAACGCGTCAAAATACGACCGTAAACGCCCAGAATACGCGCGTATTTTCGACTTTTTTCCAAGACTAAGGTTTGTGATTCAGTAGGATACTGCTCCTGTAAATTTCAACGAATAAGATGACAACTATCCTTTCATGTTTTTGAAGCTTGATGGGGAGAATGCCATCCTGCTCTGGCGATTTATACTTAGCAAAACTGCCCAGTAGATATTTTCCTTAGTTATGATGCGCTATATTTCTTTCCGTTCCGAGGGAAGATTCCTCCGCAACTTGGGCGGGATTACGCAGTAGTCTTTACAACCAGGAAAGTGTGTGTTGAGTAGCAGCTCTAAGGATTCGTCAGTGGATTCCGTCCAGGTTTCGTCCGTTCCCTTGATAAGAGATGGACTAGAGTGCCCTTTGGAATTTGGATATAATCCTACTGAGTCTAGCAGTTTCCTTAAGAGTTTCGATAGATTGACAGTATTCTTACCATGCTTGTGTCTAAGCTGATCTGATAGATTTGTTGTAGAACTTTAGACAGTCCATATATGGTTGCCAGTACTTATTAATTGAGGTTACCGTGGAAAAAAAACGTCCCCGAACTGTAGACCCACAACCTCCAAATCCGAAGCTTGAATCAAATGCGGGCAGTCGTTTAGGATGCAGCTCTACTGAGCATACGGACAGACGGACAGAATTTCGTAACTCACTTTTTTGAGTTCCTCTATCATCGTAATGTAAGAATTGATTAACATATCGAGTTCAACATTTTCTACAAATATGTAGGTACAATTTTTTCCATCACTACGAAAAGGTTAAAAATAGAAACAGAATGCACCCGGCTTTGCTTTTCACAAACTGTTTATTTTTATGATGAAGTTAAAGGGATCTTAAGTGTTAAAATTTCTTAGGGCAGTTAGGTATACTTTGGACCTTCGCGGGAAGTCGAAAGACGTCGTTTGCGTTTTATCTCTATAGCCGCTGCGCTGCTGCCGCTACGTTTGTATCATTGGAAACAAGCTTTAAGGACAAATTATATTCTTAAGCTTCAAATCAAAAAGACAGAAACAGTAACTGAATAATTATAGAGCGCTTATTCAGGGAGACCAAGGGTGCGTGTATAGTATACATACTTCCGTTAACTACCTGCCTATAATTTCGATTAGCTCAAAGGTAAGCTGGACTTCTATTGACGAGGTATGAGAAGAGAGTAAACCTATAAACCTAAACTATATCTGATTCTGCTGAAGAGTTTCCTGATTTGTGTTCTTTACAGTTCAACATGAGTTATATATATGATTGTGTTGTAATCAGCAAGACTTTTATGGATATCATCCGTCAAAGGTCGGGTGGGCAATGCAAGTAATGATTATAAAACACTCAGTTTCGTATTACGTTTTATTTAATTATCAATAGGTATTATAACGGGTGATTTTTTAAGAGGTTTAGAACTTTAAAAAAAAAAAAAACACAAAAAATTCGAAAAAATGAATGAAACATTTATTTGAATCGATAGTTTGAACCTTGCAATTTAATGTTTAAAGATAATTTCATGCAAATGTTGACCGCGGCTGCGTCTCAGGTAGTCCATCCGCTAAGTCCAATTTTGGCATACTCTTTCACACATATCGGCCGGTATCTCACGAATGAATGCATGGATGTTGGCTTCCAGTGCGTCAATCGAAGCGGGCTTGTCCCTATACACTATAGCCTTGACATACCCCCACAAAAAATAATCTAATGGTGTCAAATCGCACGATCTAGGCGGCCAATTGACCGACCCGAAACGTGAAATTAACTGTTCACCAAACTCGCCTCGCAATTGCGCCATTGTTTCGCGTGCTGTGTGGCATGTGGCACCGTCTTGTTGAAACCACATATCATGCAAGTCAAGAACTTCCATTTCGGGCAAAAAAAAGTTTGTTATCATCGCTCGGTAGCGTTCACCATTGACAGTAACGCTGCGATTCGCATCATCTTTGAAGAAATATGGCCCAATAATGCCGCCGGCCCATAAACCGCACCAAACAGTGGCTTTTTCGGGATGCATTGGTAGCTGTTGCAATGCTTCTGGTCTTCACTCCAAATGCGGCAATTTTGCTTATTTACGTACCCATTCAACCAAAAATGAGCCTCATCGCTGAACACAATTTTTCGATAAAAAAGCGGATCCTCGGCCAGCTTTCCAAGAGCCCATTCACCAAAAATTCGGCGTTGTGGTAGGTCGGCTGGCTTTAGTTCTTGCACAAGCTGTATCTTAAAAGGCTTTACGCACAAATCCTTCCGCAAAATTTTCCACGTAGTGCTGTAACAAAGGCCTAACTGCTGGGAACGGCGCCGAATCGACATTTCGCGGTCTTCTGTCACACTAGCTGATACGGCCGCAATATTTTCTTCACTACGCACAGTACGTAAACGTGTTGGTGGTTTAATGTCCAACAAAGTAAATTTGGTGCGAAATTTGGTCACAATCTTCCGAATAGACTGCTCAGAAGGTCGAGAATGCCGATCATAAAATGGAAGCAGCGCGCGATGAACATTTCGAACCGAGCACGAATTTTGATAGTAAAATTCAATAATTTGCAAGCGTTGTTCATTTGTAAGACGATCCACGGTTAAATTGCAAACCAAACTGAAGCTGTTTGACAGCTACACAAGGTACTAAACACACGTCAGCTGTCAAAACCAGTGTTGCCAAAACCAAACCAGCTAAAAAATCACCCGTTATTTTACATTTAGTCACCTACTGCTTTTCTCTATGAGAAACTTATGTGTGCCTTTGTGCACTTACTAGTGATTCTCTTCGCTAACTAACTTAGACAAAAACTACTTAGGCACATAGGGGGAATCTTATCAGCAATATGCGAGCTTTCTTCAGTTGTGTTGTTATTAGAAAGTCGGCTGAAGCGTTGTCTCCTGCAGTTATTGTTGCGATTGCTACTCTTGCTTATCTCGTTATATGTTAACAGCTTTGTTTTTTTGTTATATGTTGTTGTCATATGTTTATTGTATGTTGACTGTCGACGCTATATCGCTGTTGCTAGGTGAGACCTATGTTGGAGCAACGGGTGGTGCAGCTTATTATTTTCGCTCAAAATTTGGTAATCGCAATCAACGTTGGCGTACAGTGGTCATTGATGGGCATGTTTTATTTTATTTTGATAAATGTTCCCATAACTTGCATATCAAGTGGATCTTAAGGTTTTCAAAATTTTGTTGCTCCCTTCTTAATAAAACATACCTATTTGAAATAACAGTGTACAGGTCGATCCAATAAGCGGTTTTTACATTTTACATTCGACGCAACTCCTTTACAAAAGGACATAGTAAGGTTCTTATACCTATATCATTTTCATTTGTAGATATATTTATAATTGAATGCGCAGCGGCTTAATGTTGGACTACTAAGCGACGAGTCCCAGGTTCGATTCCCGAAAAAAAACCTGAATTCCATTTGAATGTTTGCTTCAACTGCCCCACCTTTCGCGAAGGTCTGACAAACATATACCAGAGTATAGCTACAGAAGCTGTCATGAAAGAGCTTCTCAATTAACTGTTTGGACTCGGCATATAATTCGAAGAGGCGTAAACATACGCCTATTCGTGTTCCGAAACAATTACAAAATATCACTTACACCCCAGAAGAAAAAAACGAAATCTCAACAATGGGTTCAAATTCACTTACGACCTTTTTGATGCCAAAATTTGCTTTAGCAATTTTTTTTATGTAATAATTATTCTCAAAATGGGATTTTTGTTACTTTCGTCCCTTTGTGTTTCAATGAACGAATTGCGGAGTGTAGATCCCTCCCCTTCGTCCCAAAAATTACAAACTTACATACTTGCTTACATGGTTGTAAGAACCTAGGCCTAGGATCCCTACGGACCTGTAAGTGTAAAGACGGTATTGGGCATTTCGTATATTCTACAAAAAGCTATACATTGATCAATCATATAAAGAAACCTGGAGACCAATGTTCGAACGTTCTCGAAATAACATAAACCTTCTATGTAAACATCTGTTGACGAACTTCTTCGACATCGACCAGACGGCGCTTATCCTCAGCTAAGTATAAAACGGTCGACCTTGCTATAAGTCGTTAGGTCATGCGTTTATTTGCGACATTACAAAATTGTTACTAAGACCTTCAAGATCATTCCATTGGTTAACTAAAAGACGGACAAACGTTAAACCAATAAACGGTTACATTATCTTTATGGATATGGATAAGAACTGTGAAAAGTTTCCAAGCGCGATTAAAAAGTCAAGACCAAACATTTCCATCATTCCGTAAATGCTTGCAACATATTGAAAAAAAAAAGTACTAAAGCAAAGTCAAGAACCATCATAAATGACAGAACTTTAACCGCAGCACCCTTCTTAGTTAACTTCGCAGTGGAGTGACTATGTGCGATATAATGCTTTGGAATCTCTCTCTTAAGGAGAGAAAAGAAGATTTTTCCCCAACACATTCCACTCGGGGCTCGGGGGGCTACCATCCTACCATTCCTTCATCTATGATCAAATAACATGGATTGTACGCTCATCCCTCCGCCGAGTAGGTATAGGTATAGCTTTAGCTGTAGCTAGCTTGGGGGATGAATTGGATATATTAGCGATAAAACGAGGTGGAGAAATGACGTTGTCTTCAGCAGTTGACAGCTTCAGTTGAAAGTGAAGGTTGGTTGGTTTTGCGTTGAAAGATGATGAGTTGACGACGGCAGTGATGAGGGTACGAAACGACGGATAGATGGGTGGGCGATATATCTACTTGTATGCGGTGTGGGTCTAGATATATGAATGGAATAGCGGAATGGGGTCAAATGATGATTTTATTTGTAGCCTCGGTGGTTTTCGTAAGATTAGATTTTTATCGACGCAATCAATTTGAGATGGGGAGATTCATTGTATTTTGGAAAGCGGGTGTAGGAACATTCCATTTGGAGGGTTTTGGTACCCACTGTTTTGAGGTTAAGAGTGCAGAAAAGGAGTGAGTAAGAAAGAATTTAAAATATTTCACCTCGGTTATAAAAGAAGCTTTTTGGTGAGTTTTTTTTTTGTCGTTCATATGACCAAAAGGGTACCGTGAAATAACGCCGAGCGAAATAAAGTCGAATTTCCTTGTTCGATCTTATTTCACGTTGCTAAAGTGAAATTAAGACCAGCCGACCTTATTTCGCTTTGAATTTATAAATACATTTCAAAATTCCCCCTCTGTTATTTCAGCATTTAGAATTTGAGAAAATAAAATAAAAACAAAAAACTCGGGCGAATTTTGAACTATTATTTTCTCAAATTTCCTCTCTAGTTATTTCAGCATTGAGACTTTAGTTATAAATAAAATAATAGTTGCATTTATTTCTGAAAATTAAAAATGTACTCTGTATGTAGTTCTCGGCAAATTTAAAAACATTTGCTTGGGCTTAATTTCTCAAGCAATGTTCCGCATTTTGGAGTTTTGGAATTCGGCGTTATTTCACGGCACCGACCAAAAGGTATTTTGTCCGCACAAAAATTCGAATCCATTAATTCGTTAATCCATTCTAACATTACTCAAAAACGTAGGTTTCTGTAATCTTATGAGGCGTAAACTACTGAAAGGATCTTTTTTCAAACTTTGCATTTGGAGTTATAAAAATCGCTGCAACTTTTTTCTTGCATGTTAGTCCCAATATTAATAGGATTTCCGGTATAACAGTTTGAAAGTAGTTTGAGCTTTTCCGAAAATGGAAATATCCAGCTTTTCGGTCAAAATAGGGATATTTCAAAGTATTGTAAATAGAAATGCTTATTTTAGTTATCGAAATTCGTTTTTTTAATTTTCACCATTACGTAGTAAGATAAATATTGCTTTCGTACAAAATTTCGAACTCGAGATGTTATTCAATTCTGATATTACGCTCTTAGAGGAACTAAAGAAAGTGTGTCTCGAAATTCTGTGCGTATGTCTGTCTGTCTGTCTGTCCGTATGTCCCAAAGCCCACAGCAGTTTTCCGCTTACAGTTCAGGGATGCATTTTTTTATTTGCAAGGTATCCTCAATATTACCACTTCCCATACAAAATGTTCGTACCAGTTTGATTTGGTCGAAAACAGCTCTAACGATTTCAACCAAAATTTATATTTATGCTTAAGTAGGTGATGTTACCAAGTGGTTTGGGCCAAAATTCTGGATGGGTCAAAATTCTGCTTTAAATTTGTAAAGAAAATCCTCCCACTTATTTAAGCATATAGTGTAGAGAATTTTTTTTTAAGATTGCAGTGTTGGCTTCGGCCCTATATAACTAGCAATACGTAAAACCAAACCGTTAACATTTTCTTTAGCTTTTTTTGACCACTTAAACTTGATGGTTGAACTGGTCTTAAAATGTTGTTTATGAAATATAAAGTTAGATTATAAAAATAAAATCAGGCGTCAGCGTCAGGCGGCTGGCTGCGTGCCATAGCGCGCCCCGCGTCGCCTCGCGCCGTTCCGCGCGGACATTTTTTTGTTTTGTTTTTTTTTTTTTATTTGTGAATTTAAAACAATTGAACTGCACAAACTATCTTCTTCTTAATTTATAAAAACGTTCGTGCGTATGTATGACTGACAATCACGGCTGAACCACTGAAGCTATCCCCCTTATATCCACACCATATGCTTGTGTGGTGCTCCGGATGGTTTTTGTTTATTTTAGACCCTATAGGGGGCGCTGCGGTCGCTTTTTTGAAAATTCTTATCCATGGACCGATTTGACTCAAATTAAGACCATATAACACTTAAAAAAAAAGAAAGTTTTTGCCAAAATTTGGAGCCGAGAGGTGGCGCTGGGAGACATTTACGACAAGTTAGATTTCCCTGCATATCAATTTTGTATCAACAACATTAAATTTAATTGTAATAATATAGTTGGCGTTGGTTGTCTAGATATACTTTTTTGAATTAGACATTTCAGTAATTCATATTTCATTTAGCTTTACAATTGTTCGACGAAAACTCCAAATTAGTTTTTAATCAATTTGAAATAGGTAAATAACATTTCCATTCGATTTACGGCACAAATAACATAACCAAGGAAATGTTCTTACTGGCCAAATTGTATAATTCTTCTTTTGTTTTGTTCGAATTGGTGTATTTCAGGCAGTCTTAAAAGATCAAATTTTGGACCCGATAGGTGGCGCTGTCGTCGATCTCCGAAACCGCTAAATCGATTTCAATGAAATTTTGTGGATGGGTAGGTATGGTTTCTTCAAGATTGAAATATACTATAGCTTCTGACCCTATAATAGATGGTATCTACTTTGTTTAACATAAGCGGGATAGGAGAACGGGTTGTGTCAGGATTAAAGTTATCAATGAACATTGTCCAAATAAAGAACTTTGCGAAATGTGAGCAGGACTTAATACGACAGGTATGAGCAAAGCCGGGTGGGTACACTCATAACTCGGGAACCAATCCCGATTTTATGATTTTTGGTTTAAACTCGTATGGGCCCAAGGAAGGACATAATGCTACTTTTTGTATTGAAAACAAAACTTTATGGGGATTAGTTGAACATTTTAATTCTTTGGATGTTTGATTTGGTGGTGAAGGATCTCAAATCAAATGTCATGCCAGCGACGGTTTTGAGGGAAAAATTCAAAGATAAACATTCTCATTCCACGTAATCCGCTTATTGAGAACGAATTTGTACGTCGTGTACTGTAAACCATTTTAGTCAAAAAGCGGAAGGTTGGCCGACATGTTAATCTTCTTTGTTGTGTTTATCTACGCCTAAGGAAGGTTCATACAGCGACAAAATTGGAAAATTTGAACGGGAAATTGGAAAGTTTGTGAAAATTGATTTTCCATACATTTTCTACGGAGATTTTTTTTTTTTTTTTTTAATTTTGATCGTAGTATACAGTGAGATCTTCCTTGTCAAAAGCTAAGGGATCAATAAAATTAATTTCAGGTGGAAGTGAAAATTATTTTAGCCAAAAAGCCAATTTTGGGCGGGACGAAGTTCGCCGGGCACGCTAGTTAATTTATATAGTTATATAAATACCTGAAGGATATCTGCGACAACTTCACGACACCATGGCCATTTATAATGGTCCTCTCCATTTTTACGACTAAGCGAAAACCCACTAACTTATATACCTACTGATTACGCGTGATCGCACGAGCTACATCAGTGCTCTTGAAATTAGGTAAAATCATTTAAAGTACAGCAAAACAACATAAAAATTAAGCAAAAGAATGCAACCATTTTTTCCTAGGAAAAAACACCACAACTTTGTATGGAGTTTTTGGGTTTTTTTTTTCAATTTTCATTTTTTGGCGTTATTTCAGGGAGCCCCAAGGAGGTCACCTAAGATTGACGATGAACATTTTAACTGGTGGAAACTCGGGAAACAAAGGGCAGGCCGATCCATACTGAGCTCATATCGTAAGCAATACTGGTACGTATATACGCTAATTGCGAAGCTACATGACCGGCAATGATCCGACATTATATTCGCATCGAAAAGCCACCCATCAGGATATTAGAATCTTTAACACGGAACATTTTGAAGGCATCCATCACCGTCTTTTAAAAATGCTGCCTATATTAGCCTAGAGATTCTGTGCTTCTCAGTTAGCTTCTCAATCTTAGGTTCTAAGCTTGCAACTCTCCCTCCTAATGGCATCCCTTGCAGTACTCTGGCGTCTCGTAAATGTCGCCGATCACGCCTAAGCACTGTAATGTGTCTTTTGTCGTGGCTGAGGTTAGCTCGCCGGTTTGCTAGAGAAACACAAACTCTAGGTAACAAAACAAAGTCCTTTATTATGCCTTTCTTAATTACTACGTTACAATCTTTGATTTCAATGATCTGATTTTTAAATACAATTCTATGCTTTCAATGCTTCAAGTTTATATATATAAAAATGGATCTTGGTTTGTTCGGATGCTTAAAACTCGAAAACGACTGGACCAAATTGGATACTTCCTTCTGCGGATTTGTTTGTAATTGCTCCACACAAGCGGGATAAGAAAACGGATTGTGGCACGTCCCATTCAAAAATAAAATCAAACGCTATTTCTAAAGTTGTATAATGAAAATTATTAATGGACGCTGTCCAAATAAAGCAATTTGCGAAATGTGAGCAAGATTTAATACGAAAGGTACGGGCAAAGCCGGGTGGGTACAGTTACATATAAAAGAGACTGACGTCCGTATGTGCACTCATAACTCGGGGACGGATCGTTCGATTTTTATAATTTTTATAATTTATATATTTATCTACATAATTCGGATTTGAAAGTTGGTTCAGTTAAAATTCTGTTGCGAAACATCAATGTACCGAAACTTTGCAACGGATCGCATTTGTTTTATGGTGAAGGATCTCACATCAAATATCATACAAGTGATGATTTTAAGGGGAAAATTCAAAGGCAAACATTCTTATTCCGCAGATTTCGCTTATTAAGAACGATTTACCATTCGTGCGACTTCAATTTCCCGTGCGTCTCGCTTTCCCTATGACAAATAATTTATTGCAAGGATAATCGATGGATGTTTGTCAATTTAGTGAAAAAGTGGAATGTTGGACGACACGTCAAAATCATTGCGGTTTGATTGAAAAAAATCAACATTGCTATTCATCATTTATTTCTATTGCATTTAATATAACTTTTGAATAAAGATTTCAGAATAATTTCAGAACAATTCTACGATATAATTTTATGTACTGTCTCAACACAATTCTACGTTTTCCTACAGTTTACCCCTACAATTCCACGGCGGCGGTTCGGGTCTCGGCTGGTAGGGTGATCGGGATTACTGCGGTCGTTCTGCTTCCGGTTCGGTTTCGGGGTCTAGTGACCACGTTAGCTCTGAGCCTATCTTACGACTAGCTCGGCGTTCCACAAGTCTATCTTGCGATGCGACTGGCTCGGCGTTCCACAAGCCTATCTTGCGACTGGCTCGGCGGTCCACAAGTCTATCTTACGACTGACTCGGCGTTCCACAAGTCTATCTTGCGACTGGCTCGGCGTTCCACAAGTCTATCTTGCGACTGACTCGGCGTTCCACAAGCCTATCTTGCGACTGGCTCGGCGTTCCACAAGTCTATCTTGCGACTGACTCGGCGTTCCACAAGCCTATCTTGCGACTGGCTCGGCGTTCCACAAGCCTATCTTGCGACTGGCTCGGCGTTCCACAAGCCTATCTTGCGACTGGCTCGGCGGTCCACAAGTCTATCTTACGACTGACTCGGCGTTCCACAAGTCTATCTTGCGACTGGCTCGGCGTTCCACAAGCCTATCTTGCGACTGGCTCGGCGTTCCACAAGTCTATCCTGCGATTGACTCGGCAATTCACTATTCACCCGTAGGCTAATAGTGATCAAAACTTTTATCAAGTGTCTGCAGACCCCTTGAGGAACAATATCAGTAGTACACGAGGTTGGTACTGTTTCAACTCTGAATTTGCTCGATTTTCTGGGGCTATGGCTGGGGGTCTAATACAATTCATGACAACGAGCTGGTGTGAATTCTATGATATATAGAAATTATTGGCCCATTGTTGTTGGTAGAAAACTATGCCGAACACACAATTCATGTACCAGCAATAGCAAGTACTGGGCCATTGCGGGGTTTTCCTTGTATATCGGTATGGGAGGGGGGGAATAGTCGATCGGCTGTTGAGTAGAAAGAAAAAAAAAAAAACGGCATGTAACTAATGCATCGTTACAGCACACCTCTTAGATGTTGTATCTTAAATGAAGACTTTTTAATCATTCCAAAGGTTCACGATTCTAAGACCCATTGAAATCCAAACTCTGCCAAAAGCTCCACGTCTTTTCTTGTACGAGTGAAGAGATAGAAGGCTATCCATATTCATTTGTGCCCTTATTAAAGGATATGTACAACATTCACCCTCTGATGTCAATAATGGTCTGAGAGGGCCCATGACCCCGAGTATCTGTTTTTGTAAATTAATGTGCGATCTACTCCAACAGGCATGATCCTGTTATTTGGTGGTTAAATTTGGTGACTTCAGTCTCTAATTTTTGGTTTTGAAATGATCTAAATTTCCAAACGCAATCAAGCACATGGAGCCCTGAATTCTTGCGACTATTTGAGACTCCAACGTTTCATGTAAGTTAAATTTCTTTCAAGGTGTTCGGCGTAAAAGACGTATTAACACATAGGACGTACATTGTTGTAAATTTATTAAAAATGTATCGCCACGCACATACTAACTCTTCGCTGCAAATACCCCATTCAAAGTCACCCCTTCCAATGAATAGAGTGTAATCAAAGTTCACCATTGACGGTCGCCCAGCGAGTCTTTTCCCCAAAAAGTATCACAAAGTACACGCAAATGCCACAACGCTGAATTAATTATGGCCCAGAACCCTTGCGATCTTTTGCCACCCACCCTCACTCAGTCATTCATCTATTCAACCATATTTCCCTTGTAAGCAATGTGATTAAACACCCTTGCTTGACGCTCTATTCATAGTCCTCGCTCCTTTGTCGGTGCGGCGTTGTCTTTCGCTATCCGTCCCGACAACAACAGCAACCTTCACATTAATTATTTCCTCTTGTAATAGTAATCGTAATAATAATAATAATTATTAAAACGAAGACAGAGTCTACAGTCTTCTGTACTGGGTGTCATAGAGCTGCAAAGTTGATGGATTTGCAACCCCCGCATTTAGTAGCACTGTTCATTAGTTAAACGGATCGAAAGGATGGAATGAAGCTGAAGCGTCCTGAAGGCGAACTCATTTAGGTACGTGAGACAAAATCTTTGTACAGATACGGACACCAAACAACAATGATGAAAATGAGAAGCCGTTTAGTTGTTGTTTTTTTCCGCCCCCTTTAATTATTGATTTAACTCCTTTTTTTTCACCTTTTCCAAGAAAATTAAAGTTCTCGCCCTCCACTTGGGTAGAGTTAACCTTAACGCCCTGGTCCCTGGTGCGACATTTTTGTCGCCACCCAATAGCACTGTGTCGTTGCAAATAGGTTTTGCGCTTTCCACTTGTTAGCATTTTCCACGCACCATTGTGTTGGGGGAAGTTTTCCATGCGATGTACTTGATTTTCTTTTCTCCTTTCCCCAGTTTTTCTGTTTGTGGTGCGATTTTTGTTCGCTTCCTTTTTTTGTTTTTTTTTTTTTCTTTTTACTGGATTTCCGGTTGACGGAGAAAGGTCGAGAGAGCGTGTTGCCATTTGTATTTTGTAATCATGTCGTGTCGTGGTACGTATATACGTATAGGCGCGCGTGAAAAAAAAAGAGGGACACAGTTCACAGAGAATAATCGGAAATAATTTTGCGTGCAATTTTTCGTTTGTGTCCTTTGTTGGCGTTTGTATGGGTTATACGGATGTTTAGACTCGTGGGTGTTGACTGGTGGCGTAGTAATTTCGGGAATGAATTATCCTTTATTGGTAAAACGTGGATATACAGCAAAACTAATGACGCCGACACAGAGTGAAAGTAAATATAGCTCTCGCATATTTGGTTTCAATGAAGCAGCAAAGTGGAATGCCAACTCCTCAGGCATAGAGGTGTAGTTCTTTAAGGACTATAACCCACTGATGGATGGGGCTTGGCGGAATACAGAAGGCTGAGTTTGGGAAATAATAATTACTGCAGTGGGCGATGATCTGGACGTGAATGTTATCATTTATATGTTTTTAACTGGGATTAAGCATTATGGCTGTTCAGATGACTGGTAGGATGGGTAGAGCCTACAGTGTTAAGCCGGTAGAGAAGAGGCGCACTGACAGGGCGCACTCAAGCCGACTTATAATAAGGACTCCAACAATGAATCCAGAAGCCATCACTAATGAGCTAATAAACGTTTCTTTTTAGCTGGATATATCTCTGGGACAAAACGGTCTACGTGCTCTTTCGTTTCTTCAATCATTTAGTTATTTTGATTGTGCTTCATCATCCTGGGCGATTATCGTCAAAAAGACAGACCTTCGAAACGCAAGTTCGATCCCCGAAAAACACTCAAGTTTTGAAGTATTTTTTCCAATTAATCTGTTTGGACTCGGCATAAAATTGTAGATCCCTTCCGTTCGTTCCAAAAATGAAAAACGCTTGGCTTTGAGAAGCTGTTCCTCCAATTATTTATTTATTTCTTAAGTACCTATGTAAGTAGTTAAAAAGTACGGGCGATATTTGAAAAAATAAATCGTTCAGGAGATAATAATTTTTGTAATTTGAAGTTAAATGGACTATAGGGAATTTTCCTTAGAAACTACAGCAGCTGGCACCCCTGTACAGTAGTTAACACTGTAGGGAACTACAGCTGTTGGCAAAAATAATGATAAAATAATGGATTCCGATTTATTAAAATGCGACTCTTTTATATGTTATTATTTAAAGAATATAAAAATTTATATAAATCCAGTTATTTAAAAATAAAATAAACTAGAAAAATATTATACAACATACATAGACCAAAAACTTGATTTTACCGCCAGGCTTTGTTGCTAAGCAAAATTGTTTCCGTAAAGAAAATCTACTAAGCAATTAAATCAAATTACAAATCCGACGATTCAATACTCAAAAGTGCAACGCTAAGAGAACTAAAACGTGAAATTGAATCCCTAAAACCTAAGAAAGCGCCTGGTTATGATTTGATCACGGGAGAAGGGGTTGGGGTCGAAATTCTGGCGATGGCAAAATTCTTTTTTCAAAATTCTGCTTTCAAAATTCTGTTTTACAAAATTCTGCTTTCAAAATTCTGCTTGGCAGAATTTTTTTTTCAAAATTCTGCTTTTCAAAATTCTGCTTTACAAAATTCTGCAAATAATAAAAAAAAAGGTTTGGAAAATGTTAAAGCGCGCTTTTTAACATTTTCCAAACCTTTTTTTATTATTTATGCAAAACATTCTACCTACCTACCTACTCACTTGTTATAGAAGAAGAGGTAAAAGGAGTTTTTTTTTGTTGGTCTTAAATTTGCTCTCTTGGTTTAGATAAATATTCTGTTATTATACCCTTGCCCTTGTGAGTGAAGTTGAAATCCAATAAAGGAAAAGATAAGTTGTGCGTGGATGGATATAGTGTATTATTGTGAAAAATTAAGTAAATGTGAAATATCGGCTTTCTTAAGAGATTATCAAAAAATATTGTTCTCTCTGGCTTTGTTTAGTTTCTTAATGCTGTTGTTTCTTTTTTGTTGGTTATTGCAATTATGAAATAATTTGTCTTTTTTTTTGTGTTCTTGGTACCCACCTGTGTACTTTCTTTATATGAAGTATATTATAATTTGTTGATAAAGTTGAAAAATATTTGTTTTCTTTAAATTATTAAATTGGAAGAAAACAGAATTAGCAGAATTTATTTGTTTAAAATATTGCCTGTCAGAATTTTAGAAAGCAGAATTTTGCAAAGCAGAATTTTGAAAGCAGAATTTCGACCCGCTCCCCGGGAGAAGTTCTCAAAGTTCTACCAAGAAAAGCATTAATTAAGCTTCTTCATATTATAAATGCCGCGCTCAGACTAAAACACGTGTCGAGCCAATGGAAAGTTGCGGAGGTCATAATGGTTTTAAAACCAGGAAAACCGCAAAATGAAGTAAAGTCGTATAGAACAATTTCCCTTCTTCCAGTTATATCGAAAGTTTTCGAGAAATTTTTACTAACGCGCCTACAACCGGTTATAGAAAACAATAATCTTATCCCTGACCACCAGTTTGGGTTCAGAACCAAGCATTCCACGATTGACCAAGTGCATAGAATTACTGACGTAATTGAGAAAGCATTTGAAGAAAGAAAGATATGCTCAAGCGTATTCCTTGACGTCTCACAAGCCTTTGACAAGGTGTGGCATGACGGCTTAAAATTTAAATTACGACAAGTTCTTCCCGTACGCCTATATGATATTTTAGAATCATATCTCGGGAATAGACTCTTCCGTGTCAGACATGGAAACGAATACTCTGAGCTTAAGGAAATTTCGGCCGGCGTGCCGTAAGGAAGTGTCCTTGGGCCCTTCTCTATTTGTTATATACTCGCGATATACCAAGAGAAGATGGCACTACTCTCGCTACGTTCGCCGACGACACCGCTATTTTAGCAGTAGGTAATACAATTGAAGAAACGACTGGAAAACTTCAAATCGCACTGAATAAGGTAAATAAATGGACGAGGGACTGGCGGATCACCCTCAACGAAACTAAATCTATTCACGTGAATTTCACGTATAAGAAAACAAATGACTTGCCAATTTTTTTAAACTTGGCTCGAATACCCTTTGCAAACGAGGCCAAATACCTGGGAATGACACTCGACGCAAAGCTGAAATGGAATTCGCACGTGAAAATGAAACGTAAAGAACTCGATATCAAATATAGAAAAATGTACGGGTTACACGGAAAACATTCCCAGCTCAGTACTGAAAACAAACTGCTTCTATACAAGCAAGTGCTAAAGCCGGTGTGAACCTACGGTATACAACTCTGGGGTTGTACCAAGAAAACAAATGCCAATATTCTACAAACTTTTCAAAATAAAGTGCTTAGAGAAATTGTACAAGCACCATGGTATATTAGAAACGACGATATCCACAGGGATCTCGGAATTCCAACAATTGAAGCTGAAACTAGAAGCTTCGCGAGAAAGCATAGAAACCGACCAATCGGACATGTCAACAATACAGTCCGACAAATTTTGGACGAGAGCAATTTATTGCGCCGTCTACAAAGAACGAAACCGTTCGACTTGGCAAGATAAGATTAACCGCGTCTAAATTGCGGAACATGCAGGATCTTTCATTGGAAAGTAGCCTGTCAAAAGTTTTTATTTCATTATAGAAAAATTGCTTTATAAGTTATATCTTAGTTGCAGTACCTAACAATTCTTCGAAGGGTGGTGTTTTTAGTCAGTAAAAATCTGACACTACTATGAGCACGCGCTTGCTATTCTCATAGTATCTTTGGAAGATTTTCACCTACCCTCGGTAGGTAAAAAAAAAAAAAAAAAAAAAATTAAATCAAATAATAGCAATAATCTCACTGTGTATTGCGATTAATATTAAAAAAAATTGGTGCGACTGTATCCGACAGTCCCGAAATATGTGTATGTGTAAACACACTGCGTGCGGTATGTGTGTGGCTTGATACACGTCATTGAGAAAAGAGGGAATTGTAATAACCGTATTCTTGATATATTATGAAACAAAAATAATTTATTCGTTCTGTGCTAGTTTCGGTAGAATAGATACAATCGGATTGTGGTAGCTGAAGTAAGATATGTATATTCGAGACTGTAATCTATCTAGATTACGCTGGAAGACATCATCGATGGTTGTTCCATATCGTGTTGTTTAAATTTTCCGGTTGGAGTTCATTTGAAGATTAAATTTATCTTGCATAAAATCAATAAATGGTTGAGCTTCTGGAGTTGCAAAATTGATATTGAAGTCTCCGCTTATGATCATTGGTAAAAGATGATAATCTCCCTGCAGAATTCTTGAAATTCCTTCCGAGTTATTTCACATCAACAAAAAGCTGAAATAATATACCCCAGCCCATAAATGTATGCAATGATAAAAACGTATGCAACGATAAAATGTATGCAATGATAAAACACAGTGACGCATTCCCTGTCCCCGCAAGTAAAATGTGTTGAATTACTCCACCAGATTCCAACAAATGTATGCAATGATAAAACGCAGTGACGCATTTCCGTCCCCGCAAGTTAAATATGTGGAATTACTATACCAGATTCCATTAACGCGCGCTTAGATGTTTACACATCAAAAATACGCGCACAAAATGAATTGAAAATGCATTTTTTTTACGAATTTTCCAATTTCATTTTAAAATTTTCCAATTTTCTTGCCGTACGAACCTTCCTAAGACGTAGACAAATACAACAAAGTAAAGATAGCTGAAATCGGACTATCCGTTCTCAGTTATGGGCGGTCGTATGGATGCGACTTTGTTTTATATACATATTATGTAGATGGACTGTATCTTTTTCATTTCAGGTTTAACATATTACAGGTAAATAAATTATAAGAAAAAATTTCAGAAGACGCAAATTATTTCGCATTACCAACAAATTAAGAAATTAACAAAGCTAGAGAGAGAGAGCTATATTTTTTTATATTCGTTTAAGAAACCCAATATGGCTAAGATCTGCTCTCTTTTTTGGAATTATTCTTTTTTGCTTGTTTTTAAAAGTAATTTTCCTTTTCTTTTTCAATTTCTCCCCATCCCCATCCATCCACGCACAACTTATCTTTCCCTTTATTGGATTTAACGATTAAAACATTCATTATGAGTATAACACTATCACAGCAAACGCTCGCGAAGGGATAACAAAAAACAGTACCTGGAAAAGTAATTGTCTTAAACAACTCTGCATCTTAAAAAAAAATTCTCTACACTTTTTGCTTAAACAATTGAGAGGATTGTCTTTACAAAATTCTGCAAACAATAAAATCAAAGGTTAAGTGTTCTAAAGCGCGCGCTTTTAGCACTTTCCAAACCGTTTTTTTATTATTTGCAGAATTTTTTTAAAAGAATTTTGACCTATCCAGAATTATGATCCCAACCCGTTTTTTTTAAAGCAGAATTTTATTGCTTTAAATTTGAAAAGCATAATTTTGTAGCAGAATTTCGACCGGATCCCAAATAAAGTCTTTAATATTAAAATTTATATATAAACTTACACATTAAAACTAGTTATTCGAAAGAAATATCTTAATTGAATGAGTAGATACAACACTTCACAAAAAATGTACTTTCGCGGGTGTGATTTGTTTTATCATGTTTTATTATACAGGGTTTCCGCCGGGAAGGTATACTACTTTGTTTTGCCGCCATTTTGGTAAACAATAGTCTTGATAGTTCATATTTGGCAGTCGTGAAGGAGACACGTGGTCAATTTATTATGGAATATAAATATTCGATAAGCCAACGAGTTTTAATCGTTAAAACATTTTATCAAAATCAATCATCGATTACTGTGACGATGAGAAAGTTACGTGAAATTTTTGGGAGAAACAACGTGCCAACAAAACAAATTTATCGTGTAGTGAATGATTTCGAAGGAAGAGGGTCTGTAGGTGAAAGGCCCAATCATGGACCACAACGTACTTCAAGATCGGCTGAAAATATTACTGCTGCTCAAGGAAGGAAAACAATCCATTAACCTCAATTCGACGCCGTGCTTTAGGAGCTTGGTCTTCAAAGAACAACTTTGGCGACAATTTTGCATAAGGATTTGCATTTGTTTCCATTTAAGATTCAGTTGAAATACCGCGCGAAATATGTGAGAATGTAATGAAAAATGTGCTCAAAAGGGCTCGCATTTGTGAGACTAACAGAGGCGAACATTTACCTGATATTGTATTCCATACATAATTGCCGACATTTTAATAAAACATTAATAATATACGATCCATTCTCTTTCATTTAATCACAAATTATAAATAAACACACTTCGGAAACCCTGTACCTCCGTGCTGATACGCCAAATGAACTCAAACTGAAATGAATCCCATAGATATACAGGAAAATTTATGGAAGAACTTTTAGCGGCATGTCCAGGAAATTGCCAGGAATTGGCACTTATTAGCGGTTCAAATTACATGACCTTCCCCTAGGAATACCTAATGTTTAAAAAAAAATGAACAGAGAGGTGTTAACTAAAAAAAGAAAAAAAAATAGTTGACAACCATTCGTTTTGTGTGAGTTTTTCATTTTTGGAACGAATGGAAGGGATCTACAGTTTTATGCCGACTCCAAACGGCTAATTGAGGAGCTCTTTCAAGACATTTATACTCTCGGATGTTTGTCAGACGTTTGCGAGAGGTAGCGTAGTGGAAAAAAACCATAAGTTGGAATTTTTGGGTTTTTGCGGGATTCGAACCTGAGACCCCTCGCTTAGTAGTCCAGCACACTAACACTAAGCCACTGCGACTACAGAGGTGTTAACTACTGTATCCAAAAATAAAGAGTTCCAATTTCAGTATGCCTTACGCTAGTATTTGAACTTTGCTCCCAGTATTAAGGAGTTTTTGCAAGTCCTTTTAAGAAAGTTTCAAATGTCTAATGTAATCTTTATAAGCCATTACAAATATTTTGAGTACAAGGACAAGCATGGCAAGAGTGTTTTAGTTGAATAGAATGGATCGGTAATGCTTGATTTAGGTGCCTGTGGTTAGATGTATACTGTTGGTTGGTTGGTATACTGAAATACACAGATATATACTTAGAAATGCAGGGAGTTTTAAATCGCCTAATCATCGCAACGTCTGAATAATTCGGAAAAATTTAAAACAGTTCTTCCAAATTTTAATATTTTGCAAATTTGCAACCATTCTTTGGTTGGTATTCAGAACGATTTTTTTATTATTATTTCAAGATCCAACAGTTAACGAATTTCTCCTGGCAACACCGCAATTGCATTAAGTCCCCAAAGTACCACAAAGAAAAAAAAAAAAAAAAACACCCTAAAAGTACTTTCTTCTTTTCAAATAATTCCAAATTGAAAAGGCAACAACAAATAATATGTTTTTTTTTGTCTCTCCCCAAAAAGTAATTGTATCAAATTATTTTATCCTTTCGAAGCTAGAATAACCCATTCCACACCAAATCCTATATACCCATCACACACCCACTTGTTATTCAACCCAGCGCACGCCCTTACGTCTCCATCAGCCCTCTGCCATTTCAAACTCAAACTCAAACACAAAGAACAAGTGGTATGAAAATTGATCCTTTTTCCCCACATATACCCGCAATAAAAATGAAGAAGACGATGATGACGATGACGAGGAGGACGACGATGACTATACGAAGGAGGTATGGTGTCTTAAATAAACTTTCTACTAACTGAATAAAGTCAAAAGACGTTCGCCTCAAGTATACCTAAGCTGACACACAGAAGCGACTCTGACACGCATACAAGCAAATCACTAAGGGTTGGGTATCACTGGGAAAATCATCGAAAAACCGACGAACATTTTCATTAACAATATAATTCGAAAATTCTGCTTCCTTTCTCCGGATTCTCTCCTGTTCGATGTGGAAACGAAATCAACGCAAAACAAAAAAGACAATGGCGATATGGGGGAGATCTGAGATGGTTTTGTCGGTGGGGGCTGGGAGTCGTTCGGAAGAATCGTCTGCGAGTGGATACGAGAAGTTTATTAAGTATCTTTTCGATGTAAGTCGCCTCGTCTATGTATATAGCATCTGATTGTTTGTATAGCTTTTCTTCGTTGTCGGGAAGATTTCCAACTTTGCCATTCCACCCCACACCACTGTGCGATGTGCGACGAGAGAATTTTCCACTCATCACTAGGATAAAGAAATCAGATGTAAGTATTCGAAACCCTAGTATATCGCGCTGTGAGAGTTCAAATATACATACACAAAGTTCTTACAGCTTTACCAATTTACCATATTACCAATACCCGATTAACAATTTAAAATATCATACTGAGAAGCGTTCTTCGTGTCCCTCCGAAGTTTTCAACTACACCGGAGTGAACAACAGCACGATAAAGTGCCAAGCAACACACCAATTATCTCAGTACAGTCAACGAACCGTCCAACCCAAACAATGAAACCCGAAACCTCGACCCACAAACTTGCGGTGGAACGATGGTAGATGGTGGGTGAGTATTGGGGCCTCACCAGGGCCAACGTAACAGGAAGAGAAGGATAACAGATGAGCGCACAAAAAATAGGTTGCGCCAAAATGTTAAACTAGGTTGGTAAATGGAGCTAAGAGAGAAAAACATGTCCATGGGGGTGGACGATACCCTACTGGTATTGGGGTGCAGTAAAATGCAGCCGGTGGCGGAAACGGTATGCTATATAATGAAGTACGAAAGAATACAACAACAACACGTTTAAGATCAACAGCAAAGTTTGGTCATTCATAGTCCGACCGGAAAGAGTTGTGGAAGGTGGTTCAATATGCGGTGATGACGGATGAGGAAGAAATGTGGTACCTAGGCAGGTAAATAAAATAAATAAAATAAAAAATGTCGGCAAAGTAAGCAGAAGCATTTTAAATCGATCCACAAAAAAGATATGGGTACACGGAAAGAAATTTCATGAAAGCTGCAAAATTCTAAATTACCATACAAGTGTTGTTTATATGTTGAAGTTGCGGCTCCACGATTTCGTCAAATTTATGTCGCACCCACACAGTTTGTTCTTATCCAGCTATGCTATGAATGATTTAACAACCGCCTTGCATTTTATCTAAAATTATCGTCTTTTCAGAATTTGGGATTTTGAGAATTTAATTTCGGTCGTTGAGCGGCTTTTATTCATCCGGGGTAACAGTGTTATATACGAGCGGACCGTCGCGTCGGAGTGAGCAGTACGTTTTTGCTCTACCTATATAGTGTCCAATGATAGATACCTCTCTTTCAAGTGATCCTGTGCCAAAGGCGATATCCATGCAAAGAATCTCCCAACTTTGTTGCTTGTAAAACGAATATCCGTGAACCCCAAAACTGTGGACGGAACACAGCCAGAAATGTGAAAAGCTTAGATAAACAGAACCCTTCCTTCCCTATCATATTGAACTTCTGCTGCTTTTCCATATTCACAAAATTCCGAATTCTACTTTCGGTGTATGAGTATGATATGTTTGTATTTCTTGACGTAATAACTGAACAAACACCCCACAAACAATTTTATAACGAGGTGTAAAGTTTTGACAAGGATTTCAATTTATTTCTTTGAATGCTTTTCTTTCTTGTGTGTTTTTGAACTCGCTGTTACAAAATTTCGACCTGGTTTTCAGTGCGTTTTTGGACTCCTTTTAGACCACGCTTTTGAACGTATTTTTGACGACTTAGGTAGGTAGGTAGAAGTGGCTGTTCAGCTTTAAACCCAGGTATCACTATGTGCCTTTTTGTTGTCATGACTCGTGTGGCCTAGGTTGTCACACGAGTCGTGACAAAAACACCCTTGTGATTGTTAAGGGTGTTTGACGACATATTCCGCACGTTCTTGAGCTCGTTGCCTATGCGTTGACTTCATCTTTCAATGAATTTTTCGACGATTTGTTTAATGCATTTTTAGAATAGCTTTGTTTTATGACTCGTTTTTGACGTGTTTTTAGCGCATTTTCGACTCATATTGTATGTACTTCTCACAGGTTTTTTTTTCGCAGTTTTCAATGCATTTAAGGCGTTTTTTTTAAATAGACCAAGTACACTTTAAGACGATATGATAGGTATTGTTGATATTATATAAATTGTATTCATAATAATAAATTAATTCAAAAACCAGCCTTATATCGCTTAAACATTTTGTTTTTCTGATTGCATTTTATTGCAAAGACTTAGGTTTGATTTTCTTCAATCTCAAGGCAATGACAAAGATACAAAGACTAGCATGTATAGGGACAACCAACGCCATGAGAACTACACCCACAGCTGGATTGGAGGCAATTCTCAATCTGACTCCTTTGGACCTTTACATGGAAGAATGTGCTACCAAAAGTACCTTAAGGATTAGTCAAACTAATACCTGGGACCCATGCAATTTAGGCCACGCACAAATTCTAGGGAAATACGTTGGGAACGTTGTCACTTCTGACTATATGTCTCCCCATCTGAACTTTGATAGACCATTCTCCTACTCTTTTCCGAGTAGTTATGAATGGAATGCAGATGAACCCACAAAGGGGAAATCGGTATCCATCTACACAGATGGATCAAAGATGGACTGTGGAACCGGTGCCGGGCCGGTATATTCCATTAGGCTTCCTCTTCCAAGCAGAGGTGCTGGCAATCGCGGAAGCAGCCCGAATGGTGTCATTGTTGGCAATACCACGTAGTATGATATTACCATTTTCATTGACAGCCAGGCGGCTATAAAGGCAATTTCTGCTATTGAAATAAAATCCAAGCTACTTCATAGCTGTCGCGAAGAGCTCAAGGTTCTCTGCTCGCAGCACTCTGCTGGGTCCCTGGACACAGTGACAAAGCCGGCAATGAGATAGCTGACGAGTTGGCGAGAAAAGGGTCCGCAATGGATCATGATAGAGCACTACAGTCGATCAAGCCTCCACTGTGTAATCTCAGAGAACGAGTGGAGAACAAGATTCGTATGAAAACCAATAACAGGTGGAAAGAACTAACTACCTGTGAAGTATCTCGGAAGCTATGGTCAGTTTATGACAGAGGCCGAACCTTCAAACTTCTACAGTTTGACAGGTCATCGCTGTCTAAGCTTGTAGGGACTTTAACGGGTCTTAACTTTCTGAGAAACCACACGATGAAACTAAATCTCAGAGATGACTGTATATTATGTAGAGGCTACGGGGACGAAGAGGTTCATAAGGACACACCTAACTTCCTCTGTCACTGCCCGAGATTCTGAGAAAAAAAACACTTGGAAGCTATTACTTCCATGACTGAGGAGAACTTTCTGATGTTACACTTTCTGATCTTTACAGGTTCTTGAGGACATCAGGATGGCTGGACGACGTCGGGTAAATGCATGAAGGAGCGGCATGTGCTAACCATCTACAGCACCAACGATAAACCCCCGATAAAGGGCATCACAATGGGTAGTAGTAGTAGGGTCTACCCTGCTCTACCAACCCGTTAACCTAACCTAACCTAGGTTTGATTTTATTGCTTGGTAATTGTTTTTTTTTTTTTTTTTTTTCATATAATAAGAGTCTTTTTTAGTAAGGTGTAGGTAGTTTTACTTTGAGTCAATCTGTCCATATTAAGAAACTTTATGAGATTACAAACATCTTAAGGCACAGTTTCAAATTAAAATAAAGTGCACGACTGGGTCGTAGGTATACGAAACCTTCTCGTTCATCAAAAGTTTGGTCGGATGTTTTCTTATTTTATTAGGTAGGTACGTAAAAGTCTGAGAACCGATGCTAGATAAAAGAAACAGTTCATAAAATATACGAATAGTGTTAAATAAAATCCACTTTTGGGTAATTCATTTGAGATGACAGTATGAGTAAATCTCATACAACAATGTGAGATTTTATAAGTTGAAGCTCTTCTCTCAGGTAATTGTCGCAAGTTGTTAGAGAGTTGTAAGCGCCTACTGTACTGTTTTGAAACTCTTATGTTAGGGCATGGTTTTGTTCTTGACGGGAATATATTAGTAACGCTGGTTTTAGGTGTCTATATGAATGGAAATAGAGTTCGTATTAGACCGATATATTAACATAGATACATAGATACATATTAATATGTAATATTTTACAGATTTGTTTTTGAATTTGCATTAGCAGTTATAATCTGAATATCACGATGGACTTATGTGGGGGTGCAAATGAAGCGGTATTTTCTGCTTAAAATAAGTTTTGCGTTGCTGTAAGTGGCTTTTTTAATGGCTGTTGTAGTTTGAATTTTTAAGTGCGGTAGGTATTGAGTTTTAAAAATACCTTTATATGAACAGAGATCGGCTTTTGGGTAGTCATTTTTGAGAAATAATTAAAAAAAAACAGACTTTTGCAAAACTTTTGAATGAGTTTAATTTTTATCCGTGTGCTGCTGATCCTTGCGTGTTCATCAGTAGAAAAGGTGACGACAAGATCATTTTGGCGATATATATAGATGGTCTAGTTGCATCAACAAACAAAAATGATATTCTTAAACTTTGTGAATATTTAAAACTGAACTTTGAAATTAAAGTGTTTCCAGCAAAGCATTTTTTGGGCTTGGAGATAAGAAGACTACATGATGGCTCGATTCATATAAATCAGTCACAGTACGTGAAGAGGTTGCTAATACGGTTTAATATGGTGGACGCGGTACCTGTGGCAACACCGGCAGATAGTACGATCAACTGTGTTCCAGACGACTCATTTGAGACAATAAAGTTTCCTTTTCGACAAGCGGTTGGCAGCATCAATTAATGGTGGCTACACGTCCAGACATAGCCTTTGCCGTTGGATGTGTAAGCCGTTATTTGGATTGCCCAAGCCAAGTACATATCAACATGATCAAACGTATTATGCGTTACATAAAGGGCACAGCTGATCATGGTATATTTTTCCAAAGCACTAAATTTAGTTTATCTTGTTTCAGTGATGCAGACTTCAGACTACGCTGGAGACGTTGGTTTACGGCGGTCTACTAGTGGTTACCTTTTCTTGATTGGATCGAGCTGCATCACTTGGGCTTCGCAACTTCAAAAATGCGTAGCACTATCAATAGCTGAGACGGAGTTCGTTGCTGCATGTCAGGCAGTAAAAGAGTTGGCTTGGATTCAGCAGCTCTTAAGCGATCTCGTGAAAGATCGAAAGGTGAAGCCAGTATTGTACGTTGATAACCAGGGGGCCATCAGACTGATTAAGAATCCCGAATTTCATAAAAGGACCAAACATATAGATGGGAAGTATAACTTCATCCGTGAAAAGTTTGAGGACAATTTATTCGATTTGGAGAACATCTCAACACAAAATCAAATTGGCGACATTTTAACAAAGGCGTTACCACGGGCGAGCTTCAACGCTTTCGTTCTATGATGGGAGTAATAGCTCCCAATTTCTAATTTTTTTGTTTAGAATTAATTTTTTTTAAACATTCATAAAAGTGGCAGTGTTAAAATAATGTTTATTTTATGTTTAAAAGTATGCACCACCCTCTGTGGTGAGTTTTTTTTCTGACTATATATCTTATACCTTTAAACGAGCAATTCTTGTATGGATGTATATAAATAAATTTATTTATATCGGTGATCTCGGAAACGGCTCTAACGATTTCGCTGAAATTTGGTATATGGGGGTTTTCGGGGGTAAACAATTGATCTAGATTAGTCTTATGTTTGCGTTTTTCTTTCCACGCAGAATATGGTAGCTAATTTCGTCCTTCCGGCCATTGTCTGTCTGGTTCAACGGTTTAAGACATCAGTACCTGGGCGACCGAGCTTTGCTCGGTTATTAGTATTAATTGTAGTTTCAAAAACAATAAAAACTAAAAAATATATACATACTAGCTGACCCGGCAAACTTCGTGCCGCCAAAATTTGTTAAAGTAATGAAAATGATAATTCCGAGCATGCACAATGCATTTGCTAACTTATATTATTCGGTCAATTAAAATTCTTTATTCAAAAGTTGTATTAAATGCAATAGAAATAAATAACGAATATCAATGTTGATTTGTTTCAATCAAACCGCAATGATTTTGACGTGTCGGCCAACCTTCCGCTTTTTCACAAAGTTGACCATGTGAGAAATATGGGAATTCAATATTGATGCCACAAATGCACAAACATCCATCGATTATCCTTGCAACAAATAACTTGTCATAGTGAAAGCAAGACGTACGGGAAATTTAAGTCGCTTAAGTACGAATGGCAAATCGTTCTGAATAAGCGGAATCTGCGGAATGAGAGTGTTTGACTTTGAATTTTCCCCCCAAAACCGTCGCTTGTATGACATTTAATTTCAGATCCTTCACTATCAAATCCAACGCGTTCCGTTACAAAACTTCGGTGCATTGAGCTTGCGAAACAAAATTATAACTGAGGCGGTATCTACGAAATGAAAACTTCTTTCTTTAAAACACATTGATAATCAGTTTTCTTGTCACCAAACCCGTTCCATTGCATAGTTTTGGCTGGTTTAAGCGCTAAAATTACTCGCTTACTCAACCATTCGTTATTTTTGTGGTTAGCAATGATGTTCGGGAATACTTTGTTGATATGCTCGTCTTTCGATGAGACAAAATTGCAAAAATTGGAAGGAAATAAAATCAATCCGCTCAATTCGTCGAGATCAGGAACACGGACATTACCGATAGTCAGCAATTACTTCGAAAAATCTTGAGCAGATTGATCGTTCAGCAATGCAACTCTCATGTTTCCTATCAGCTGACGTTTCTCACATAGCGCCACAGATTTGATGATTTGAGGCAAGCAAAGTCGGATCTCTTACGAACACTACATTCATTTGAACTAATGTGTCTAATCCAAGCCAATCATATTCAAAAGTAATATTAAAAACAATAGTAATAAGAATAACATTGTCGATGTTTTTCAATCAAATTGCAATGATTTACGTGTCGGTCAACCTTCCGCTTTTTCACTGAAGTGCTTTATGGTACACAACATTTTTTGTTCTATTAGATACCAGGTGCCCGATTCACCACAATTCCTAAGTGCCTGATTCACTAAGTGCCTGATTTACCACAATACGAATGGGCAATGGCACTATTGCATTATAATTGTTAATCACACTATTATATAAAGAGGTAATGTTTGTTTGGGGAAGGTAATCTCCGAAACTACCGAACCGATTTCGAAAATTCTTTCACTAATAGAAAGCTAAGGGATAGAGTATTGCGATAGGCTACTTTATTTTTTAATTTTCCATTTTAGATTTTTTTTTGATTTTCTGCACTATTTATTTTGACTTTTCTATATCAACAATTAATTAGAAAACTACGCACCTACTATGTGCAAATTTTTTTTTTAGATTGATAAAATCGAGATAAATTTAATGTATTATACGTTGGTCAACAGTGATGGTTTGTTTTTGATTTTGTGCATCGCTCCAACAGTTTCATTTCTTTTATACAGCTGATAAGGCAAATATTAAATGGAAAAAGTTTAAACGCGGACAAAATAGTTATTGAGAAGCAAATTTCATTGATTTTTAAAAAATGCCAAGACGAATGCGCACAATTATTGGCCGACGAAGAAGGCAAGCAAGCACAAATATCAACGAAGCCAAACTACAGAAGAACGCTAAGAGTGGGCCATCGCATGGCATAAGACGAGATCAACAGGCAAGAAATTTGAGAGTGCAAGTAATGAGAATTGCGTCAAATCGTACTGCTGCTAGGATGGGAACAAGTTCAAATCGGAGTGGCAAGACGCGCATCGTTGCCGACATTTCAGTAGAACGAACAGAAAACTCTGTCGGTGATGCGATTTTCGATATTGGAGCGATGACTATAATTGTGTGCCATCATTAAAACGCGCTAAAAAAACTGCTGTGCGAGTGGCAAAGTGAAATTAGAACCTGCGCAGCCATTTGAATCGGAGGATTTTCTAAAGAACATTTGACAGTACAACTACTGTTTTCGTATAACTTCATTGGGAACAAAAATCATTCAAAAATGTTCTCTTATACATCATGCAAACACACATTTTCTAACAATGGCACGGGATTCTACGCCGCAAAATTCGGATTAACAGATTCAAGGCCGAATTTACCATCGGATGGGTGCCTTCTTACCAGTAAATGAGGACGAACAGCAATATTCGCAGGTGTACTTCATTTTGTCGGACGATTAACACATCGATGACCAAGTGTACAGAGGGCAAATAGGAGTGACAAAAAACGGCATTCGACAATTGCAACCATTATAAATGCAATCAGCGCTTTCATTACAATGTTTAAAACGGCGATAGAGAAAATGAACTTAGAAGATCGCAGATTTGTTTTTAAAGCTGATAATAGAACTGCACTTTGGAAAAAAATTGAATGGATAGGAAACGGGTTATAATTCGAATGTTCCGGACCTACCGCTTCACAATTTGAAATTAAAAGTCGGCTCAATTATCATTTTGTTGAGCAACCTTAATGCACCGAAACTTTGTATCGGATCGAGTTTGACATGATTGTGAAGAATCTCAACCCAAATGTCATGCAAGAACGATTTTGAGTTTAAAAGGCAAACATTGTCATATCGCGGACTCGGCTTAATCAGAACGATTTGGCATTTAAGCGTCTATGACAAATAATAAGTCGCAAGGATAATCGCTGGATATTTGTAGCATCAATCTTGAATTCCCATGTTTTTCACATGGTCCAATTGTAACTATATGGCGTGCTCACCTGTAGGCAAACCACTTTAGTACAAAAGCGGAAGTTTGGCCAGCACCTCAATCATTGCGGTTTTATTGAAATACATCGATATTGCTATATACTTCAGTTATTACTATTGAATTTAATATAACCTTTGAATAAAGAATTTTGATTTGACGGAATTACATAAAGTAGCATGCACCGTGCATGCTTGGAAATATTATTCTCATTACATTTATGAATTTGGGCGGTACGGAGTTCGCCGGGTCAGCTAGTTATTTATTTAATAGAAATAGTTTAAATATTGATTTCTTACAAATATCAAATTTTCATCTATACGTCATTACATAGCTGTCATTATACGTCAATTACGTAGCTGTCATTTGCGTTTTGTTATTCCAAGTCTGATTCTTTTTTGTTATACCACGTTTTATAGTGACTGACGTTTCATGTCAAGTCACACGGGAACGCTGTCGAACGGGATAAAAAAGTATCTTATGTCCGTCTCCTGGCTCTAAGCTACCTTCCTACCAATTTTCACCCAAATCTGTTCTGCCGTTCTTGAGTTATAAGTGGTGTAACTAACACGACTTTCTTTTATATATATAGATATATAAACTTGAACATATGTTTAAGAAAAAACAAAAGTAAGTCTGTAAGTAACCTCTGCTACTAAAGTTTACATATCAGTTTTGGTAGAAATCGTTTGAGCCGTTTACGAACAAATCAAAGTGGTACGAACATTTAATATGGAAAGTACCATTAATATTCAGGTTACGGTGCAAAAAAAAAAAAAAAACAAGCACCAAACTCCCAAACTCTAGGCCAACGAACTCCAAGTCCGAAGTTTGAACGAAATCCGGGCACCCGGGCAGCCGCTCGCAGGATTTAGGCCTCGGGAAGAACGGACAGACAGATGGACAGAATTTTGCTACCCGCTTTTTTGAGTTCCTCTATCATCGTTATTAACATCTCGAGTTCGAAATTTTGTACGAAAACAATATCTTTCTCTTACTACGTAATGGAGAAAGTTGAAGACTTACAAGACAGGATAATTGAATTTTGCTTGAGTTGTGAAACGAAATGGAAATAATTGCACTGGCATTTTTCTTCTGCTTGATAGCCAGCTGAAAGTCCGTTTACAAAATGAGCTGTTATGTGGGTAGACTAGACTCTTAAAGTATTTTAACACATTCGTTCTAGTCAGCTTGTCCATGGACCGCAAAGAAAAAATCCACCACAGATTGCCATCTCGCCAAAAGTGCATTTCTTTACACAGCAACCTGACTGGCAATGCCAAGCACTTTAATAAAGTCTATAAACCATTTTGCACACCACCACCGCAATCTTCCTTTCTGTTAGGTATGTGTTGGCAACATTTAAGACCGCTCCAAGTGTTTTCCAAACGACATGGCATTAAAAAATAACAAACTTAGGGAAAACTTTTCCTGCCGACATCACCAGGATCGGGGAGGCGCGGCCTAATCTGTTTTCTGTTCATTTCTGACCTGTTCCGCTGTTGGCCTTTCTTCTAGGTTCGCTCTTCACTATGGTACCTAACCTACCTACTCTTTTCTTACCATTTCATCGTTGGGTGGTTTTCCCTTCTTTTTTTATTTTAAAATTATCATGCAAGCCACCCCAATTTACTCACATCGCAGACACGACCCGTGTATCCCTTTCATAGTCAACATCGTTGTCGACAGCGACATCGTCGTCGTACACGTAGTCGTATTCGCCTTCTTCATTGTTGACGTTGAGCGAAGTTTTCCATGATTTTAAACTTTCATTTCCATTTCCATTCAGTGTGGCACCACACACAAAGATGCCCCAACATTTACACACACTCATCCGCGAGGGCTCTTGCTGTAACTTATGGATGCCAAGTTTTCCTTTTTTCTCACAACAATAAAGTTTTGCTGCCTTGTGTAACGATTTTTCCCTTTTCTCTGCTCCTCGTCCCAATTTTAAACAGATCGACACCGTCGCATTGAAATCAACCATCTTCTTCCCAACATCATCCTTCCCGCCCCATCTTCCAAGTTTTATATATATGTATGGCTAGGCTATGTATATTATAAATCCTTATAACGGCAACAGTATGTTTGCGAATCTTCTATAGGTACCTACGTTCACATTGCTATGAAGTCATTTGTCGTGAGTCGACGAGGGGTGGGTGAGAGTCTATCTGAAACTCAGAGAAGATGAAGGCAAAACTTTCTCGGTATTCTTTTTTTTTTTTTGTTTTTGTTCTTGCTCGTCCGTTTTGCTAAGGAATTTCAGAATTTTATCTATTCCCTCCGACAGCACCCCATTCTGATTCCTTCTATCATGGCAGTCGAGTCAGTTATTCTGTCGTTTTTTTTTTTTTTTTTTTTCGTCCTTCACAAGTTAGCAGGCTGTATGTATACATACATTTTCGAACAACTGTTTGTATAACCACCCCCAGCTTAGAGTTGAAGACACGAACTCTGCGCGCTCCACCAAGTAACCTCTACAACGCCGGCCGCCACCACCATCATCGTAATAATCATCGTCTACAGCGCCATAGTCGCCAGATAAGGAGTATACAGTGGGGTTGCCTCTACTCGTGTATGTGAAAACGCTTGCAACCTCCGGCAGGCCAAACTGCCGCCAAAATAGGTATAGGAACAGTGGCACCAAATAGTAGCTCAGGGATGTGTAACCATTTTACCATGTTATACAGAGAAGGAAATGAAATAATGATTATGCTGTTGGATGAGAAAGGAAACTGCACGATAAAGAGGAACATGCAAAACGAAATGAGCTACAGAGTTAGTGGCGGTGGAATGAGGCCAAAGATGTGGGATAGAGCTTTTTCCTCGTAGAAAATTATTATAAATATATTCGTTCGCAAAGACCGGCAGTCCTAGACTGAAGACTGAAGGATACCGTTTGTATGTATGAGTGCCATAAGCTTATGAAAAGGATGCTCATGCCAGCTGAATAGATGAGCACGAGGTAACGGAGGGGGTGAGGGAAATTAAATCAACCTTTTTCTTGTGATCGTTGTTTTTACGTTGCAAAAAGAAAGCTGGAGAAAATAAGTATCCAAAGTTGAGGGAGACAATTCGGACTTAGGGGTTACATGTAAAACATTGGAATTTAGCGAATGCTCTTATGGGGTTTTCAAATCGAAGTTACCAATTTACCATTCCCGAAAGATACCCTACATAGGTAGGTATTTTGTGACTGATGTTAGTGACGGGTGATAGCCTTATTTTATTTCCAAGTGTGATTGATTGATTACAGGACGTTAGATTCCCTTCATATTAATTTATCTCGTCGGTGAGCTAAGCTAAGAGTGCTTCCTGTAGAACCACTCTCCAGATCACTATAAGCACTATAAAGTGGCTGCCGTTTGATTCGAAACGTGGCTAAAGGAGGAGGACCTCTACTGCGGCTACGGGCACAGACAGTCGGTGATGCAGGAAGCGCATTTATGTTTAACGATTTTTCTAAGGATACACACCACGAAAAGAAGTCGGTGCTGAGAATTTGAAAAGAGCCTGAAAAACGGTGCAGACAGCCATTTCAACCTTGTCGATGATAGTCAAAATTTCCGTCCAACTGACCAACAAACGGCGAGGGAGGTTAGGGTCTGGATATCGCTTATCAAAAAGATAAAAGACTCAAGGAGCCTGCACCAAACTTTCTGCAAAATGTTGTCGGGTGGAAGAATGCCCTTGTAAGGAAAGAAGGGAGATGCTGATACACCATCCCGCCGCAATTACAGTGGAATATCTGAATCGGGTATTATATTGTCCCCTTGTACTTGGAAGAGAAGGATAACCTAGTCAAGTTTCGGTAACCCTGCTGAGCTCTGTGCAGGATGACGCGAAGGAACCTTCTAGTTCGGCTAACTGAAAAGGTTTTTCAAAACGCACTATCAGTGGTACCTGTGTACAACTTTTCAAAAATCTTCAAAAGTTTGTATTATGCTTAAGGTAGGTATTTAAATTGTATGTACTAGGACGCCACGACCCTGGGGACGGCGATGGACCCGCTTTGGTGCCTGGTCTTTTGTGACGATCTCACAACCAAGCCTAGCCTATGACACCACGATGGAGACGGCGAAGATGGGCCCTCGGAACATAATCAAGGCAATATCACGAAAATAATACATCGGCACGAATATCGCGTTAGAATTCCTCAGAATCGAGTCCTTAATTCAAAGCGTAAGAAACAATACAGCGGAGGAAGAGTTATTTAGATGAGGCGCCCTTTTAAAGAGACCGACCTTAACCAGCTATTTACTTGTGCGCGACTTAAAGCAGAGGTGTATGTACATAAGGACCGTGTTTATTGTTGGAGCTTCTTGCTTTAGGCATATGGTCCATCGCAGACTCCAGACTGTAAGGAAAAGGCCTTGCGGGTGCTCTTCATGTCAGTGGAGTTGCATTGAAAGCTGTACTTGTAGAGAAGCTAAAGCGCCTCATGGTCTGATGAGCGATGAACGGAAAAATAAAGGGTGTCCGCCAAAGAATTTTCGACTTTGAATTTGAATAAACGGCGAGCGGGGTATCGGCGGAGGGGGGAGGCGTATTCATTACACTTACGCGTCGTGCGGATTTTAGTAGCCATGGATCGTTGGTCGGCGGAGCATCGTGCGTTTGCTGTAGAGGCATATTTTAAAAATAACGATTCTCCCGTGGCTATTCGCAAGACATTTCAATATTCGGCGTATACGGGATTGTCCTAGTACGCAACTTATTGGCAAGTGGGTGCGAAGTTTTCGTGAACAAGGACCTGTAGTGGGACACGGACCAGGTGTATCGCGAACTGTGAGAACTGACGAAACAATTGAAGCAGTTCGTCGTGATGTTATTGCAAATCCACGTCTTTCACTAAGAAACAAAATTCCCAAACCTATTCGTCTATGTTGGAAAACTTTTTGGAACCTGAGTTGGAGAACAATGAATGGGTAAACGGATCGACATGGTTTCAACAGGATGGAGGCATCAATGAACATTGTAAGGCGCATTTTCCCCAAAAAAGTCATAAGTCGTTATGGTGATATCCCATGGCCCCCCAGATCGCCAGACTTAACACCTGCGGACTTTTTTTTATGGGGATTTCTTAAATCTAAAGTCTACGTTAACAAACCGCGAAATTTATTGCAACTGAAAAGAAATATTCGCAACGAAATCAGAGGAATTTCGCAAGAAACTTGCAAAAAAGTTTTCACAAATATGGTGTTTCGTTTAAATGAGTGTGTTCGTCTCCGTGGTAAACATTTAACTTCAATTATTTTCAAAACATAAATCCGCATTTGTATGTTTTATTTTAAAATAAAAACGATTATATAAAAACCTGTGAATCTTTTATTATTTAATTTTAAATTCGAAAATTGTTTCGCGAACACCCTTTAGATAGATAGATAGATAGATAGAGATTTTTAGGCGGTCCTAGCTTACCGTCACATTGACTTTTCAAGGATATTTTTGCACATATCAATCGCCGACTTAATCTCTCTGGGGAAATGTGTAAATTTGTCCAATCGGACAAGCCTGGCCCGTAACGGCCAGTTTTATATAAAACTCTTTTGTTTTCCAAAGGATTAGCAACAAAATTATGAAAAAAAATAATAAAAAATTAACGCCACATAACTAAAAAGAAGTGTATATTTGTAGGCTACTATCTGTTTACATTAAGTATTTTGTCACCCTTCTCCAAAAACGGTAAGATAAACCTATCAAAAACAAACATTTTGAAAAAAAAAAAAAGAAGAAGATTCCGTTACAATTCCAGTAAGTCTATAGATCAAAAGAAGCGCATATTCATTACCTATCAACTCATGGAATAAAATAATTTGTCGCTCTTCCTTAAATAAGGAAAAAAGTAAAAAGTAAGCTTAAAAATATAAAAATCCACCGAAATTTTGTAGATCGCGTTTGATTTGATTGTGATGAATCTAAAATCAAACGTCATGAAATAAGCGACGATTTTGAGTGGAAAATTCAAAGGAAAGCATTCTAATTCCGCGGATTCCGCTTATTCAGAAAGATTTGCCATTCGTATTTAAGCGTATCAATTTCCCGTTTCGCTATGACAATTAACAAGTCTCAAAGACAATCGCTGGAGTTTTGTGGAATCGATGTTGAATTCCCATATTTCTCCTAAAGTCAAATGTATTCCTATAGATATAGAACATACTTCCATATACTATTTCGAATCTTTTATTTTCGCTCGTCTCCCGCTCGAAGTTGTATTAATGCAAAGTTTGTGAATATTTAAATTGTTCAGCATCATATTCGAGCTATATGGAACACACACCTCGTGTGCCTCCAAGGAGTCCCATGAAACGATATGAGCTTACACAGTTGCATGGCACAAGTTTTGAACGTTTCAACAAATTGAAGATTAATGGTTTTGTTAGTTGCATGTCTTAACGTGTACTATATAACGGGTGGTTATATCTTAAGGGCCGATGTTGAATGTGAACCATACCTAAACGTCAAGTTTTTTCCGCATTTCATTTGACATTTCTCAATTCCAGACAGAAGAACTGAGCTTGCGCCTCTCCTTCTCCCTTTCGAAACACTGTAGTGCCTTCCAAGCCGAAATCACAGCTTTTCGTCAAGCCGCGGCGTGGCTGTCGATTAATAGTATATCACACAGGGATATTGTTATTTATATTGACAGTCAGGCTGCAATCAGATCCTTAGTCTCCAGCGAAATAAGATCTAAGGCGGTGGAAGATTGCCGCGTATCTCTCAACGAGATAGCTGGACAGTACAACCTTACCCTTTGCTGGGTTCCGGGACACTGTGATATCCCAGGGAACTGTGCAGCTGACGAGCTTGCAAGATTAGGTTCCTCCGGTGTTGATAGCGTTAGTCTGTACAACGTAGATGCACCGCTATCGTACGCTAAACAAATCATTAACGCGGACGCAACAAGAATTGCAAACCATAGATGGAAACATCTGGGATATTGCGACACGTTGCCAAGCTTACCTGGCCGACCCTGGATACTAAAAGATCCAAGGAGCTTCTGTGACTAAACAGAACTAGCATCTCGCTGATTGCTAATGTCATTACCGGTCATTGTATTCTGGGCAGACACGCGCAAAGACTTGGATTGCCATACAATGACTTTTGCAGAAGCTGCAGGGATGAGGAAGAGGATGAGTCCGTCACTCACCTGCTCTGCAGCTGCCCTGCTCTATCCAATCTAAGGATGGCGTACTTAGGAAACTACTTCCTCAATGATCTTAGTGATCTATGCAACACCAGCGCTGCTAACATTCTTAGCTTTATCAACGGAAGCAAATGGTTCACATGAGTAACCAGATAAGGAACCCCTAAACACCAGTGGTACGCACAATGGGCCGAATAACGGCCTAAGTGTTTACCTCATCGAGAGCCACTTTAACATAACATAACATACCACTTAAATTATCATTCTTCATGTATTTTTGATACAGTTAAAGTTTGTTTTGTTCACTTGGATCGAGGACACAGCCGTGGTACCATTTAGCAAATAAATTATTATCATATTTGTAATTGGAACTTCGATATTTAATTTTTGCTATTGATGCTGTAAATTCTTCAAATTCCCATACAGTAACGTATTCAAATATACATTATTTATCATCTTAGATCAGAACGTATTTCCGAAGGAATGCAGTTTACCTCCTAAAAGTAGGCAATTTTGTAGGCACCTAATTTTAATTTAGGTGAATATAATCTGCGAGGTATTGACGACGGTTGGTTTCAATGATGGCACCTACTATTAAATTATTTGCTCTTATTTTGTGAAGAATTAACGTATTAATCAGGAGTAAGGAGTAAAATTATTTTCAAAGGTGCGTATTTTTTTTCGATATGTCTCTTTTTTGCATAAAAAAAAAAACATATTTAGAAAATGCTAATACGTTTTTTAGTATTACATACTTATAAAATGTGGGGTCGATTTTCGACCTCAAGCGAAACTGGTATTCTTATTATTGTGCACCCCACATACAAAATTGTTTTGTATTCTTCAATTATTGGAACATTCACCGCTTATTCTTTTGAATAACAGGATGTTTCTAACTATTTAAACAAAAAAAATATACATAATTGCTTAATGTTCAAGTATTTTTATTATGAAGCCATTTAATATTTATTCAATATGTGTTAGTATTAGGCTTGTATATTTTTTTCCACTGAAATAAAGAATTAAATTATTATTATTATTAATAAATTTATTGTGCCCATTGTATAGGTCAGGAGGGAGGAGCGCTAAATTTTCGATCAACTATAACATAGGAGACTATGTACAAACAATCAAAGCATCCTAAATATTGGATTAAGCAAGCGAGGAGTAATAATGATTCTCGCTTGTTTGGGAGTTACCCTGGGAAATTTTGTCGAATTTCAGTTTGTGAATTGTTGTTTTTCGAGGAAACAAATCTTAACAACTACAACAGTCGGTGTAGCTGGTTCTGGTGCCGGTATCGGAACAGTATTCGGTTTCCTCATCATCGAATATGACAGGAATCCATCCCTCAAGCAACAGTTATTCTCATACGCTATCTTTGGTTCCGCCCTTTCCGAAGCTATGGGTCTTTTCTGTCTTATGATGTCCTTCTTGCTGCTCTTCGCTTTCTAAAGTGTGTTCGTCGTGCAGACATTCATCACTTTACCCAACCACCAATAAACTTTATTGTTTTTAAAAAAACATCCAACAACATCTAAACAAATTGCAACAACAACAACATCAACTTACCAATCTCAAGTTCTAAATTTTTTTTTAATAAAATATACCGAAGAAGAAGACGCGACATTCGTCAACTTATCCTCGAGGTGAAAAAATGATAGAAGATCAAAGTTATTAATCGATAAAGAGTACAGGTTAATAAGTATAAATAAAAAACAAATTAAAAACTGAAAAAACATCTAACATGTTCGTTAGAATTTATTTTGTTCTCTTTTGTTTTTGGTTGTTCGTTAGAATTTTTATTTTGTAATTTTGTTAAAAACAAAACTAATACGTATTGAATCTTAATGTTTACAAACAAATCAGAAAAAAGAAGTGACTCGCTCTCGCTCCTATAAGAACGCTTTTCCGAATTAGCTAATAATGCGTGTGTGTTTTGCAAAAACATAAAAACAATTACAACGATAAACGACGATAGTGTTAAAAATTAAATATATACGGAGAATTGACTGTCAGAATTCAAAACTATTCAAACAATCACTTCAAGGAGTCTGATGTTCGAAATGTTAGTTCGAAATAGCTATCATTCCTACCGAAGTGACTGTGTCTACGAGTTCTTGTTACCTAAGAGTTGTTCTCTCGAAAAACAAAAACTCACAAATCTTCAAATACATTCGCCACAAGTTTAGATATTGTACCAACTGCAAGCTCTGGATGCTAATATGATGCATACTTCCTCCTGATCTCACTTAGTATTGACTATAATATGCCTACAACATTGTACAGCTGGTCCAATTACAGCATAATTTACCATCGATGGCGTTAAAGGGCACTTGACTAAACCTGGGTTACTGCCCCCAACTTAATGAGTAAATCACTCCAGACGATGCGTTCACCATCATGTCATCGCGGGCATCGATGATGATGCAACAGCAATTTCTACGCGAATTAATTTGCTTTTGAATTATTTACGGCGCTCGAGTGCATGTAAAAGTGCCTGCCCAGTGCCCAGTGCCCATGATGCCTTTCAATTAGTAAGCCGAAAATTTAAAAGAAACAGTTTCCCTTAATGGTGCATCATCAACGCGCCGTACAGAGCGGCAGGTGAATGCCTTTCAATGGCATTCTTTGTGCACATACCATCGGTTCGCAGCTCAATGACGACAGGCTCACACCAAACAGGTGCAAACAGGTGGCACAGCCAACAGCACACTGGTCGACTATACCACCACCATTACCACGGTTGGTTCATTCAAGCTCAAGATGGCATTTAATAACCAAGGCATCTGTACGGCGATGCGCCTCACGCGTGGCTCGTGGTCGCGCAACTACAACCGCACCACCAACCACCAATTGAGCGTACAAAACACTTTTAACCACCACCGGACCGGGACAGTACATGACGACGCGACCGATGAAGATGCGACACACGTTGAAGCCGATGATATGTGGGCTGGCTGCCTAATTGAAATCGCAATAGGACACGAGTGCTAATTAGGTAAGCAATTAATTAATGACGACAAGTGACAGTGACTGCCTGCTGCTGGTGCAACTGTGACAGAAAAAAAAAAAAAAAAATTAACCTGCCATTGATATACTGTTAAAATGTCAACGGGAGAGCATAATTTATTACATTACATCAGCGCGTCTCACGGTAGTAGTGCGGATTCTCTACGGTCTACGTCTTCGTGGGTGGCATTACCATTTGACATTTGCCGCCATGATGTTGTTGGAAATGGTATCATGAGATGATGCTGAATCTGTTTGTTGAGGCCCTTAAACTTTGTCCATTTGCCCTTAGCCGGATGGGAAAATAAGTTTGCTTGGTGCATCAGCGACATGAGAACACAACGGCAAAAGGAACTCACAAAACTGGCCAATCTGGCTGCCTGGTCAACGCCATACCATCGAAGATGTGCGCAATTTTAATCGCTATGCGATTATAGTGCGGTTAAGTTGCCGCTGCTGCTGTTGGATAAGCTGGAGGCACCATCATTATCATTCCGCTTTTTGGATTCTATTTACAGAAAACCGCGAGGTGGTAGTTGGCACCAGTGTTGCCATTATGACCGGGTTCTGGTCATATCTGACCGTTGAACATTTTGAAATCCGGTCTAACAGATTTCTAACCGAAATGAAATAAAATGTTAACCGGAAAAAACTTTTTTGACCGGATAAATAATATTCTTCTATGACTAGATAGTAAGATATACATAATGGAATGGGCCTTACCAATAAACATTTTTAGTTTCGACTCCAAATTTTAGTGTCACAGTGGCTATATTCCATACAAATTTTGCAATTGTGAGATTCCGTAAATTTAAAGTCGAGACTAAAATTTATTATTAGTACGGCGCAATGTCTATAATTTGAATGAAACTTGGCCATACTTAACGAACACGATCACAATTTCATATAGAAACCAACGAATGCTCCCACCCATTGTGACTGTGTGTGTGTGCATTCAATAAAGACTGAAGTGAAGTGAGTCTGATCTCTGATGATGTCGTTTTCCATTGGGACCAGTGATGCCAACTAATTCCGAGGCTTGAGGCATTGGCATTGAAAAATATATTTTTAGAAAAAAGGCACACATTTTTGTGAAATGTTTTTAACAGGAAAATAATACTAAACACCGTGGTGAGTAGTTAATCTATAATTTCTATATAATTTTTTGTTTTTCGTATTGAGCTATTTTTAACTAGATGACATATTATGTGTTGAGGGAACGTTTTTATTGGATGTACGTTCGCGCGGACTTTTCAAGTGCTCCTAAGGTCGTGTGATTTTGAGTGGTGCAAACGTTTGTCTGTTGTACCGAAACTACTGCTTGTATAGCAAAATATTAGTTAAAGGGAGTAGCTCAACATATTTTATAATGAAAACTATTTTTGTTTGTCACATCACATCACACTATATTATTATATAAAGAGGTAATGTTTGTTTGTGGGAGGTAATCTCCGGAACTACCGAACCGATTTCAAAAATTCTTTTACTAATAGAAAGCTACGGGATAGAGTATTGCGATAGGCTACTTTATTTTTTAATTTTTCCGTTTTAGATTTTTTTGATTTCCTGCACTATTTATTTTTGACTTTTCTATATCAAAAATTAATTAAAAAACTTCGTTCCTTTCCTACTATGTGCGGATTTTTTTTTTTCAAAAAGTAGATTGATAAAATCGGGTCAAATTTAATGTATTATACGTTGGTCAACAGTGATGGTTTGTTTTTGATTTTGTGCATCGCGTACAGAATAGTTATTGAAAAGCAAATTTCAGTGATTTTTAAAAAATGCCAAGACGATTGCGCACACGACGAACAAGGCAAGCAAGTCAACAACAAATAATATCAACGAAGCCAAACTACAGAAGAAAGCGAAAAGTGGACCATCGCATGGCATAAGACCAGATCAATGAGAACTGCGTCAAATCCTACTGCTGTTGGGATGGGAACAAGTTCAAATCGGAGTGGCAAGATGCGCGTCTTTGCTGACATTCGAACGACTGGCATTACAGTAGAACGAACAGAAAACTATGTCGGTGATGCGATTTTCGATATTGGAGCGATGGCTTTTATTGTGTGCCACCATTAAAACGCAGCACTTGCGGAGCCATTTGAATCGGAGGATTTTCTAAAGAGCATTTGAGAGTACAACAACTGTTTTCGTATGACTTCATTGGGAACAAAAATCATTCAAAAAACTGGTTTCATGCCGACTGGCAGGGCAATATTTGCTCTTATACATCATGCAAACACATGTTTTCTAACAATGGCAGGGGATTCTAGGCCGCAAAATTCAGATTGACAGATTCAAGGCCAAAGTCACCATTGGATGGGTGCCTTCTTGCCAGTAAATGAGGACGTGCAGCAATATCCGCAGGTGTACTTCATTTTGTGGGGGGGGGGGGGATGATTAAGTCGATAGCCTGTACAGGGGGCGAACAGGAGTGACAAAAAACCTCATTCGACAAATGCAACCATTATAAATGCAATCAACGTTTTCATTACAATGTTTAAAACGGCGATAGATAAAGAAGATCGCAGATTTGTTTTTAAACCTGATAATAGAACCACACTTTGGAAAACATAGAATCGCGTCAATCATTGCGGTTTTATTGAAATACATCGATATTGCAATACTTCAGTTATTTCTATTGTATTTAATATAACTTTTGAATAAAGAATTTGAATTGACGGAATTACATAAAGTAGCATGCGCTGTACATGCTTGGAAATATTATTTTCATTACATTTATGAATTTGGGCGGAACGGAGTTCGCCGGTTCAGCTAGTCACACTATTATATAAAGAGGTAATGTTTGTTTGGGGAAGGTAATCTCCGGAACTACCGAACCGATTTCAAAAATTCTTTTACTAATAGGAAGCTACGGGATAGAGTATTGCGATAGGCTACTTTATTTTTTAAGTTTTCCATTTTAGATTTTTTTTTGATTTTCTGCACTATTTATTTTGACTTTTCTATATCAAAAATTAATTAGAAAACTACGTACCTACTATGTGCGGATTTTTTTTTTTTTTTTCTTAAAGTAGATTGATAAAATCGAGATAAATTTAATGTATTATACGTTGGTCAACAGTGATGGTTTGTTTTTGATTTTGTGCATCGCTCCAACAGTTTCATTTCTTTTATACAGTCGGTATGGTAAAAATTAAATGTAAAAAGTTTAAACGCGGACAAAATAATTATTGAAAAGCAAATTTCAGTGATTTTTAAAAAAATGCCAAGACGAATGCGCGCACATATGAACAAGCCAAGCAAGTCAACAAAAAATATCAACGAAGCCAAACTACAGAAGAAAGCGATAAGTGGGACATCACATGGCATAGGACCAGATCAACAGTAGGAAAACTGAGAGTGCAAGTAATGAAAACTGCGTCAAATCTTACTGCTGCTGGGATGGGAACAAGATCAAATCGGAGTGGCAAGATGCGCGTCGTTGCTGACATTCGAACGACTGGCATTTCAGTAGAAAGAACAGAAAACTATGGCGGTGATGCGATTTTCGATATTGGAGCGATGACTATAATTGTGTGCCACCATTAAAACGCGCTAAAAAAAACTTCTGTGCGAGTGGCAAAGTCAAATTAGCACCTGCGGAGCCATTTGAATCGGAGGATTTTCTAAAGAACATTTGACAGTACAACTGCTGTTTTCGTATGACTACATTGGGAACAAAAATTATTAAAAAAACTGGTTTCATGCCGACTGGCAGGGCAATATTTTCTCTTATACATCAGGATGTTCCGGACTTACCGCTTCACAATTTGAAATTAAAATTCGGCTCACTTATCATTTTGTTGAACAACCTTAGGGCATGGGGATTTTTATACATATATCAAACTCCTCAAGTTGTGTTCAACTTCGAGTGAATAAAACGGCCCTTAATGCACCGGAACGTTGTATCGGATCGCGTTTGATATGATTGTGAAGAATCTCAAATCAAATGTCATGTACCTAATCACGATTTTGAGTTTAAAAGGCAAACATTGTCATATCGCGGACTCCGCTTACTCAGAACGATTTGGCATTTGAGTGTCTATGACAAATAATTAGTCGCAAGGATAATTCGAATGTCAGCAACGACGTGCATCTTGCCACTCCGATTTGAACTTGCTCCCATACCAGCAATAGTACGATTTGACGCAATTCTCATTACTTGCACTCTCAAATTTCTTGCCTGTTGATCTCGTCTTATGCCATGCGATGGCCCACTCTTAGCGTTCTTCTGTAGTTTGGCTTCGTTGATATTTGTGCTTGCTTGCCTTGTTCGTCGGCCAATATTTGTGCGCATTCGTCTTGGCATTTTTTTAAAAATCACTGAAATTTGCTTTTCAATAACTATTTTGTCCGCGTTTAAACTTTTTACATTTAATTTTTACGTTATCAACTGTATAAACGCAATGAAACTTTTGTGCGATGCATAAAATCAAAAACAAACCATCACTGTTGACCAACTTATAATACAGTAATTTTATCTCGATTTTATCAATCTACTTTTTGAAAAAAGAAAGAAAAAAATTTCGCACATAGTAGGTACGTAGTTTTCTAATTAATTTTTGATATAACGGGTGATTTTTTAAGAGGTTTAGAACTTTTTTTGAAAAAAAAAACACAAAAAATTCGAAAAAATGAATGAAATATTTATTTGAGTCGATAGTTTGAACCTTGCAATTTAATGTTTAAAGATAATTTCATGCAAATGTTGACCGCGGCAGCGTCTCAGGTAGTCCATCCGCTAAGTCCAATTTTGGCATACTCTTTCACACATATCGGCCGGTATCTCACGAATGAATGCATGGATGTTGGCTTCCAGTGCGTCAATCGAAGCGGGCTTGGCCCTATACACATTAGCCTTGACATACCCCCACAAAAAATAATCTAATGGTGTCAAATCGCACGATCTAGGCGGCCAATTGACCGGCCCGAAACGTGAAATTAACTGTTCACCAAACTCGCCTCGCAATTGCGCCATTGTTTCGCGTGCTGTGTGGCATGTGGCACCGTCTTGTTGAAACCACATATCATGCAAGTCAAGAACTTCCATTTCGGGCAAAAAAAAGTTTGTTATCATCGCTCGGTAGCGTTCACCATTGACAGAAACGCTGCGATTCGCATCATCTTTGAAGAAATATGGCCCAATAATGCCGCCGGCATTAACCATTCAACCAAAAATGAGCCTCATCGCTGAACACAATTTTTCGATAAAAAAAGCGGATCCTCGGCCAGCTTTCCAAAGCCCATTCACCAAAAATTCGGCATTGTGGAAGATCGCCTGGCTTTAGTTCTTGCACAAGCTGTATCTTAAAAGGCTTTACGCACAAATCCTTCCGCAAAATTTTCCACGTAGTGCTGTAACAAAGGCCTAACTGCTGGGAACGGCGCCGAATCGACACACTAGCTGATACGGCCGAAATATTTTCTTCACTACGCACAGTACGTAAACGTGTTGGTGGTTTAATGTCCAACAAAGTAAATTTGGTGCGAAATTTGGTCACAATCTTCTGAATAGACTGCTCAGAAGGTCGAGAATGCCGATCATAAAATGGAAGCAGCGCGCGATGAACATTTCGAACCGAGCACGAATTTTGATAGTAAAATTCAATAATTTGCAAGCGTTGTTCATTTGTAAGACGATCTATGGTTAAATTGCAAGCCAAACTGAAGCTGTTTGACAGTGACACAAGGTACTAAACACACGTCAGCTGTCAAAACCAGTGTTACCAAAACCAAACCAGCTAAAAAATCACCCTTTAGAAAAGTCAAAATAAATAGCGCAGAAAATCAACAAAATCTAAAATGGAAAAATAAAAAAATAAAGTAGCCTATCGAAATACTCTATCCCGTAGCTTTCTATTAGTAATAGAATTTTTTAAATCGGTTCGGTAGTTCCGGAGATTACCTTCCCCAAACAAACATTACCTCTTTATAACTATATAATAACTAAATGTAACTAAAATGTAACTTAAATGTAACTAAAATGTAACTTAAATGTAACTAAAATGTAACTAAATTGTAACTTAAATCTAACTAAAATGTAACTTAAATGTAACTTAAATGTAACTAAAATGTAACTAAAATGTAACTAAAATGTAACTTAAATGTAACTAAAATGTAACTAAAATGTAACTTAAATGCAACTTAAATGTAACTAAAATGTAACTAAAATGTAACTTAAATGCAACTAAAATGTAACTAAAATGTAACTTAAATGTAACTAAAATGTAACTAAAATGTAACTTAAATGTAACTAAAATGTAACTTAAATGCAACTTAAATGTAACTAAAATGTAACTAAAATGTAACTTAAATGTAACTAAAATGTAACTTAAATGTAACTAAAATGTAACTAAAATGTAACTTAAATGCAACTTAAATGTAACTAAAATGTAACTAAAATGTAACTTAAATGTAACTAAAATGTAACTAAAATGTAACTTAAATGTAACTTAAATGTAACTTAAATGTAACTAAAATGTAACTTAAATGCAACTTAAATGTAACTAAAATGTAACTAAAATGTAACTTAAATGTAACTAAAATGTAACTAAAATGTAACTTAAATGTAACTTAAATGTAACTAAAATGTAACTAAAATGTAACTTAAATGTAACTAAAATGTAACTAAAATGTAACTTAAATGCAACTAAAATGTAACTTAAATGTAACTAAAATGTAACTAAAATGCAACTAAAATGTAACTTAAATGTAACTAAAATGTAACTAAAATGTAACTTAAATGTAACTAAAATGTAACTAAAATGTAACTAAAATGTAACTAAAATGTAACTTAAATGTACCTAAAATGTAACTAAAATGTAACTTAAATGCAACTTAAATGTAACTTAAATCTAACTAAAATGTAACTTAAATGTAACTTAAATGTAACTTAAATGTAACTAAAATGTAACTAAAATGTAACTTAAATGTAACTAAAATGTAGCTTAAATGCAACTTAAATGTAACTTAAATCTAACTAAAATATAACTAAAATGTAACTAAAATGTAACTTAAATGTAACTAAAATGTAACTAAAATGTAACTTAAATGTAACTTAAATGTAACTTAAATGTAACTAAAATGTAACTAAAATGTAACTTAAATGCAACTAAAATGTAACTTAAATGTAACTAAAATGTAACTAAAATGTAACTTAAATGTAACTAAAATGTAACTAAAATGTAACTAAAATGTAACTAAAATGTAACTTAAATGTAACTAAAATGTAACTAAAATGTAACTTAAATGCAACTTAAATGTAACTTAAATCTAACTAAAATGTAACTTAAATGTAACTTAAATGTAACTTAAATGTAACTAAAATGTAACTAAAATGTAACTTAAATGTAACTAAAATGTAACTAAAATGTAACTTAAATGCAACTTAAATGTAACTTAAATCTAACTTAAATGTAACTAAAATGTAACTAAAATGTAACTTAAATGTAACTAAAATGTAACTAAAATGTAACTTAAATGCAACTTAAATGTAACTTAAATCTAACTAAAATGTAACTAAAATGTAACTAAAATGTAACTTAAATGTAACTAAAATGTAACTAAAATGTAACTTAAATGTAACTTAAATGTAACTAAAATGTAACTAAAATGTAACTAAAATGTTACTAAAATGTAACTTAAATGTAACTAAAATGTAACTAAAATGTAACTTAAATGCAACTAAAATGTAACTAAAATGTAACTTAAATGTAACTAAAATGTAACTAAAATGTAACTAAAATGTAACTAAAATGTAACTTAAATGTAACTAAAATGTAACTAAAATGTAACTTAAATGCAACTTAAATGTAACTTAAATCTAACTAAAATGTAACTTAAATGTAACTTAAATGTAACTTAAATGTAACTAAAATGTAACTAAAATGTAACTTGAATGTAACTAAAATGTAACTAAAATGTAACTTAAATGCAACTTAAATGTAACTTAAATCTAACTTAAATGTAACTAAAATGTAACTAAAATGCAACTTAAATGTAACTTAAATCTAACTAAAATGTAACTAAAATGTAACTAAAATGTAACTTAAATGTAACTAAAATGTAACTAAAATGTAACTAAAATGTTACTAAAATATAACTTAAATGTAACTTAAATGTAACTAAAATGTAACTTAAATGCAACTTAAATGTAACTTAAATCTAACTAAAATGTAACTTAAATGTAACTTAAATGTAACTTAAATGTAACTAAAATGTAACTAAAATTTAACTTAAATGTAACTAAAATGTAACTTAAATGTAACTTAAATGTAACTAAAATGTAACTAAAATGTAACTAAAATGTAACTAAAATGTAACTTAAATGTAACTAAAATGTAACTAAAAAGTAACTTAAATGCAACTTAAATGTAACTAAAATGTAACTAAAATGTAACTTAAATGTTACTAAAATGTAACTAAAATGTAACTTAAATGCAACTTAAATGTAACAAAAATGTAACTAAAATGTAACTAAAATGTAACTAAAATGTAACTAAAATGTAACTAAAATGTAACTAAAATGTAACTTAAATGTAACTAAAATGTAACTTAATTGTAACTTAAATGTAACTAAAATGTAACTAAAATGTAACTAAAATGTAACTAAAATGTAACTTAAATGTAACTAAAAAGTAACTAAAATGTAACTTAAATTTAACTAAAATATAACTTAAATGCAACTTAAATGTAACTTAAATGTAACTAAAATGTAACTTAAATGTAACTTAAATGTAACTTAAATGTAACTAAAATGTAACTAAAATTTAACTTAAATGTAACTAAAATGTAACTTAAATGTAACTTAAATGTAACTAAAATGTAACTAAAATGTAACTTAAATTTAACTAAAATGTAACTTAAATTTAACTAAAATGTAACTAAAAAGTAACTTAAATGCAACTTAAATGTAACTAAAATGTAACTAAAATGTAACTTAAATGTTACTAAAATGTAACTAAAATGTAACTTAAATGCAACTTAAATGTAACAAAAATGTAACTAAAATGTAACTAAAATGTAACTAAAATGTAACTAAAATGTAACTAAAATGTAACTAAAATGTAACTTAAATGTAACTAAAATGTAACTTAATTGTAACTTAAATGTAACTAAAATGTAACTAAAATGTAACTAAAATGTAACTAAAATGTAACTTAAATGTAACTAAAAAGTAACTAAAATGTAACTTAAATTTAACTAAAATATAACTTAAATGTAACTAAAATGTAACTAAAATGTAACTTAAATGTAACATAAATGTAACTAAAATATAACTTAAATATAACTAAAATGTAACTAAAATGTAACTTAAATGTAACTAAAATGTAACTAAAATGTAACTAAAATGTAACTAAAATGTAGCTAAAATGTAACTTAAATGTAACTTAAATGTAACTAAAATGTAACTAAAATTTAACTAAAATGTAACTAAAATGTAACTTAAATTTAGCTTAAATGTAACCTAAATATAACCTAAATTTAACTTGTATGTAACTTAAATGCAGCTTAAATTTACCTTAAATGTAACCTAAATATAACCTAAATTTAACTTAAGTGTAACTAAAATGTAACTAAAATGTAACTAAAATGTAACTAAAATGTAACTAAAATGTAACTTAAATGTAACTAAAATGTAACTAAAATGTAACTTAAATGCAACTTAAATGTAACTAAAATGTAACTAAAATGTAACTTAAATGTAACTAAAATGTAACTAAAATGTAACTTAAATGTAACTTAAATGTAACTTAAATGTAACTAAAATGTAACTTAAATGCAACTTAAATGTAACTAAAATGTAACTAAAATGTAACTTAAATGTAACTAAAATGTAACTAAAATGTAACTTAAATGTAACTTAAATGTAACTAAAATGTAACTAAAATGTAACTTAAATGTAACTAAAATGTAACTAAAATGTAACTTAAATGCAACTAAAATGTAACTTAAATGTAACTAAAATGTAACTAAAATGCAACTAAAATGTAACTTAAATGTAACTAAAATGTAACTAAAATGTAACTTAAATGTAACTAAAATGTAACTAAAATGTAACTAAAATGTAACTAAAATGTAACTTAAATGTACCTAAAATGTAACTAAAATGTAACTTAAATGCAACTTAAATGTAACTTAAATCTAACTAAAATGTAACTTAAATGTAACTTAAATGTAACTTAAATGTAACTAAAATGTAACTAAAATGTAACTTAAATGTAACTAAAATGTAGCTTAAATGCAACTTAAATGTAACTTAAATCTAACTAAAATATAACTAAAATGTAACTAAAATGTAACTTAAATGTAACTAAAATGTAACTAAAATGTAACTTAAATGTAACTTAAATGTAACTTAAATGTAACTAAAATGTAACTAAAATGTAACTTAAATGCAACTAAAATGTAACTTAAATGTAACTAAAATGTAACTAAAATGTAACTTAAATGTAACTAAAATGTAACTAAAATGTAACTAAAATGTAACTAAAATGTAACTTAAATGTAACTAAAATGTAACTAAAATGTAACTTAAATGCAACTTAAATGTAACTTAAATCTAACTAAAATGTAACTTAAATGTAACTTAAATGTAACTTAAATGTAACTAAAATGTAACTAAAATGTAACTTAAATGTAACTAAAATGTAACTAAAATGTAACTTAAATGCAACTTAAATGTAACTTAAATCTAACTTAAATGTAACTAAAATGTAACTAAAATGTAACTTAAATGTAACTAAAATGTAACTAAAATGTAACTTAAATGCAACTTAAATGTAACTTAAATCTAACTAAAATGTAACTAAAATGTAACTAAAATGTAACTTAAATGTAACTAAAATGTAACTAAAATGTAACTTAAATGTAACTTAAATGTAACTAAAATGTAACTAAAATGTAACTAAAATGTTACTAAAATGTAACTTAAATGTAACTAAAATGTAACTAAAATGTAACTTAAATGCAACTAAAATGTAACTAAAATGTAACTTAAATGTAACTAAAATGTAACTAAAATGTAACTAAAATGTAACTAAAATGTAACTTAAATGTAACTAAAATGTAACTAAAATGTAACTTAAATGCAACTTAAATGTAACTTAAATCTAACTAAAATGTAACTTAAATGTAACTTAAATGTAACTTAAATGTAACTAAAATGTAACTAAAATGTAACTTGAATGTAACTAAAATGTAACTAAAATGTAACTTAAATGCAACTTAAATGTAACTTAAATCTAACTTAAATGTAACTAAAATGTAACTAAAATGCAACTTAAATGTAACTTAAATCTAACTAAAATGTAACTAAAATGTAACTAAAATGTAACTTAAATGTAACTAAAATGTAACTAAAATGTAACTAAAATGTTACTAAAATATAACTTAAATGTAACTAAAATGTAACTAAAATGTAACTTAAATGCAACTTAAATGTAACTTAAATCTAACTAAAATGTAACTTAAATGTAACTTAAATGTAACTTAAATGTAACTAAAATGTAACTAAAATTTAACTTAAATGTAACTAAAATGTAACTTAAATGTAACTTAAATGTAACTAAAATGTAACTAAAATGTAACTAAAATGTAACTAAAATGTAACTTAAATGTAACTAAAATGTAACTAAAAAGTAACTTAAATGCAACTTAAATGTAACTAAAATGTAACTAAAATGTAACTTAAATGTTACTAAAATGTAACTAAAATGTAACTTAAATGCAACTTAAATGTAACAAAAATGTAACTAAAATGTAACTAAAATGTAACTAAAATGTAACTAAAATGTAACTAAAATGTAACTAAAATGTAACTTAAATGTAACTAAAATGTAACTTAATTGTAACTTAAATGTAACTAAAATGTAACTAAAATGTAACTAAAATGTAACTAAAATGTAACTTAAATGTAACTAAAAAGTAACTAAAATGTAACTTAAATTTAACTAAAATATAACTTAAATGCAACTTAAATGTAACTTAAATGTAACTAAAATGTAACTTAAATGTAACTTAAATGTAACTTAAATGTAACTAAAATGTAACTAAAATTTAACTTAAATGTAACTAAAATGTAACTTAAATGTAACTTAAATGTAACTAAAATGTAACTAAAATGTAACTTAAATTTAACTAAAATGTAACTTAAATTTAACTAAAATGTAACTAAAAAGTAACTTAAATGCAACTTAAATGTAACTAAAATGTAACTAAAATGTAACTTAAATGTTACTAAAATGTAACTAAAATGTAACTTAAATGCAACTTAAATGTAACAAAAATGTAACTAAAATGTAACTAAAATGTAACTAAAATGTAACTAAAATGTAACTAAAATGTAACTAAAATGTAACTTAAATGTAACTAAAATGTAACTTAATTGTAACTTAAATGTAACTAAAATGTAACTAAAATGTAACTAAAATGTAACTAAAATGTAACTTAAATGTAACTAAAAAGTAACTAAAATGTAACTTAAATTTAACTAAAATATAACTTAAATGTAACTAAAATGTAACTAAAATGTAACTTAAATGTAACATAAATGTAACTAAAATATAACTTAAATATAACTAAAATGTAACTAAAATGTAACTTAAATGTAACTAAAATGTAACTAAAATGTAACTAAAATGTAACTAAAATGTAGCTAAAATGTAACTTAAATGTAACTTAAATGTAACTAAAATGTAACTAAAATTTAACTAAAATGTAACTAAAATGTAACTTAAATTTAGCTTAAATGTAACCTAAATATAACCTAAATTTAACTTGTATGTAACTTAAATGCAGCTTAAATTTACCTTAAATGTAACCTAAATATAACCTAAATTTAACTTAAATGTAACAAACATGTAACTAAAATGTAACTAAAATGTAACTAAAATGTAACTAAAATGTAACTAAAATGTAACTAAAATGTAACTTAAATGTAACTAAAATGTAACTTAATTGTAACTTAAATGTAACTAAAATGTAACTAAAATGTAACTAAAATGTAACTAAAATGTAACTTAAATGTAACTAAAAAGTAACTAAAATGTAACTTAAATTTAACTAAAATATAACTTAAATGTAACTAAAATGTAACTAAAATGTAACTTAAATGTAACTAAAATATAACTTAAATATAACTAAAATGTAACTAAAATGTAACTTAAATGTAACTAAAATGTAACTAAAATGTAACTAAAATGTAACTAAAATGTAACTTAAATGTAACTAAAATGTAACTAAAAATTAACTAAAATGTAACTAAAATGTAACTTAAATTTAACTTAAATGTAACCTAAATATAACCTAAATTTAACTTAAATGTAACCTAAATATAACGTAAATTTAACTTAAATGTAACCTAAATATAACCAAAATTTAACTTAAATTTAACCTAAATTTAACCTAAATCTATCTATCTGTATATATAAAAATAAGTTGTATTGTGTTTGTCGCCAATGTTCTCTGTAATGCTTGAACCGATTTTGATTCTGGAAATTTCGCATGAAAGCTATCCTTAATACCATGGTTCGTACGTACGTATATACGGTCTTTGTAGGTGTATTGGTTCATGAGATATAAGTCTTAAGCTTTTTTTTTGGATTTGCCGTGCCACTCCCCTTTGTCCAATTTACCAAAATACCTGTGAATATTCGTCAAAATTGGACAACGGGGCGTGGCACCGCTCAAAAAAAAAAAAAAAAAAAAAATAAGAAACAATAAGAATCTTAAATTTCGAAAGCCACCGAATAGATTGAGTTCTTAGCTTTTGGCCCAGGAGTATACCTGTGAATATTCTACATCGTTTGCGCGCTGCGAATCAAAATCCGAACATTCAATTCACACCAAACGTGTATTATGATATGAGGCATTGATTTTGATTGAAGACACATGTTTGCCAACGACCTTTTCGATCGTGATTTTCAAAGGGAAACTTCAAACAAATCTTCCGCAGTTGGTTCCAGAACAACGCATTGCGTATGATGACAGAATTGTGCGTGCAATCGCAGAACAAAGCGGTGGACTGTTCTTCAAAGATGCGCCCGGAGGTACAGGCAAGACTTTTCTTCTTTCACTCATTTTGGCAACCATACGATCACAAAATAATATTGCACTGGCCATAGCATCATCTGGAATTGCGGGAACTCTTTTGGATGGTGGCCAACCAGCGCATTCAGCTTTGGAACTGCCGTTGAATTTGCAAAACACTGAGGCCCCAACATGCAACATCAGCAAAAACTCTCGAATGTTCAAAGTACTTCCAACGTGTCAAATCATTTCGGACGAGTGTACAATGTCTCACAACAAAGCATTGGAAGTGCTTGATCGTACACTGCGAGATTTGAGAGGACACGCACGGATCTTCGGAGGTGCACTCATTTTATTGTCTGGTGATTTTCGACAAATACTGTCGGTTATACCGTTCAACACTCGCTGATGAACATAGTCCATGTCTCAAATCATCAGTTTTATGGCATCATTTACAGAAATTATCAGTGGCTCAGTACGCGTGCTATATTAGCAGCCAAAAACATCGATGTCAATACCATCAACTTCACTATACAGAATGGAATACCTGGCGAAACGACAACATATAAGTCCATCGATACTGTGGTGAATCAAGACGAAGTTGTCAACTATCCAACTGAATTCTTGAATTCGCTTGATTTCGCAGGCATTCCACCGCACTTTCTTACATTGAAAATTGGCGTACCCATCATTCTTCTTCGAAACATAAATCCACCGCGACTTTGCAACGGGTCCAGACTCTCAGTCAAGAAAATGATGAACAATGTTATAGAGGCAACAATTTTTACTGGAAAATTCAAAGGTGAAGACGTACTATTGTCGCATATCCCTATGATCCTGACGCGTATCTGTCATTCGACAATCGTTGCAAGTGTGTGGATTTAATTTGGAGAATCCATGCTACTTACATGGGCATCGAACTTCTTTTGGATGAATCCGAGTATGTGGAAGAGTTAGTACTGATTGAACTACAAGCATTCGATAAAAGGAAAAGCGCCACTGCATTAAAAATTACGTGGCAGAGATTGTCCCTTTTTACGAAATTCTGTCGCCGCCACTTAAGAAAATAATCTTGAGGAGAACATTTAATTTTATTTTACCGCCTGTTGATCTTGATACTATTTTAATACCTAAGAAATGAAAACCAATTCACGCATAATATATGTCAAATAGGACAACAAATTTCAAATCAGCTGTTAATTGTAAGGTGTCTGACAGCTTTTCCACTTCTTACACAAAGAAATTTGTTGAGGGGTAACATCGTGCTCTCTCAATGACGCTCTCTTTGACGAACCTTTCGAGTTAAGGAACGTCACTGAGTAAAAATTCGTAAGATTTAAAAGTAAAGGAACAGAACTAATGACTCAAATAATGAATTGAATATTTGTGTAATGTCTTTCCTTCAAATTTATTTTAGTTGATGGCGTTGCAACGCGCGCAGGGTACAGCTAGTCTATTATAAAATACTAGAAACTTATAAATAACCAGCTGACCCGGCGAACTTCGTTCCACCCAAATTCATTAATGTATAGGTAATGAAATTATTAATTCCGAGTTTTCGCTTCATTCTACTTCATGTAATTCGGTCAATTAAAATTTGTTATTCAAAAGATATATTAAAATTAAATAAATAGGTAAATAAAATCAAATACTTGTCGGCCAACCTACCGCTCGTAGACAACATTTTTTGTTCTATTTCTAGTATCGGTTGCGTACACGCACAAAGCGAGAGCTTTGCCGACACGCGAAATTCAAGATTTATGCCACACACATCCAGCGATTATCCTTGCGACTTATTAATTGTCATAGCAAAAGCGAGACGTACGGGAAATTGAAGACGCTTAAATACGAACGGCAAATCGTTCTGAATAAGTGGAATCCGCGGAATAAGAACATCTCCGCCTTTGAATTTTCCAATCAAAATCGTTGCTTGAATAATTAGTTGATATTAAATTCTTCACAATCAAACGCGTACCGTTACAAAGTCTTGGTTCATTTAGATTGCGAAACAAAATATTACTATTATTGTGTGGAGGCAAGCCCGAAACATTCAAAGAATTTAAAAATTCCGTGGGATAGTTGGTGGCATCGTTTTCATCCATCACGGAGTCGACTGATTTGTATGAATGCAACTCACCAGCGATTTGGTTTTAAATGGCGAAATTCAAATGATCGACGTTCTTGTTTTCGCAGCCATCACTCTTACACTCAGCCAATCATGGTCAATATAATTCTGAGCGATATTCGGCAAAACATTCATGATTAGTTCTTCCGGTGTCGTTGTAAAGTTGCAAAAATGTTGTGGAAACTCAATCAGGCCGGTGATTAAGTTTGCTGGAATCACACCCTCGCCCATTGCCAACAATTGCCTGGAGAACTCTGCAGTGGACTGGTCATTTTGTAAAGAAACTAGCATGTTTGTTGTCAAATGCAATTTCTTGACGTAGGTATCGCCATAAAGCAGACGCCTTCAGAAAAGCATTCAATTCGTCTGCCTGAGTTGATGTCGAAATGACAGGCAGTGTTTGACGAAAATCGCCTGATAAGATCATCATCATTGCTCCACCGAAAGGTCGCTTATCACTACGTAAACTATTCAGGGCCTCCAATGCGCGTTTGTAAGCCATTGTGCATTCGTCCCATATGATAATCTTACATTGCTACAGTACTTTCGCCATCGCATTGTTCTTTGAAATGTTGCATGTAGGTTCTTCATCCACTTGCAGATTCAATGGCAAATTCAATGCTCTTCGACCGCCTTCTAACAAAGTAGCCGCTATCCCAGAAGAGGCTAGGGCCAAAGCGATCTCAGATCTCGAACGAATTGTAGCCAAAATCAGTGAAATCATGAATGTATTTCCAGTTGCGCAATTTTCATTATTGACTGCTTGCATCAATTCATCGCACACTTTCTTTTATTCTTGATTCAACATTGGAACAATGGTTCGAACCAGTGTTGTTATATTGTGGGATTTATCCCTTTTTGTGGGAATTTCGATGTCCGAAAAGCCTTTCGTGGGATAAAGCACCAAAGCACCAAATCGTAGGATTTAGAGGAATCTAACAAAATAAAACATTCAAACTATAAATTTTTGCTGAAATTTCATGAAAACACCTTCACTTCACCATGATTATCAATACACTGAATGTGCATAAAAAACTGCTCATAAAAATCTTCTTTTATCAAAATTTTCTAGTACCAAAAAATAGTCGTAATAATGTTACAAATTGTGATTTTTACACTAAAAGTTAATTAACCGTGATTTTCCTTGATTTTGAGGCGAAAAAGTGTCGTGGGATTTAAAAGGGATTTTGAGTACAGTGAAATGGCAAAAAAAGGGAAAAATTACCACGCTTCGTGGGATAAATGAAGAGAGAGTGCTAAAAACACTGACATATCCTCGATCAAAATCAAAGCTTTGTTGCGCATTTCAACTGCCATCTCCGCAGTTCATTATCCGATGTCACAGTGCGAATTACAAATTTTCATAACCTCTTTCATCCCCTCAAAGTTTTATTTTCGCGACAAAAAGTAACTATAAACCTGATATACAGCAATACGAACAAAACCAAAAAAGAATTATAAAAATCGTCCCAGCCGTTCTCGAGTTTTAGCGAGACTCACGAACAGCAATTCATTTTTATATATATAGATATATATAGATTTTTATTTATAAGTTTACAATCTTATTATAGACTACTTCTAATACATTACCAAAAAAAAACATTCTTAAACGCCTTATAGGTACTATGGCAATATGGTGGCAACAAATTGAATGTCACCAAAATGGGTTCAATTAACAGATAAGTATTTTGTTTGGGGAGTTCTTAACTTTACTTTAGCAGCCTTAATGGTTACATATACCCACGATTTTTTGGTTGTGCGCATCTATGGTACAGTACCTACCTTTCGAATGATATAAGTTTCACTCTACTCATTTTATAATAAATACTAAAAAAATGTACATAAACTTCGGATGTTCACGTACTGAGGAATCTATGGATTATGTATGTATATAAAATATAATGTATTGGAGTAATGATATTATCTATCACAGAATGAGTTATGGAAAGCAGTCACATTTTAAGTTTACCTAAAAAAATTGATTTAATACTATCGCTTCTTAATTCTTCGGGGGTTTTCAGTTTATTGAATACTAATTTTTTTTGTCATAATTGCAGATTTGTAAAAATATTTTCATGGCAACACTGCGCACACGCACACAAAATTTCCTCCACTGAACTCTGGAAAAATCCAACGATCTAACTCCAATCGAACATTTTACTTTTTTGAATTGCTTAGCCATTATTTGTCGTAAAAAGTAAATGACAAAAAAATGTTATTGTGGGATATCCATAAGAGATAGACATATACCATCGCGGAGTTTTCTGTAGACATTTTCAATTTGTACAATACTTAGTACATTATTTTGATAAATCTCGTAGGGTTCAGCCTGCGTTTGCAATGTAAGAGGAAAAAATGTAATTATTTACGACATCACATTAGAAACCTCAAAAATAACAGTAGGTATTTCTCCACTATTTAATGGATGTTATTATACATATATAAACCTTCCTCTTCAATCACTTTATCTATTAAAAAAAACCGCATCAAAATCCGTTGCGTAGATTTAAGGATTTAAGCATACATAGGGACATAGGGACAGAGAAAGCGACTTTGTTTTATACTATGTAGTGATAGTGAAGCGGGGAGATGTAACTGTATAGCAATGACAAAAATGGGATTTAAAAACTCTAGGAACAATCAAATAATAACAGCCAATGGTTCTTAGGTTATATTCCTCCTAAACTCTTGCAAAGGTAAAACCCAGCTTCTTTGAAAAAATATGTTAACACCTACAAATGTCTCATGGGAAAATTACCGAGATTAGTGAATAACGCAAAACTATGTGTTCTACCGGATACCTTAGAAATACTTTAGAATACCACCCCAGCAGCAGATTCCATATTGAATCTTAGATTGCAAAAGGCCACTATAAGCAAGTGTCAGGATTGATTGAGGGAAGTACATTTTTCATTACATTTTCACATTTCACGCGGTATTTCATTAATTTCATCACGAATATTTTGTTTGAGTTGCTCAAGCGTTTCTGGTTTGTTTGAATAAACCTTGCTTTTCAGATATCCCCACAAAAATAAGCCCGGAGCAGTCAAATCAGGCAAGCGAGGAGGCCAATCAACATCACCATTTCTTGAAATAACTTGTTGTGGAAAGAGGTCTCCATTTCAAAGGTCCACTTTCAAAGAAGTAAGGTCCAATGATTCCTCCTGACCAAATTGCACACCAGACTGTAACTTTGAATAATTTGAGGGTTTTCCATTGCCCAGAACCGACTATATTCTGTTTATTCACATATCCATTCAAATGAAAATGTGCCTCGTTACTTAATATGTTTTTTTCATGAAAATCGGGGCTGTCATGTGCTAGCTGTAACATCCTATTGGCATATGTACGGCGGCGTAAATGGTCTTGTGGAAGAAGCTCTTGTGTCAACTGAATCTTAAATGGAAACAAATGCAAATCCTTGTGCAAAATTGTCGCCGAAGGTGTTCTTTGAAGACCAAGCTCCTGAGCACGGCGTCGAATTGAGGTTGATGGATTGTTTTGAACACTTCCTTGAGCAGCAGTAATGTTTTCAGGCGATCTTGCAGTACGTTGTGGTCCATCCTTGGGCCTATCACGTACAGACCCACTTTCTTCGAAATCATTCACTACACGATAAATAGTGCGTTTTGTTGGCACGTTGTTTCTCCCAAAAATTTCACGTATCTTTCTCATCCTCACAGTATCTAATCGATGATTGATTTTGATAAAATGTTTTGACGATTAAAACACGTTGGTTTATCGAATATTTTTCCATAATAAATTTGCCACGTGTCTACCTCACGACTGCCAAATATGAACTGTCAAAACTAATGTTTACCAAAATGGCGGCAAAACAAAGTAGTATACCTTCCCGGCGGACACCCTGTACAACCCACCCCCAAGTCACTGTAAAAAAAAAAGATTTTTTCAAAAGTTAATTCGTTTTCGACTGCTACAAATTTCCTTACATTAACAAACTAAGACCCTAAAAGGAGGTGCATTTGTTTGTTCTTTTAATAACTATCCTCCCAATTGTAGGTATATGGTTATGGTTGTTTATATATACACCATCCAAGAGCGATGGTGAGACACGACAGGAGAAATGCTGGAGAAAGCACCATAACCCAATGATAAAAACTTGTCATCTCCTTATCGCTCAAAAAGCACAGCACACGACGCCGCGCCGGCGGCGGCGCTTCATTCACTGCGGCATCATCATCGCAATCGCAATCACCATCATATCCACACCGTGTTCATGCTCATCACTATCGTCGTCATCGCCATGTTTAACTAATTTCTTCATCAGCTCTACTAAATGATGTCTTGTCTCGGCGACAAGATATCACCATGGTGTCAATGAGTCATCATCTATTTGATTGGCTTCACTTTTGCGATAATTTAATCAGAGAATAGCTAAACCAGTTATCTACGACAAATAGATTTTGTTTTCTTTAAGGTATCAGCGATGGCAGCGAAATAGGGCAGGACTTAGGGTGATGGGACTGCAAAATTGACAATACAAATTTGATGAAACTGTTTTGCTCCGAGGTAAGGAAGGGTCAACATCAACACATTTTTCACCTTAAGCCAATAAATTAAATTACAAATGTTGGAAAAATAATCCAACCAACTTACCCTGCCATGTCCAAAATGTGTTTTGGGTGTAAAATGTCATCGTGTTTAATGTCAGTTGTCGATCTGTTCGTTGCATATTGTTTGTTCCCTGTTGTTGTAGGTGGTTGTTATTCCGACTAAGGGATTTTAATGTGAAAAAGTTCCCACATCCTACAAAAAAGAACGGGGAAACTAATGCATAAAGTTAAGACGTGCTCTCAATTAACGGGGACGTTCTACGAAAACGAAAACTAACCGGTATGGGGTATTACAATTTACAACAGCACTCTACACCACCCACTGAAACGAAGCTGTTGAATTTTCCACGAGTTATTCGTACGGTGACCACCACCAGAGGCACGAGCAAAAGTTGCCATAAACTTAATTTTATAGTGTGTAGTGAGTTTGTAGTTCTGTATAAAGTCCTTTCGGTGAAAGGCAGTGAAACCACAAAACCACATTTTTTGTTCATCCATAAGGACTAGGATTTTTAGAATTATTTCGGGGAAGTTCCCATAATGGCCACGGGACTTCATGGTCGGGAGGGCCGTTGCGTCGCTGGAACTACATCCGACTTACAGAGTGGTGGAAGTCTGTCCGCTTCCGGTACAAATTAAGTAAATACCTTTTATATATGTTATATGTTTTTGTAATAGGATCGTGGAGTAGTGAGGACAAGGGCCTCCCTCTCGTTCCCCTTCTTTTTCCTGGCATATCCTTAGGTCCTATTCACATTCTTAGTTTCAAGGCACAATAGGCTTCTTTAAGAAGCCGCAGTGCCAGAGCTCCTTGAAGGCTCTCCCGCCCTACAATCTAATTCACATCCTCGCTTCATCACCCTTATATTATATTTAGATACTTGCAGTGCAAGAATACCTAGCACAATCAAATTATTATTTTCTTTCTCATTGTGGTTGTATAAATTTTAAATACACTGAGAAAATTGTCGTACATAATATCAATGAATGACATTCATAGAGTTGAAATTCTTACATTCAATGTAATATTCATTAACGCAATGTAGAAATTCTTGAATGTTTTGCTTGGTTTTATGAACAAAATATTGCCTTCATGAAGCATTAATAATTGCGCTTCTAAATTGTTGTTGCAAAATCATGTAGGTATCCGAATTTCAATGAAGTTGTTCATGAATGTATGAACGATTCTTAAACGCGTCGTTTTGGTGCACTAGGGTTGATTGTGTCATTTTATGAATGAGAACATTAAATGCATGAAACTATTCATTGGTTTTATGAAGGCGACCATTATTTTAATGTATTATTTCATTGAACTGCAAGCTACAACCGTTATGAACAATGAGTCATTTTTGCAAAATTGTACAGTTTCATTTATCAGCGTCTAACTCTAGCGTTGTAAGAATTAGCTCATCTAAATGAATCCCTATTTCCCTTGGTCACGGCATCACGTGAGAACGGCTGGACCGATTTTGCTTATTCTTTTTTTGTTGCGTTTGTTATTGTCAGGAGAAGAATGTTATGAAATAAAAAATTAAGAAAATTGCGCGGAAAATTAATCATGTGGGTAAAAAAAAAAAAAAAACACTTGTTATGTGTACATAGTTAAAAAGGTAATAGAGCCCCTAAAAATTTTTTTCACAAATAGGAAAATATGTTTCGATTTGAGTTATTATATTGTCTGAATTTCTTAGTGCACATCATCGTTAGTTCAGAGCTATCGAGCCTAATATTAAAAGTTCAATTTAATAAGGAGTTTTGGTAAGTTTGGACATACTAACATACACTTTAATAAAATAACCCTTGGTATAGTCTTTGGTAATAAAGAAGAATATAATAGTTTTATATAATTTACAGATGAATTTTCGTTTTTAAAAATGCCAGCAATTAGACGAACAAACTTAGGTCAAAGAACTCGCAATGCTGCAAATCAAAGCTTTGCAAGAGCAAGTCAAACCCACAAGTTTGCCGGGTAAGCCACGTCTTTGAAATGGCACCCGCCTTGCGGTGAAGAAATTAATGAACAACGTCATCGAAGCCACAATTTTGAAAGGGAGGTACAAAGGCGAAAACGTTTTGATTCCACGAATTTCTTTGATTCCGAACGACATGCCATTCAACTTTAAACGGTTAAAATTTCCAGTGCGGCTAGCATTTGCAATGTCAATTAATAAATCTCAAGGGCAGTCGCTAATTGTTTGTGGAATTAATCTTGAAAATCCATGTTTTTCACATGGCCAGTTATATGTCGCCTGTTCCCGTGTCGGAATACCAACAAAACTATTTATATACGCGCCAGAAAAAAAAAAAAACAAAAAATGTTGTATATCATAAAGCATTAGAATAATAAACATTTTGTTTCTGAAATATTTTTTTATTTATTTGTACCAATTCGAAATCAATATATGTTACAACTATAATAATATATGTAAACCTATTTTGTATAAGATTTAGAAGGACGTTGGAATTGTTTTCGAAAGTCGCTCAGGAATCCTTACACGATGGATGTAGAAGATATTAATAGTGGTAATTTTTTTCTCTAATGTACGTAATAGATGTTTTTATTAAGTCAAACATTGAACTCATATCTAATTTCTTTTTTTAATATAGATATCTCATCAGTGAAGTTAAAATGATGTCTGAAAGCATAAATGAGGCTTTCATATTTTTGGGTATCAGCGTCCAGGAGATTCATGACCACATTAATGTTCGAAGAAGTTTTGTATTTTATGTTTAATAAAACAATAAAAAATGCAATGCAAATACAAGCAAAAATGATACTGTTTTACTTTTAATACGGTTTTAGGTTCAATATTTTTCATACTCTTTAAGTAATTTTGTACTTAAATGTATGAAAATGTACATGGAATCAATGAATTCGTTCATAAAGGTAGTGAGAGGCTTCATGTATTTAAAGCCTTTGTTCATATAAACTATGACATTTTACATAAATTCAATAAATTTGTGCATACGTTCGATGAATAAATACGTAAGACCCAATTAACGTTTTCGTAAAGGTCTAACAGACTGGATGAAAATATTCATAATTACAATAATCTAGATACATATTATGTAAGCAAAGGGAACATTTTTTATGAATTCTATACATTGCTTTTATGAACAAATGATGCTTCTTATGAAAGTTTCATACCATTATGAATATTTTCTTACACGGAATGAACGAAGATACATTGATTGAATGAACTCCTACTTTAGCTCAATTTTAATGAATTTTTAGTACTGTCAATGCATTTTTTCATTCGAATCATGTACCTTTTTGGTTCAGTGTATATATATTAGCCGGAAACAAAATTTGTATTTTATTCCCTCATTTGGGATGATTTCTAATCAGATTTAGCAGGAGTGTTGGCTGACATCTTAAATGCAAATTTTTCCAAATAAAATAAACTTTTCGGACCAATGTAAGTGCCCTTACTGTTTAAATTGAAACCATTCGGCTAAAAAATAAGAAGCTTTCTCAGAAGAAATATTATACTACGAGATGTTTTGTCACCTCTTGCGTTTGTATAAATAGTTTTGTTGGTTGGTTTTTATTTTATTATGCAAAAAAATGTCTTTTTTCAAATCCATTGTACGATATATAAAAAAAAGCTGAGTTTGGTATCAAGTTCGAAATTTATACGAATACAAATATCTTTCTCTTACTACTTAGCCGAGAAAGTTGAAAAAAAAAAAAAAACACCACTCAACAAGTCAATCATTTCAAGTTATAAACAAAGAAGAAGGAAGTGAGCTTTTAACCTTTAACTACCTTAATTCGTCCCATTTATTTTTTAACTTTCAACAAATGTAGGTACATATTTTTATTTTATTTTTAAAACTTCTGCCACTCTCCAAGGCGATATAGAGGTATGTTGGCCCAAAAAGATTTATTGTGCCGATATTGCCAGAAAATAGTACTGGATAGAGCTGGGCATTCACACAAGATGTGCTCAGCTGTTTCGTCTTCTTCGAGACATAGCCGGCACTCTGGGGAATTGACTATGTGCATTTTGTTTAGGTGGTATCGCAAACCGTGTTAACCTGTTAGGCATAGCTTACAAGGTTTTTGATATCGTGACATCTTAGGCTTGGAATTTGTTTGACTTTTTATTTTTTAATGGCACGATTGCACTTTTGGCCTGTCTGAGGCTTGGGATTTCTTCCCACTGTTTGATACACATGTTGTGTTCCCAGATTTTTTGTCCGCTTTTTCATTGCCTTCAATATCCTCGTGTCCGGGAATACGCCATATTTTGGTTTTGTTTCTCGAGTCAAGAGTTTGGAGGGCATTGTAACAGTACATGACTGATTTTGAGACGATAATTGGTGCGCTAAGGGTGAGTCTGTGAATATATGGATGCTTGCACCTTTTATACCTGCAAAACTTATAAGGTTCGCGCATTCTTTAATGGCATGGAGCTCTGCCTGAAATACACTGGAGCTTTTCTCCATAGGTATTGATAAAGTTATTGCGGTTTCTTTTGGATAACTTTGTTCCACCATACTATAGAAGCATAATATGTATAATGGGTCTGATCATTACTGTGTAAGGTAGGTTGTCCAAATAAGGCCCATAACCTAATAAGGCCCAGTGTGCAAAAATTGGCATAACCGACAAGCAACAGGAATTATATTTTAAATCTGCTTCTGGCCACCTATGTCTACACTAAAATCGATAGAATTTTCCGTCCGACGCAATCGTGTTTTTTCTTACAGACGATACAAGTTAGTGAATGTGCACGCACGCGCTTTTTATAAGAAAGTGTTTTTTTGTAATTGATTTTATTGCGAATAATAATTCGGGTAAGTCTAGTTTTTACACTAAATATACCACATATAAAACTAAAGTTTATTATGGTTTAAGTATTATTTTAATCGCCAGTTGTCGGGCTTGTACTCGTCGCTCAGTTGGCGCAAGTGGTAGTCACTTGGTCAATTGGAGAAAAATCGAAATGCAAGTTCATTTCCTGACAGGGGAAAAACAGAAATGTCTTTCCAAATGGAATTATATACGGAGAATTGACTGTCAGAATTCAAAACTATTCAAAACAATCACTTCAAAGGAGTCTGATGATGAATTAGTGGTGTAGTTCGAAATAGCTATCATTCCTATCAAAGTGACTGTGTCTACAAGTTGTTGTCAAGAGTTCTTCCCTCGAAAAAACAAAAATTCATAAACTGATATTCGACATAATTTCCCAACAGAAATTGTCAGGGTGAATCCCAAACAAGCGAGAATCGTTGTTACTCCTCGCTTCCCCCACTCTATTATTTTAATTCTTTGAGTAGATTTTCGTTAAAATGTTTGTAAGGGAAAGTTTTTCATGTATTATGACAAAATACTTCTAATTTTCGCGGAATAACCAAAGTAACTGAACAAATTTATGTATGGGCCTTATTCGGAACAGGTGTTCGTAATAAGGCCCAAGGTAAGGTATTTAAAAATGTCTTGAAAATATATTTCAAATTGGGTTTTAACAAATAAATGCTGTGTTTTTATATAGATAGAACTAAGGCTCATGCTAATATCAATTTAGTAATTTTCTCTTAGGCGTTTGCAAGCTATAAGGGAAAAACTATAAGGTGGGCCTTATTTGGGTCACCTACCTTATAGATATCTACTGTGTGTGATTTTATGCTTAATCCATCAGATTCTACCGTACATACGACAGCAGGCCTATAAAGCATTGTAGGTATACATACTTGCTTTGCAGGTCGCATTGTTGCGCTGGAGTACTGAGCGACGAGTCGCTGGTTCAACACTACAGTGCACTTATACTGATTTTTTTTTAAACTTTCTCCATTACGTAGTAAGAGAAAGATATTGTTTTCGTACAAAATTTCGAACTCGATATGTTAATCAATTCTGACACTACGATGATACACGAACTCCAAATAGTGGGTCTCAAAATTCTGTCCGGTCTGCCCGTCTGTCTGTCTGTCTGTCTGTCTGTCTGTCTGTCTGTCTGTCTGTCTGTCTGTCTGTATGTCTATCCCGCAGGCCTACAGCCTAAACGGCTGACCGGATTTTGTTCAAACCTCGGATTTGAAGTTTGTGGGCTTAGGGCTTGGTGCCGTTTTTTGTTTTGCAAGGTAAACTCAATATTAATGGTACTTCCCATACAAACTGTTCGTACCAGTTTAATTTGCTCAAAAAGGGCTCAAGCAGTTTTTGGCTTAAAATTCGAGTAACGATGCTTTTGAAATTTGGACATAAATCTCGAAAACGTTCCATAAGATTGTAACAAAATTTAATTTCTAAGGTTATATGGTCATTTCCAACTTAATGGCAAGCTCAGTTTTTATCAGTAGTATCGTAAAATCAATTTTTGAAAAAAGTCATTTTTTTTAAATTTACTTTTCCTTAGTTTACCTGAAAACGGCAAAAACGATTTTGACCAAAATGCAAACTTAGAGTACCTAATATTGATGTTCTTAAAATTATTGCGTCCTTAATTTTCAATACTAGTCACCGAAAACGCTAATTTTAAAAACTGCTCATATTTCGAAAACCCAATTTTTGAGTTCGATAAAACTTTAAAAACTAAGTAATGTTTATATCGCGAACAATAACGTATAATCGGTTTTTAGCTATATTGTTTACAAATAGTATTTTTCAAACTAAACATTGAAATATTTGGTACTATTTTGTCTGCCAAATTTTACAAAAACCGCTGTAACGAATTTGATCAAAATATATATTACGATAATATCAGTATTCTAAATTAGACTCCGTACTTAGTTTTTCTCAAAAAATTCGAAGAAATCTGTTTTTTTAATAATTTCTCAAAAATGGCTACCCAAAAGCCGTTCTCTGTTCATACATATTTTTAAAACTCAATACCGCGTTTTAAAATTCAAATTGCAACAGCTGCTATGTATTAAAAATGCAATAACAGCAACGCAAAATTATTTTTAGCAAATGTTACCCACTCCTACTTTTTTTCAACCATTTTGAATTTGCACCCACCTTAAAATATTTACAACAATCCGAATATCCCACTTCATTTGCACACCCACACACGTTCATCGCGATATTCAGTTAATAACTGCTATTTCAAATTCAAAAATAAATCTCTGAACTATTGCATATACATATTTATATGTAAAGATATCGTTCTATCACGAACAATACTTCCAATCATTGACAACTTAAACCAGCTTCATTAATCTATTCCAGTAAAAAAGAAAATAATTTCCAAACAGATCAAAAACTCCTACTACACTTGTTCTCGTACTCAAAAACTTGTAAAGTGATATAAAATACTACAGTAGGCGCTTATAACACTCTAACAAGAACTTGCGAGAATTGCCTGTTTCTAGAGCTTCAACATTTAAAAATTAAAAGTGAATATTATTTAACACTGTGTGTTCCTTTTTCTATATTTCATGTTTCTTTTACCTAGCAGCCTAGTAGCTTCTCAGATCTTAACCTTATACCTACCTCTCTTATAAAATAAGAAAATAACCAACAAAACTTTTGACAAACACTTTATTTTTTATGCTAAAAGACTTTTAACGTTTATAATAAACAAAAATTAATCAAACATTAAGTTAAAATAATGGTAACAGTGTTAATAGTATTTGGTAGGCGCCTTTAAGCCATGTCACTTAAACTAGATTTTAGGATTTGTACTGCTTTGTAAGCTAATGAAATTAAAATAAAATTATTTGAATTGAATTGAGTACTTATACCTACTATTAACACACTGATTTATTGAATTTAATATAATGATCACCATTTACCTCTATAACCTGCCAATAGTGCAAGAAATTGGATAGTAAATTCTCTTCCTTATGACCTTACCATTTTTCTTCAACTTACATATTGGTCGTCATATCATGAATTATTGCTATTGTCGTCGTCCATGATATTTCTGTGTTAGTATCGTTTTACAGGTGATTATTATTGCGGGACATTTCAATAGCACATACGTCCACTATATGCTGCCAAATATAATTCCATATACGGCATGAAAGCGCATACAGGTGTTGGTTGGTAGCGTAAAGACAAGGAGAAGAAGACAATTAATTTAGCGAGCAGCCAATTCGGCGACGACCAGGTGAAAAATAAGTCGCTTCGTGTTCTCTTTTCCTTACAGATGTATCTATAGGTGGTGTAGGTTTCCGCGAAATGCCACCAGATCGCAACGTTCCCACATTGGAAACAATTTATGATGATTTCAGCATAAATTGTCGATTTATTGTGTTTGTGACTCTTTTGCGAAGCCGCTGAGAGATACGTGTACGTCTTGAGTGTTCAGAGGCACAGGTGGAAATTCTGATTGTGAGTCATACATGGAAGTCTGTCTCGAATGGTACGGCATTTGGGTTGAAAAGATGGCAACGTCGCTGTGTTCGACTTTAAGGTAGGTATATGAAAAATGTACGGTCACCTAGTACTCAAGCAGTGTTAACCTATCAAATCACAATGGGCCTCTATGGCTTCTGGGTGAACTATGGTGTCCATATACCTTAAACAAAAAAAGAGGACATACTTTCAAACCATAACATAAATATCATATCATCATATAACAATAATACAACGCTGACAAAAAAGAGGACATGTTCTCTTTAAAAGAGATGGTCTGGAAACCGTAATTTATTGGAAACTTGCAAGCTCAGAAATTCCGCTGGTATCTTCTCTGTAACCGAATTATTTTTCTGGCTCTTACACCGCTACAAATAATATTTTATGTTACTTCTTAAAGCAGCCACATGCAGATCGGCGATCGAGCGGGTTAATATTAGGCGACTTTATCATCAGGAATGTTTGTATGGTTCTTTCTGAATCTCTGCGCTCTGCCCTTGAGAAATTATAAAATTTATAACCGCGCTAAGGGAACCTGTAAAGGGTGGCAAGTTCTGAGTTAGGTTAGGCGTAGAAAACGGCTATCTTGAGGGTAAAGGTTCTAGGTCTACGAATGCATCTTTTTAGTGCTTCGCCTCTTCCATTCCATTCATTCCTTTTACTGGGCCACGCACAAAATATAGAAATGTGCCTTACGATTTGATATGTTTTAATTTGTTAGAGCAACGTCGCTCAATCGCTCCGCCGAAGAGGTGTTCGAAATGTTGATGCCTGGGGGTGTTTTTATAGGTATACCTATGCCTTTTACAAGAACTTATAGCTAAATATACGTCGTGAACCTTTATGGACCTAAGGAGTAGCTTCTTGCAATCATTTTCGTGTATTTAATGCACAAGCAGACCCGAGGAAATGCTTCACTATCGCTTGATTTTGGTCACCTGCCTTCGCGAAATGAACATCTATTTTAGAAATTTTAAAAATCGAGAAATGGCTTTTTCAATGGGCACATTCACCATTTACCTTAAGTCGACTAGAATGGTCTGGATAAGATGTAACCTGAACGCAAAAACTAGATTGCTCGGGAACGTCACTTTTTCTACGTCAACCATATACCCGAACTGTCAAATTAATGCTCAGTCACGAATTTCTTTACTAGATTCGTCGGCTATCCTTCCATAAACGTCAACTGCAACAGCTGCTTCATATTAATATGACCGATTTCAGCCAATTAAAACCGAGATACATCTAGTCAGACAGCTGTCAGACTACTTGAACGTCCCCAAAGTTTGCCTTTTTTGTGTTTGATTTTACGACTTCACTTCAAAATTTTAGTTCAATCTGCTCGGAACAAACATCAAATATGCTGCACTCGCTGCAGCCTGTCATTGTATGTGTGTGGTTAAAATTTGCAGGGCCACTGGGATAATATTTTTTCGGTCTATGAGAAACATTTATCGGACTTGTAACATCCGAAATAGGTTTACAAGTGCTTATACTTTATTAGGACAAGTGGCGGTAAGCTTAAAAAAAAATTATGAAACGTATAGCTGTAGCTTTGTAGTTACGAATATTTTTTCTGAAAAAAAAAGTAGCTAGGTTATTTTGTCTTTACTTTCTTCTTCTGCACAACTAGTTGTCAGGTGGAGTTTGTGCAATGCATGACAAAATATTCCAGTTCCATAGTAGGCAACAAGTTCAAAAATGCGGCTGATCTCAGTAGGTATTCGATTTGTTGCTTTGTAGTAAAGACTTTTTGTAGTTGATCTTGTCCAAGGGGCAGCTGTGTATTGATTTTGGGATTCCATCGCCATCATTGACTAGTGTGCAATAGTTCTGAGCACAATGTCAATTTGTAGGACTTAACTACAAGTTGCTGTCAGGCTATCAGTACCTCATGGAGTAGCAGCTTTGTATGAGACAAAGAAAACTGTTTTCTAGTACAAGGTGGGCCAAAAAAAGTCATCCGATGTTGTTTGGCTCTCATTTTTCTTTTTCTAAATGAAAAACTTCGATTCTGTTTTTTGATTTTGTTTATATGAACCCTTAGTATTTAATTGGTCAAGTCGAGAGGATGATATCGGCCAAATGGGCGCCGTCACAATTGATTGCCACACTTCGGCGAGAACTTCGGGCGAAAGATTCTCGCACTCATGTCGAATGTTGTCCTTGAAGGCTTCTAGGGCCTCGGTCTTGTTCAAGTAAATGCGGGACTTCAAAAAACCGCACAAAAAAAAAAAAATCTGGAACGGTTAAATCGGGCGAATCGCCAAAACGAGAGATGAGGCGACCTGGGAACGCCGCCTTCAGAATATCGGTTGTGGCTCGCGCAGTGTATGCCGTAGCTCCGTCCTGATTGGAACCACATGTCCTCCAGTCCGAATTCATCTAATTGCGGCAGGAAAAACTTGGTTAAAATGGCTCTATAGCGCGCACCGTCCACTGTTGTCGTTTGACCAGCGGCGTTCTCAAAAAAAAAATGTCCCGATAACTCCTCCAGCGTGAACAGCGCACCATGCAGCAGTATAACTTTGAGCGGGTGTAATAGCTCTTCGTGCATACTCGTGGATTTTCGGTGCCCCAGAAGCGATAGTTTGCTCGTTCAAGTACCCGCTGAGGTGGAAATGAGCCTCATCGTTCTTTATGATTTTGGTCGAAAAATCGTCCACTTCGTCATCGAGATTGAGGATGGCTTGGGCGTAGGTTACACGCGCTTGGCGGTCGACAGGCAGCAGCTGATGCACGGACTGGACTTTGTACGGGAACATGCGCAAGTCTTTGACCGAATTTCGCCTTGGGGACGACCGGCTGATGGCTAATTGCGAGGCACGGCGTCTGGTCGATGTTTCCGGTGAAAGCTCGACATCCTCGTCAACAGCGGCGATATTCTCGGCACAACGGGCGCTATGGGGCCGACCACTCTTGGCAACTTCTCGTGTGCTCCCATACACTTCAAGGTTGGTGGCCAAATGGCGCAGTATTTGCGCAGTCGATGTCGGACGGCCGTGGAATCGGCGAAAGAATTCGCGCTGCGTCAACACTACAGACGAATTGTTACGCAAAAAAATGGACATAATTATTCCGCGTTCTTGGGGAGTGTATCGCTCCATGGCTTATTCGCTTGCATTCTACATCTGTCTAGTCCACACACGTCGAAACAAATTTGACATTGGCGGCCATTTGCAAAAATTAGAGCATCTTCCACTATAGGGTGATCTCTTTTGGCCCACCTTGTACCTACATTCGATTTATTCAGAAAAGTGTACAAAAAGTATACCCTCGCAAAGAACTCTTCACTTATAGCTATGCATACGTTCCGAAACCAAACAAATTGGCGTTCCCAACTTCAGAGCATCGCGAATAGCTATATAGGTATCGCATGACATTCTGCAGCAGGCGCACAAGACCCGCCATTAGCAAAATCCACCACACAAGTCATCAGCAGAAGCAAAGAAGCAAAATCCGTAAGACAAAACCAAGAACTTCAAAACTCCATAGTCCAACTGCCTACTGTTGCTGGCTGTGGTTGCAATACAATAATATGACAAGTCCCCAAGTTGCCAAGGTGCATGTCCTCTTATGCCCCCCGCCTTCTGTTGCGCGCCACAGCATTATAATCACACTCAATATACACAAACGCTCATCGCGGCGGATTACAAGTGGAATAACCACCGGCCAAACAACGGCAACAACAAGCAAAAACAAAAGACACATGCTACAGAGCACATAAATAACACGAAAAGTCAGGCACAACAAACAGAGAATCAACTAAAAACCGATCCAGGATAAGGGAAAAGCGGATCTAAATCCACGCTTGCGAATAGAGAGGCATGTCGCTTTATACGTCTCCAAAATCCGAATGCAAGAAGTCGAAACTGGTTTCGAGAAGGCCCTTCGGCGGTAACAAAATGACGACGAAAAACAAAGTTTCCACTAAATCTGCCTAAGTAATTCCTGCTGCAATTGGCCAGCCATAAACTTCCCGCGTAAACCCATGGCTCTCAAACAGCAAACACCAGCCTCCGACTGCGACTTCAGTTTCATCATCTTCACTCGCCAGTGTAGCATCATCATTATCGTCTTGGAAATAGCATATAAACACCGCAAAGCGTATACACACTCGTATACTTCACTTCTGTCGCAGTCGCCACCGGCAAGAGGCTAGCGACGATCTACCTAAAGACGATCCACATCGATGCCATCTGATACCGTCGTCGGTCGTCGTCATTGTTGGCTCTGTGTCTGTGCAAAGGTAAACGCTTGCCTTGTACGTGGTCAAGCCCGGCATAGCAATTCAATGAATATTCGGATCCTGGGCGCAGTTTAAACGAGCGGAAAAATTACCGCGAACAAATCTGACAGAATGCGACACTCGGTGCAACGTGTGGACCAAACGTCCGGCTACACACAAGCAAAGAGCCGAGTGTAACACACACCTAACCTACCACTTTGGTAATGATCCTTAAAGCATAATGGTTTATTGGGGATACCTGTGTTTGTGCTTGGAAAATAACGATCGAATGACTTGGTTGCTTTGATCGCAAATCGCAATGTTTTTTTCGCACAGTAGTGTTTGTGAGTTTGCAGACACTTTCTGGTAAGATTTTTATAAAGCGTCTTCACAGAAAATTATTTGTGTTATCTTAATTGCCGGAAGCTCTGAGGATAAATAGTATTCCAATCCCAATCAAGTTAAGAGCAGTGGCATGGAATAGTAGAGAGTGGGCTAGAGCAGCGAAATATGTGTAACAGACCAGCAACTCATCGATACCAGATCATTAGCAGAGCAGCGCAGCTGAGCTTCGGTAGAAGAGTATAGAATAGGTTAAAACAGATTGAGATAGGAAAGGGATGTTATTTAACAGTGGTAGATTATTTTCGGAGAAATCTTTTCTGAGCTATAGTCAGTAACAGAACATTAACAGAGCACTACCCTGAAACAGCAACCCAACAATTTGCTTAGCATTTGCGAAGCAATAGCAATTACGTATATTTTCCCTAATGCAATAGATGATGCAGAGCAGCAGGATATGAACCAAACATCAAAGTAAAGCAGGAAATAATCATTAACAGACTCGCAACAGAGGAGTATATTAAAGAGTACCAGCAGAGAAGCTTTCCCGTTGTAGCTCAGTCTGCATGAAAAGTTTTGGTTAATTTTCAACTAACAGAGCAGCATATTAATGCAACATTAAAGGAGAAGATCATTAAAAGTGCAGATAATTAAAAGAACAAGCCATTAAAAGAGTAAATCATTAACAGAGCAGTAACAGAGTATCATTATTTTTAGTAAGTTCTGCAGAAAAAAAACAACAGGCAAATGATATAAGAGCAAAAGCAACATTCCAGTAACAGAATAATACGTGTAAAATAATGTAAGCTTGGCAACCTGGTCAGCTATAAGTCTTTGGAATGGAACGGTAATAAGATGAGAAAGGATTGAGGATGAGATGGAATTGGGGCATTCCATTGGCTATAGCCGAAGCGAAAGGTGTTAATCAAATAAAATTGAAATATTAAAAATTATCGAGAAGTCTTTTATTAACACACTGTAACATAATAAATATTTAACAGACCAAAAACTGAGAAGTGGTAGGGTATAAGAAGACCAGCATCTGAGTGGTAGAGCTATACCAACAACTGTAGGCAGAGTATTAACAATTAACATAGATGCAGCAAATACTGATATAAATAGGAGAGCCATAACAGAGTAAAAGCTAAGCAGCAGCATTGCGGAACCGTGCCAGCGTTCACATCCTACCGACTGTGACTGTACCAAAGACCTTCATTGCAGTCGACCTCCCTACCAACTGCGGTCCAGTGTACCATTTGCTGATGGCGTTTGGTCAGCTCCTCTTTTGAATTAACAGAGTACATTTGGCGAGCTCTTTGCCACATTTCGCCAGTATCCATATTTTCGCAAGCTCACTCCTCCAGACACCGCACACCGTCATCGACGACAATGACGACGACGAAGATGATGAGGATCATCTTTGCCATTATCGTGGTACCAATCCAATCAAGCCAACTCCGGCTGGAGTTAGAGCACAAGAAAGAGATTTGATTCGTTTAGTCTCCCTGCCTCTCCTACTCTGCCCTATCGCTTGCCGGTTTTCTGGATACTGCGCGCGCACACAAAAATTCCACGAGTTGTATTGACCTCACCAATCTATCCAGTTTCAAGAGTCGTCCAGGTGGAGCATGTTGCATACACAGAAGCGCATTGCTGGCCATACTGTACCCAAAGCCGCCTGCCATAGGGGGCACACAATCACAACGGACAAGTGCGGACCAAGTGCGCATTCCTTGAAATTATATATATATATATGCATAATACGGTTTTGTTTTATTTTGTTTTTCCTGTCTATCTCTTTCTGATTTGCTTTCCGTATCGTCATTCGTTGGTTGGTTGTTGTGTGAAATTCATACTTCTCGTTCCCATGAAACCGATCACTGAATTCCGCGCTCCACCAATCTGTTCCCGTTTCTGATCTCCAAAAGCTGCGAGATCGCTTCCAGATTATGTGTCGTGCAGTGCACGAGTGTGGTGGTGGCGGCGGCGGTGGAGGAGGAGGAGGTGGGTTCATGTGCGGGATTCCATTGGGTGGAAAATTTGTTCGCGCTACTTTCAGCTAAGCTCTTGGTCATAACACAAAATCGATCGATCAACGAAGGAAACTAGCGCTTAGAGCCGTTTCCGTCTTAGGCGTTGCGCTTCGAAGTGTTTTTCGCTCTCAGGGCATAGATTGTTTAGAGTTCATGCGCTGGGGTTACCTGTTTGAGCCAGCAACAAGCGGGTGTCTGTCTATTGTGTCGATGGTATACCATGTTTGGGCCGGCCGGCGCGGCGCGGATCTTGCGAGAAGAGAAATTGAATGTTTCTGTCGTCGACTGTCCAACACACGAATGCGCTTTGTGGGATGAGAGCGTTCGATGTGTGTGACTTGAGGCGATGTTGGGCGAGTTGTTTCTTTTATTGGAAGACTTCCGCGTTGAGGTGTTGACTAGTAGACTGATTTTTTGTTTCTTTTCTTGGACTGCTGGACTCTGTTGTGGTGGTCGGGCCTCTGGAGGTGAGTGCATAAAATGTGGGCCAAAAGTTGAAATGCAGAAGAATGACATGATGAGGCGATGGATTTAGTTTCTTTGTGTTTGCTTTCACCGATCAGATGGAAAGTGCTGCGGATTGTTAGAGAAAATTTCCTGATTTGTCAGTTTATTGACAGAAAACCATTAAATGTGATGGGGCGATTGGTCCGGGCTTGAACTAAAAATCCGATATGGCGAGTTTTCCACAGGCAAAATAATAAGTTTATCAGTAAAACTATTAATAAATTTTAAACAAATGTATGATGGTAGATCATGCTTCGTTGGTATTCTGCCTAATATATCGTAATAAAATCTGTCTGCTATCTATAATAGGGGTGAAATGTGGTTTTCCATGGGGCAAACATATCTATCTGTTTTTTTTTTTTTGGTCTGAATCAACTTCGTCAAATCTAGATATTATTCAAGATTTGCGCATACTTCTGCCACAAGAACATTGTACTTCTGTTTTCGTCAATAGGGTGAACATATTTTAGATTCGCTAGAGTCCGTGCTTGCAAGAGGTGTGCTTGAGGTTCCAGGGTTACATATATGCACAGTCTATGTGCGTAGTGGCTGAAGATGCCCAATTACAATACAATTACAAAAGCCGCTCTTCGTGCCACGAAAAATTAGAGATCGAATTCCTTCATCGATCATCGATCGGGAATGCCTGTCATATGTCACCACAGCAATCTTTTGGAACATGCAACAGGGGGACCCAATGAGGGAAGTAGGTATTTCAGATCAGAGTTCCCAGACTTTTTTCACAGAGTTTTCCCCTTTTTAACTTTCTCCATTATACGTAGTAAAAGAAATATTTATCTATATACATATGTACATATTGTTTTCGCACAAGGTTTCGAATTTGAGATCTTGATCAATTCTGACATAACGATGATAGAGGAACTCAAAAAAGCGGGCATTTCGTTGAAACTTAGGATTTGCAGCTTTCGGGCTTACAGTTCGAGGCGGTTTTTTTGTTTAAACTAGTTATAACCTCAATATTAATGGTACTTCCCATATAGAATGTTCATACCAGTTTGATTTGTTCGAAAACAGCTCTAACGATTTCAACCAAAATTTATATAAGCTTAAGTAGGTGAGGTTATCATGACTGCATACCAAGTTTTTATCTAAAAATTCGAATAACGGTACTTTTGAAATTTGGACAAATCTCGAAAACGGTCCATACAATTGTAACAAAAATTAATTTCTAAGGTAATATGGTCATTTCCAACTTAATAGCAAACTCAAATTTTCGCTGTATTATCGTACAATGGATTTTTGAAAAAAAATAATTTTCTTAAAAAATGAGTTTTCTTTAGTTTACCTGAAAACGGCAATAACGACCTAGACCAAAATGCAAACTTAGAGTAAAATCGATATTTTAATATCAATTTGGTCTTTAATTTTCAATTTTAATCACCGAAAACGCTGATTTGAAAAACTATTCATAGGTGTCTCGAAAACCCCATTTTCTAAGTCGATAAAACTTTAAAAACAAAGTAATGCTTATATCACAAACAATACCTTACAATCGGTTTTCAGCTATATACATAGTTAAGAAATAGTATTTTTCAAAGTAAACATCGCTCTAACGATTTTGATCAAAATACATATTAAAGATAAAACCAGTATTTTTAATAAGATTCCGTATACTTAGTTTTTCTCAAAAAAATTTACAACCTATAGGAACCGATCTCTGTTCATATAAATTTTTAAAACTCAACACCGCACTTTAAAACTCAAATTACAACAGCCATTAAAAATGCAATAACAGCAACGCAAAACGTATTTTTAGCAAATTTTACCAACCTCCACCTTTTTTCAACCAATTTGAATATGCACCTTAAAATAACTACATACAATTACAACCACTTGGAGTTAACACAATCAGAATATCCCTACTACGAAATTCCTACTACGCTTTTTCTCGTACTCAAAAAACTTGTAAATTGTAAGAGCTTATAAAATAGTACAGTGGGTGCTTATAACTCCGTTACCATAATTTCCGACAATTGGCTGTTACCAGGAGCTTCACCTTTTAGAAACTCACATTTTTGTAATATGTATCTAGTTGTAGGTACTGCCATACCAGATGTATAATCCAAAAGTGCATTTTATTTCACACTATTCATTCTCCTATATTTTATGAACCGTTTCTTTTATCTAGCATTGCTTCTGAGGTCTTTAGGTATCTACCTACCTATCTAATAAAATAAGAAAACAACTAACAAAACCTTTCAATAAATGAGAAAGTTTTGTTCGACCCAGTCGTGCACTTTATTAACTTTTTTTTATCGAAATTATCAAAATTATCCTTTTCCCCTAAGTGAAATTTTCGGCTCTGCGAAATAAGGTCCCAATAAAATAAGGCCTTTAAATAAAAAATTAAATAAAATCCCAAAAAATTATACATGAAACAACAACAAGGATTTTTAATAGAATTTATTTCCTTTTTTGGGGCCTTATTCCCTAATGAAAATTGCGGTCTTATTTTACCAAGTCCCCAAAATTATTACCCTTCCGATATGGAATACGTATGGGGGGGTATGGTGCCCCCCTGCAACCCCCCTGCTTGGGTTTACTGTTAGATTACGGTGCAAGGTTGAGTATAAACAAAGTTCCTTTAATCTAAATTAGTTTATCCAATATCAACATTATTAAATAACAAATAGTTCTCATTATTTTTAATTTCATTATGAAATAAACCCCAAATTTGGGGCCTTATTTCATTATTTTTTTTTTTTTTTTGGGCCTTATTTCATCGCAGTGGGGCCTTTTTTCATATTTGTGTGATTTCATTATGATATGCATACAATGATATGCATACAAATGGCATCCGACATCTGAGGTCCACATACAAAGTTCTTTGCGCACTAAAACTAAGATTCTACTTGTTAAATACATTTTATACTACCCATACTTCCACTACAACATCAGGCGTAAATTAAATATTTTTTTTAACAATAGCCGCGCAATGTAATATGTAATCAATACAGCGTTGCCAGACGGTCAAAATATTTCCCCCACATAACTCTGAAAAACGCCCAGATTTGGCGGCCACTTTTTTCAAAAAAAAAAACCCAATTTTTTTTCATTATTTTTTTAAACTTTTTTTGTATGATTTAAAACAATTTAAAACAAGAAATTTCGTAATTTGCATTCGAATTTCTTGAAACATCTTGTAATGCATTGATTATTTAACTACATTTAAAAATGCCATGCCGCTCTCCTGTGGAACTCGCTACCCACTGCACATTCAAACACTTTGCCAATGATACATAATATAGAATAATAATATATTGATATCAAAGAAATGCATGTTTTGGGTTGGGGTCACAATCCCGTAAACCGAAATGCCGAAAATCCAAAATTCCCGAAAATCCAATAACTCGAAAAGCCAAAATCCCGAAATGTGGGTTTTCGGTATTTTGGGTTTTTGGGATGTTGGATTTTCGGGGTTCTGGGCTTTCGGCATTCTGTCCGACTCAGGCATGTTTTATAAAAGTTATTAATTTAATTAATGTAAGTTTTCCATTTAATGCATGCAATTAGTTCATTATAGCTACTTATTGTTTTAAATTTTAAAGCTCTGAAACTAAACTGTAAAGCCTTACCAGATTATGAGATGCTATCTAATGTGAAACTGTTATTATAATAAGTAAAATAGTAAGATTGTACGGAATTATTTTTATGCTTTTTTATTTATATACTTATTATTATTATGAGTTGTTTTGAACCGTTCCAAATAGTGTGTCCCTGAATTTTTATATCGGGTTTTTCAATACGAGGGCTACAAAAGTTTTTTTTTTCTATAAAACAAAAACGGTTTTGGATATAAATGAAATTCTTTATTCCTGTGAAAGTATGTTCGATCTTCGATGCCATTATTTATGGAACGTGTGAGAAACACATTTGGGCTTTCTTCAACTGAAGCCTCAGCGGCAGCAATATTCTCAACACTACGGGCACTTCTTTGTTTCACTGGGCCTGTGGATTCAAATTTCCACTAGACGCTCAATTGTTGATCTGCTAGGACGATTATGACGACCATAAATTGGACGTAGCGCTCTTAACGTTGAGGCCACTGACTCCGAATTTCGGTAGTAAATTTTAATAATTTCGACTCGTTGTTGGCTCGTATATCTTTCCATCATGAAATGGCAAACCTTACTGAAGAGAAATGTCAAAAGAGCGGCGTCGTTTGCTGTCCCTGTCGATCTACTCTTGTAGCGTCCCTGTTGAAAAACCCTTTACAAAGCTCCCAATTGCAAAATCAAATCAAAATCAAAACAATACTGTATGTAATAGCAACAGCAAAAAATGTCTGGTGTTAAATTTGTCTTCTTGAATTTCGTGAGTTCAATCGGTCTCTACATTTGGCAAAGAAACTTGTATTTGGCCCACCCTGTACATCCATCCGTCGTCCCTTCAAACCATAGATCATATGACGGGATGTGTTACATTAAAAGACCACCAACCATTCCCTTCATCGTACGGAACAAAATGTTGGACATTCTTAAATTAAGTAGCTCATTATTCACCAGTCATGCGGTTTGGTTCCGTAAAACTTTTTTTTTCGCCATTCGTTCTTCATCCTCTCGCTGTGCTTTTTCATTTTAAACTTGCACTGACTGTCCTTTTTGACGACAGAATAAATTAGTAGTCTGCGTAGCACTTTTTATGACCTTAACTTGTTCGCAAACAAAAAAAAAAGTCCTCAAACAAATATGTCCAGTCGAAAAATGTTTGCAGGAGAAAACCAAATGAAACTCCCGCTCCGGGGAATGAGTAATTAAATGTCATTTTGTTGTCTAAAAGTCCGTAACCGAAAATCCCTAGCACATAGTTAAATAATTTTTGCATAAAATAATGAGAAAATCTCCGTCCAATTGTTCATGCAAAAAAAAAAGGGTTTATCTACAACTTACCCCAATCTGTCAATGGCGGAGCGCAGAAATCACACAGAGCGAATTTATTCCATTGTGACCGAGCATCCTCAATCTTCCAATGCCTTGTTAGTATAAATAGGTGAATCATTACAAATAACAAATCATTTAGTGCTAAAATAGAATCTAACCTAAAAATAAGCGATCACGAAACGATTTCAATCGAATTGTGTAACAAAAAAAAAAAAATAGTCGAGAGTTCTAAACTTCAAATATAATAAATACACATACAAAAACGAGCTCAAACATAGTCAGATTAGTAATACAAATTGTGTAATCAGTGGTATTACAACACAAGATATATGGCCAATAATAACAAAAATGAAAAATAAAAGAGACTCTACTATGTTGTGCCCTAAGATATACTTAGACAACTTCGTCATACTAGGGCCAGTGTTAAAAATAATAATAAACAAATCCTTTGAGGAAGGTATTTTCGTGGACTCGTGGAAGGATTTTTTGACAAACATATAGATGCTTGTCTTACTGGGGCTAAGAGGGCCTACGCTCTGACAAGGAGACTGTTGCGCAGCAGTCAACTTGACTCCAGGGTGAAGGTCATTTGCTACGTGGCCCTTATAAGGCCTATCATCGCTTATGGCTGTCCTATGTGGTTCATTATAGCGCCGTCCTATATGGAAAGGATTCGGGTGTTTGAGAGGCAATGCCTCAGGGCCTGTCTAGGGTTGTTTAGAATTCCTGCATCTCAGTACATAAAATACTATCCCAACAGGACCTTATACATACAATGGGGCCCGACTGAATAGGATTGACAATTTCCTTATTAAGGTGATTCGGAGGCACGTTGTTAGGGCGATGGCCAGTGATAATAACCTGATCTCAGGGGCTTACTACCCCAATTTAATGTACCACGAGAGTACGCTTCGGTCTGCCTTTATTCCGCCTGAGGCATTTCTTCATGTAGGTAGATATGAAAGGGTTAGTCCAGACAAAAGATGGTGTGCCGGTATTGTACCACAGCCACCGCGGGGCGTACCACGACGGGTACGCTCCTCCGTTTTAGTACCGCAATTGCGGAACGGGACAGGGTCGATACGATAAAGCAGTATACCGAATTTTGGTGGCTTGACGAAGACGTGAGAGTCGATACGCTCTCCCGGGCCGGTGCGCTACTTTTGTAGCATTGCTCCTTAGTTTTAAGCTAGATATTAAGTTAGTAGGTTTAGGTTTAGAGTAGGGGGTCTTTGGCAGGCGCCGGGCAGAAGAACCCTTGTTGGCGGCCTTCAGGCAACCAAGGACGCGATCAGGATGGCGACCAACCAAAGATTGCTCACCACCCTGATTATAGGTAATGACGGTTCAGTAGCTTAGGTAGATTTAAGTACTTTTAATAAAACAAATAATAAACAATCCAAGTTTTCTAAAGTTTCTTGGAAATTAAAAAACAAAACAAATCATAGATATAGATAGATTTAAGGCCGAAAGGCATTAATTTTAAGCATATTGTTAAGTTTAGAGCGCTCGCTTGGAGCCAGTAAGCTAGAATAAGATAAATGTTAGTTTTTAATTAGATTTAATCTTTTTTGTCTAGTATATAAGTTAAAGAAAGATCCAAATAAAAATGAATTTAAAATGAAAATGAAAAAAAGGAGTCCACTGTAACTTCTATCGCTAAAGTGGCAAATACAAAAAAAAATGTAATGAGTTCTGACCTATCCTGTTTAAAGAATTAGAGGACTACTTCGAAAGGCATGATTTCATTATAGAAGTCAAATCCGGTTTTAGAAAGGGATACATCCATGCGAAAGTGCACTAAACTGTATATTGATATACTGGAAAGAGTGCATATCAAAAAAGAAAAGTGTATACAGTGTCTTCTTAGATCTCAAGAAACGCTCTCTTGAAACTATAGACAGGAATATTCTTATTCAAAAGTTAAAGATATACGGTGTTGTCGGAAAAGAAATAACATTTTTTGAATCTTATCAGGGTAACGTAGGTACTCAAAAACTTAAAGTTAATTTCTTGGGGTACCGGAAGGATCAGTTCTAGGTGTACTTTTATTCCTTATCTACATCAATGATATGGAACGTGTGCTGAAATATTGTCAACTTGCTCTATTCGCTGATGATGCCTTGCTTTTCATCGATGGAAAAGATGTGGAAGACAGCCATCACAAAATTCAAGAGGACTTAAATAATATCTACGAGTGGCTTTGCCAAAACAGATTAAAAAATAAACGTCAATAAAACTAAGTGCATGGTACTAAATGACAGATATAATTTTAATCTAAGTCTTAGAATAGAGAATGAAATTATAGAAAGAGTTCAAGAGATTAAGTATCTTGGCGTAATAATTGACTGTAAGTTAGAATTAGAAAACCATGTTGATTATTATGTGTAAGAAAATTGCGAACAAAATTGGATTTATGAAAAGAATAAAAGTGAAGAGTAGTAAAAGTGACGACCACAACTGCAAATAAAATTTATAATGTTATTGTGAAGCCTCATTTTGAGTAGTAGTAGGTAGTAGGTATACATCGATAGTTTCTTTGTTAAGTATGTTAAGTTGGTTGTCTGATAAACAACGAGTTGTAATGAATTTGTTAATATTTGTTTTCAAGATATAAAACAATACAACGCCAAGATATTCGACGATGTATGTTCGTTATATTAGAGAGGTCCAACTTTACATTTGGAGGAACATGAATGACCTAAGGTTACCAAATTTTGTAAAAGCAAGGGCTCAGAACTCACTTATTTGTAAAGGCTTCAAATTGTATAATGAACTGCCTACAAATATTAAGACAGTAAATAATTTAAAATATTTAAAAAAACATGTAGAATGTAGAATTTGTTAAAACAAATTTATGTAAATAAAGCTTTCGACGTTAAATAAAGATATACCTATCTATCTATCAATCTACATAAATGCTTACCATCCTCTGACAAGGAGATGTATTTAATACGTCGAGAATTACGACACAAACCTGACGTTCTTCGGTTGAGTGTGCAATATATCTCGCAGGATATGAATGCAAGTCTACGTTCACCTCGCATGCATCATAAATTTACGATGGCAGCAACAGCCAAGGTTATACGCATCATCTGCAGGACACACTTATATAATTAACAGGAATATTACACATTCGGGATATAATGAGGCATGCTGCATACAAGCATCATATGAAATGCATACGGTATAAGGCCACGGAATCAATATTTGATTAGTCAGTCAAGCCGAACACAGGATTTACGCCTGGAGAATATAATTTAAATCATGCAGCAGGATACTGGCGTAGGATGTACGACAACGGTGGCACACTACGTGCACTGATTTTAATCATGTTGTGCCGTTAAATGTTTGACATAAGCAAACAGGCATTTTGCATCAGGACAGCTCTGTGAGGATCATGGAGCATAATGAACGAATCAATTGTAGCCCATAGGTGGTGATGTGTGTTGTATACGAGTGCGTTCGTATCTCGTACACTGTTAAACGGTTAATTACAATTCGCAACTCCATGGCAAGATTGATTGATATTTATGCAAGGAACGTGTTTTGTTTTCTTTTGTTTTTCAAAAATGAAAGGGCAACTACTTCACAAGTTGATCCGCACACAAGAAGGTTCTCGCCACCCGCTACAAAGTATACTTAATACCACACCCAAACCATATCACGCCTTATGTCTCCGATTCCGGTGTATCCTCATCTGTTTCCAACCTGCAGAAGCGCAGATGCTGAGACCCCCGGGCGTGTATACACAAGGGATGCGCTCCAGCATTCTGCGTCGTCGATCAAAAGCTGGCCCCCCACTTGAGGAGAAGGGTTCGTGCTCAATCTGCCTTTAAGGACGTTGGCGTTGTTGTGTTATTTGTGACTATAATTCACAAATGATTCTGATGGAAGTTAACTTCAGGTGGTGGGCTGTGTCTTAATTAAAGCATGGGCTGGGGTAAGGGCGCACACTCGTGCACAGCGTACTTTTATCTGCATTGAGAATTATTGTTGGCAACAATTTAAACAATTCCTGGGGACGTTTGCATGCACGGGTACCAATCATAAGCCAACGTACACATATCATGGCCTATGGATATGGAGTATGTATACGAGGGAGAACGGAAAGTGCTTCGCAATAGCGAAGATTGCACACACAGTGCCGGCGGTTTTAGGGGAGTGCAAACTGCAAATGTGGATAACGTTGTGCCAAAAAAGAGGTAACAGTCGCAATGCTATGTGTAGCTGGATGGTGGGAATGGGCAACGAATTTAGTGCACGGAATGAGGTCAGGATGAAGATTAATTTTCCAACCCGTATGGCCCGGAACAGCTAGTGCAACGGCGGTAGGTAGGATACCCATACTTAAATACCTTATTGGGCTCCTTTTTCTATGTCAAAAACTATCACATAAGCTTTTAAGTGGAACTAAAATCGCTATGAGTCGTATCAGCAAACGGGCCTAAATGACGACCGAAAAAATGACGAACACATAGTAGATATAATCACATGCCTCATCAAAATGACAAATGTCACCTTTCTTATTATTTCGATTTCGCGTCATTTATCTGTTTTGCGATCAGAAGGGAATGGCCAATGAGAAAAATATAGCTACTGGTATTCTCCCGACGAAGCTGCATACGTACTGCGACTTTTTTAATTAAAAAGCAGTGACTGCCCCGATTCACTCCTCAATACCGAACAACACAACCACAACAAAACAAATAAAAAACAGTTTATTAATTTTTACCGCATTAACAGACACACACATGCGACACCTAACACGTTCTTTGGCCACGAGATAAACACCAAATGAAAGTAACTGATATCATATTCTATGCTGCGTCATTTATCATTTGCCTAGAAAAATGGCATGGCATGGATTTCGTGCCTGGTCATTTTTTAGAGCCATGACGCAACAGCCAAAAGTTCGGTCATTTGTCCTAGGCGTCATTAAAGAGCGAATACAGGGTAATTTTTTTCCGTCATTTTAATGGCACAAAATCCATGTCTTTGGTTCACCCCTTTCCTTGTCATTTAAATGAAGCCGAAAATGTTATCACAAAAATGGCGATCACACAGAGCGAAATTAAAATGACGGCTTTGTGACGAGATTTTGACGTCATTTACGCAAAGAAATGATTGTCACAAGGGGTACGTATGCGCTCTGATCAAATAAATGCATGTATGAAACGTTCAGTTCCTTGTTGCTACTTTAAAACACTGCACTTCATTCAGAATATGAGAGCAGTATTGGAGGATTCTTTATTTTGCAAACTTCTTTTAGATATCGGAGAAGGTAAACGTCCTGAAATTAATGATAACAATAACTTAGAGTTACCGGCTGCTCTTTGCCAGGTTGGAGCAGATTTTAAGACTTTAATTGAAAGTATTTATAAAGATGTACATAACCTCAGTACAAAAGTACATACTCCTGGCTATTCGAAAGATCTATTTTAGCACCCACAAATGAACAAGTCTCTTACCAATAATATTATATACTAGCTGTGCCCGCAACTTCGTACGCGGCGTGAGACTGTGTAATTTCCAATAAAAGAGATTTAACCGTTTTCCCAACGGCATATTTGCTTAAAATCAACAGTCTAGCTAAAACAAAGCGTTGAACATTGTCAATGTGAAACAGTAAATCAAAAAAAAACTATTTACATAAAACACCAATTTAAGAAAATTAAATTCAACAGCGCAAGTACTAAAGTTCCACCTTCGTATCAACGTAGGTAATATCTAAACAACCACTAAAACAAAGGCCTTAACGGAAATTTGTATCTACACCAACAATAAGTAAATCAAACAACATAATTCACCTTTATCGTCTTTAATTCTTGAATTCTTCAATTCTTTACTGTAGGTATCAACGTAGGTACTATAAGCTATAACAACCATTAAAACAAAAACCATGAACTCAATTTCTATGTACACCACCTCCACCTTACGTCCGCCACCACACCACACGTCCTCAGCCATCTGCGCATTTCCTCAGAAACACATTGTCCCTGTTTTTTTTTCATATCAACGTGCTTGTGCGATGTGCGCCACCAAACCACCCCAAAGCAGAACAAAGATCAAGAACCGCGGCGGCTGATAATATTCGATTTGAGAAAATAAATTAATTTTGTTCATGTTAGACTTAAGGTTGTAGCTCAGCTTCTAGAGGACGTAGAAAGCTGATTGATGGCTTGAAAGTGTTGGCTCTCCTAAGTATTTTGTTTTGTTTGCATTGATTAAGAATTTTTGTGGGTAATGGCGAGTTAAAGGCAGTAAAGTGAGAAAAAAAAACACATTTTGGTCAAAAACGCTCCAAAAAATAGGCATGGCAATGAAAGTAATAGCCTATGTCCTTCTCAGAATCTTAAGGAACATTTAAAAAAAAAATTCATCGACATCTGTGCAGTAGTTTTCATGCCATTAGGTAACAAAGAAAATGATTGGTGGTGATACAACGTCGTACCTGTCCATAAATGCTATCTGCAATCAAGATGAGGCAGATCCGGTCGAGTTTTTAAATTGCATTACAGATTGCATTACAGCCCACAGCCTTCCTGCTCAGAGAATTGAATTAATAGTTGGAGTTCCCATTATGTTGCTTCGCAATTTGAGCGTGCTCCTTGGTAAGCAGTGTTGTACTGCTTTCTGTATCTTTGTACTGCTGTGCTGCACAGCTATTTAAAATACTGCTTTTTTAAAATATGCGCATTTTGTTCCTAAAATGTTGTAAGACATTATTATGAATTTTAAGCATCTGAAATACAGACGCACCCTTAAAGTATATAATATCTACATCTCTCGTATATATCTACATCCCCCTTAAAAATGCTATGGGAGCAGAATACTTCCCGTCTTTAAAAACGTTCATCGGATCATTACAAACAAAAATAACAAATTCCATAAAAAGCGTGAAGGTAGTGTTCTGTTCAGCACCACCATCTGTGCTTACTATTGGAATGACGTACGTGCAGTTCTTTTGACGTACGTGTATGAACACAAAAAATAAGTATCTTGTGTGGCGTATACGTCAAAACCATTCTGAGGAAATCTTTGAATAAATAATAAACTAGAAGAGACTGAGCTTTTATATTACTATGGTCAGAAAGTAGATTTATTCTAAATAATACTGAAGAAAAAATGAGAAACTTCTATCGACCCATTTAATTTTAATTGAACCGTAAACTTTCAATTGCGATTTCAAAAAAAAGTTGAAATGGCGTACCTATAGGTACGTCAAACCAATTCTCAGCCGACGAATTATTAAATCCTGAACTAAGCTCTAAAATGAGACAAACTGTTGGTGATTCGGCGCTTATTTGTCTTGATTTGATCTTAAACTTCTTTCCCTGTGTCTTTGTGAGCCGGCATTTTTTAAAGTTTTGTGAAATTTGTCAATACGTATTTCTATAAATTAATACTGGCGCACAAAGACGAGGACACTCCCTAAAAATATAGCTTGTAGGCAAAGTAACGGCAAATCGGCCGAAGTTGGTGGTCTCAGTATTGTCTCTGGTTTGGGCTGTAGCTTGGTAAACATCTAATTAAGTCTTTATAATGAAGTGCTCTCGGATTTTTATTTAATAAAAGTATGAACTAAACATATCAGGGCCGGCATTATGTAAGGCGAAAACGTCTACACGTTTTCGTGCGCACGAACGGTTTGCTTCATGTAACATCAAAAACGAAAGAAATTCTCGTGGCCGCGAAAAAAAACAAACGAACACATTTTTTTGACGTTTTCGCTTTTCCTGCTTCATGTAACCCTAAAAACGAACAGATTTTATCGTCTCCACGAAAGAAAACAAACGACAGCTATTTTGTTGACGTTTATCATTTTCGTTTTTATTCTTATTGAATTTGGTGGTTTTAAGATTGTGCTGAATATTTTATTAGATATGTTAGCAAATTATTATTTTTTGACCAGCGACAGCGAAGAAAGTGAAGTTGAAATTGAACATGTGAACTTAAGAAAAATTAGAAAAAGTTTGCGGAATTGTTCAAATCCTCTCACATTACCTGACAAAAGGTTGGTTTATTTTGATTAAAAAGTGAGTTAATAAGTTAGTTAAAAAGTTCGTTTTTCTATTTAGTTTTGTGCAACGTTTTGGATTGAACAAAGCCGCCTTTAAGTATGTGCTGGACAATATTAATTTGCATACAGGTACACGAACGACAAACGTGCCTCCTATTTTAAAACTTTCCGCAACATTAGAAGTACTGGCTGGAGGAGGATCCGCTTCGTAAACAATCAAATTCCACTTTAAAAATATTTTCAATTGTCGGCTGTTCGTTGTCAAAACAACTTAACGAAAATAAAACGCCATACTAAGACTGCCAAACTATAATTTTGCTGTCACACAGTTTCTCAAACCTAAACGAATGTGAAGAAAAAAACGTAAGGAGTTACATGAAGCAAATTTTCGCTATCGCGTGATTTCTATCGTTTCTTGAAAAGCGAAATCGTTTTTCGTTTCGTTTTTTACAGAATCTGGCCCCAGGTTTCAGAGAGCACTCACTGCCCCTTTTAAAGCAGGTAATGCGGGTGATCCGACAGGAACGTCGCTGTAATGATTTCTTGTCGTGAGAATTGCTCCAGCTCAAGACATTTTATGTCACAGAAGTTGGATTATAATTATGTGGTTGTGGACATCCTATACACGGCAATTTATTGGAATTTCCCATTTCGTCAATTTTTTTATTATCTTTTCGGCAAGCACGCTTCTACCTCTATTTATATAGTCAGCAATAGGTCTACAGGGCTAAAAGCTGCCATTTTTTCGCCAAGCACGCTATATCCACGTATATATTCTTACCAAAAGGACTTCAATCAAAAGCTCAGGTTAGAATTTAAATCTTAAAGCCAACATCGTTTCTGCTCGGCAATTGTCATCTACGCGTTTATATTCCTGGCCACCCCTGTACCTTTGCCATAAATGTGCGCTGTGTGGGTGTTCGATGTTCTGTTTTACAAAGTCCGCGGTATGGTAATCGCAATCGAAATTAATTAAATTATAAATTCCAATATAATTAGTTTTTTATTTAAAATCAAATAAATGCTCTTTCGGACCAGCAGCCCCATTCGAAAATCACATCTGAATGTAAATAAAAGAAATATTATAAATATATGGCTATGTAGGAGTTTTCGATGCGTGAAAATTAAAAGCGAGCTCATTAGCTGCACGTATACAAGTAGGTCAATGGCTACAGTCAGCAGACTGACTCCACACCACCTAGTGTATCCATCCACCCCATTTTGTATACCTATAGATGCTGACTGTACAACACGACCTCCATGATCCGCATCCTTCATCATACTCTACGCATTCTGACCTCAGCTGTTATTATTTTTCCAGTCTGTTGTCCGCTTCTGACCACATGTTTGCATTTAACTGTATTAACAGTTGCACACTGGCTCACGAACGCTTCATCCGCGAATGAACGCTGCATCCAGCGATAATGATTTGGCAGAGGAGGTGATGCTGACTTTGGGCAGCATTCCTGGCCTTACGTTGGGCGCCATTTCTCATACCCTTGGACACACATTGAAATGCAAAATTATTAAATACTTACTCGCGATATGGCCAACGCCATTTATTGTTATTATTTTGGTTCAACAAAAAAGTCAGTCGTGTCGATGCCAGAGTACTTTGGGCGGATTATCCAGTGACGTTTCGTTGCTGGCAGTGGTTGGCGTGCGATGTTATTAATTATTATTATTGTTACGAGAGTGCGGCTACGTATGCAAGCATAATGGTGACTGGAAATTGTATAGCTGCGGGGTGTATATAAGGGTGAAGGATATAATATGCTCAATCAATGTGGTCAATGCGTTATGGGAGAAAATCGATTTGTAATTAAATTTAATCAATTGCAATAACATGGTGCAGGGTGGTGGTTGTGGGAGGGGATGCAATGCATACGCTTAATGGATAGGGGGTTGGATGGCGGGCTTATACCTTGTGCGATTTTGATGGTATATCGCTTGCTGGTGTTTTTATGGTTTAAGTGAAGTTTCATGCTAAAAGCATGGTTTACCGATAAAAACAAATGTGAATGTGAGGAACTGCCAACCATGTTGTAGCGCTTAATCAGATTTTGCGTTTCATTAGATTAATTAAAAAAATAATAACAGCTTAAGTGCATGGCTGATGTTATTTAGAAGTGGTAGAGGGGGCCCTGTAAAAGAGTACCGCTTTCACAGAGTTAAATTGAATTTCAAATTGGAACCTTTTGCAATTTAAATTGATTCACTATAAGATATGAATATGGAGATGACATTTTTAAGTAGGTATAGTATAAGGACTGCAATTAGCCACCGTAGTTACTCAATATGAACTCACTTATTTTCCTCGACCCCGATCTCGGGCCACCTATTTAAATCGAAGAAGCAAATAAACCCCTTAAAGCCAAATAGTATTTTAATTTGAGTGCTTACTTATATACACGCGTAGCCAGGTGGGCGGAGCGCAAAAGTAGGCATAGCGTTACGTTTAGTGCTGTCCCCAGGAAACAAATATTCGGATACAATCAAACGTTCACAAAATCAAGAATAAACTCAATTTCTTCTTATTTCTCTGCTGCTTATTTTGCTTATCTTATTTTTCTCTTCACCTTCATATTCTTCCCATCTTCCAGCAGAGAATGCTTCTTTTTTCTTTTTTCTTCTTCTATGCTTCCTTTTTTCTTCTTATTATTATTGATATTTTTCTTCATCTTTGGCTGCTTCTACATCTTCTTCTTCTTCTACATGTTCTTATTCGTCTGCTTTTTCACCTTATTCTTCTTTTTATTGTTTTCCTGCCTATCTATTAGTTTTTTTTTATACGTTTCCCGAAAAAATTATTTTTTTTATATTTCCAGTTTATTTAACTTTTTGTTTAATACTTTTGTTCGCTCCAAACAACAAAGTCGATATCGTTGCTAATGTGTTCTAGCCTTCAGCTTATTATACCTTTATACCAATTGAAGTAAACTGTCAGTATATGAAACTTTTTTTTATGTATCGTATAAGCTTCCGGCTGTCATTTTTTGATGTATAGTTTTTCGTTCACTCTGAATAAAGATACCTTTGTATTAAGACGTGTAATCAACATAATCCTTCTTTTTCTTCGCCATCTGCAATTAAATCCTTTTAAAGTTCATAAATTTCAACAGAAAAACAAAAACGCTTGCTTTTTCTCAACATTTTTTGGTGACCCCGACGTGATTTCATTAAATCAGTCTAAATCAATCGCGAGTTTTCCGATTAGTTAACAATGGATGAAGAAGCGGGGAGTTCGTCGAAAAAGTCAACTCTTGATGAGCCACGTGGAGCTGCGTTAACGACTGATAATGTGGTTATTAAGATCAATACAAAGAAATTGAAGGCACTCGAGGCCCTCAAAACACGACGATCAGTTGCCATGGAACAAATCAGCCGATTGAGGTTATTCGCCGTCAATGCCAGCAGTGACCCCTCATCTACATCTTTACCGGAGCTTCAAGTGCGTCTGGAGGCCCTAGAGTCAGCCTTCCATACATTTTCTGGTGTTCAGGCAAAAATAGAGGACATCAACCACATCGAAATTTCTAATCCAGAACGTTCCGAGTACGAGGAAATGTACTTTTTTGCCATCGCCACGCTGAAGGTTCTCATCAACAAGAAGCAACCGGAAAGGGATACTTCCATGAATGTATCACAAGCTGTCTCAGCTCAACGCCTGGACTCAATTAAACTCCCAATAATCGAGCTTCCTCTATTTTCAGGTGACGTGACTAAGTGGACGGTATGGTACAATCGTTTTTTGTCATTGGTTCACGATAATCCGACATTATCGAAACAAGCTAAGTTCCATTATCTGCTGTCAAAGCTAAGTGATGTTGCAGTTGCTCCCATCGAAGGACTAAAGATCGAAGACGACAACTATGATGTGGCTTTAGCAAAATTAAAGGAACGATTCGAGAATCGGAAAATTATTGCGCAGGAACATTTGCAGCGTATTTTCAACCATCTGAAAATCATGAAAGCATCTGCGGTGGACCTGAGGAGTTTGATAGACCAGATGGGCAACCATTTAACGGGATTGGGCAACATGAAGCGACCAGTGGAGCATTGGGATGACCTGATTGTGTTTCTCATCACATCGAAGTTGGATGCAGGAACATTGGGTAAATGGAACGACGAAGCTCCAGTGGACCGGCTGCCCAGCTTGCAAGAATTAACTCAGTTTTTAAAAAAGAGAGCTCAACATTTAGAAGGTAATGTAACCAATCATTTATATTCCGATTCCAATACAAAGCATGAAATATCTAGAAATCATAAAAATAACCCGAAGCACACCATAAAATCATTTATTACAACCAAAAATGCATGCAGCTTCTGTTCTGTACCAGGTCATTTTATATACCGATGTCACAAATTTCTAAATTTATCCATTCCGGAACGCATTCATAGAATTAAAACCCTGAATTTGTGCATGAATTGTTTGAAAGCTACTGATCATATAAGCGCTAATTGCCCATCAAGTTCTTGTCGTAATTGTGGAAAAAAGCATCACACTCATTTGCACCTTGTCGAAGACACAGTCACTGCTTCAGTACCGCAAACCCCACTTAGTCCAATAAGTCACCCAGCGACAAGAAATCACAATTCAATCCCTGATACTAGCGTTTATAACAGCCCCCCTTCGACCAGCTTTGCCGCCAATGCACCAGCTCATACATACTCCATGCATGCCAGTCATGCTGAAAATAATATATTAGGAACTGCGGTCGTGAACGTTTTAAATAGATTCCAACAAAAGGTACCATGCCGAGTTCTATTAGATTCTGGGTCGCAAACGCACCTCATTTTCGAAAGATTTTTGCATCGCTTAGGAGTACCTCGATTCCCATCTCACACATCTCTGACTTGCGCTAATAGCACCGTAACTTCAGCTAAATACAAAACAGTAATTGTTTTCACCTCCGCCATAAACGCCTTTACCGCTACCATCGAAGCAATTGTTATGCCGCAAATTACTGGACTTCTACCTGATAAGAAAATAGACATAAAGGGATGGAATATACCAAAAAACATTCACGTTTCTGATTCACTATTTTATATGCCACAGCGTATAGATTTGCTACTTGGAGTAGACTTATTCTACAGATTGCTATGCGTCGGCCAGATCCAATTAGGACCAAATTTACCTGTCCTGCAAAATACTTTACTTGGGTGGATAGTTGCTGGAAAAATTCCAAATTCGAATAACTCCAATGCATACTCGTACAGTCTACACGCCATGGAGGTTCCATTCCAATCTGACTCCGATGATTCACTAAATAGTTCTCTAAAGGCATTTTGGAAAGTTGAGAGTTTCGATAATCTAGAATCGGGTTTATCTATAGAAGAGGAGAAATGTGAATCACACTTCGTCACGCATTACTCGCGATTAAACTCTGGTCGCTATAATGTAAGATTGCCCTTTAAGGAGAATCCATCCGTGCTAGGAAACTCTTTTGAGGTTGCTCGTGGGAGGCTGCTCTCTATGGAAAGAAAATTTAAAAAGAACCCAGAATTATTGCAGCAGTACTCTGAGTTTATGAGTAAACTACTCGAAAGCTCGCATATGGAGAAAGCATTCGATGTTGACCTCACCCTGCCCCACTGTTTTCTTCCACACCATGGTGTGCTTAAGCCAACAAGTTCCACCACAAAGTTGAGAGTAGTGTGCGATGCCTCGGCAAAAACAAGCTCGGGGAAGTCTCTCAATGAAATTCTAATGGTTGGACCGATTATTCAACCCGATCTCTTTTCTATAGCGCTTAGATTTCGCATACATAAATTCGTGATGACAGCAGACATCACCAAAATGTATCACCAAGTGCAACTAGATCCAGCAGACAGAAACTTTCATTATATTTTATGGAGAGATTTAAATGGAGAGATAACTATTTATCGATTATGCACCGTAACGTTTGGCACAGCTTGTGCCTCATTTTTAGCGACACGCGCATTAAAGCAGTTGTCGATCGATGAAGAGACCCAATTTCCTTTGGCTGCGAAGATCGCCAAAACGGAATTTTATGTCGACGATCTGCTCACCGGGTGTGATTCGCTCGATGAGTTAAAGAAGATTCAGAGAGAGCTTATAGTAATGTTAAGCAAAGGTGGTTTTTGCCTAAAGAAGTGGTGTTCAAACTCTCAAGAACTTTTAGAAACCATACCAGAGATTGATCGCGAACCATGTTTTAAAGTTAAAGACGGTGATGCTGTAAAGGCTCTTGGGATTATCTGGAATCCTCTAACAGATAGTTTTCATTATGAAATAGCTCCTCTATCCTCAAAGGCCATCACGAAAAGGACTGTGTTATCGGATATAGCTCAGCTGTTCGATCCATTGGGACTAATAAATCCCGTGATTGTTCTCGCTAAAATATTTATGCAGCAATTATGGCGCCTTAAGTTAGCATGGGACCAATCGCTGCCTCAAGACTATCATATTCGTTGGTTAAACTTTAAAAGCAAGTTACATGAACTAAACGATATACAAATAAATCGACGCACATTTTTTGGTTCTGCTGCAAGCTATCAACTTCATGCATTCTCTGATAGTTCCGAAGATGCATATGGCACATGTATTTACGTACGTTCTATCGACGAGAATGGTACAGTCCGAGTGGAACTGCTATGCGCTAAATCGAAGGTGGCTCCTGTGAAGAAAATAAGCCTACCACGATTAGAGCTGTGTGCCGCTGTTATGATGGTTCGACTTGTTCAGCGACTAGCAAACATTTTTGGTTCTCGTCTGCAGCATGTCGCATACTGGACTGATTCAACAATCGTATTAAATTGGATTACAGAGGAGTCTTGCAACTGGCAGACATTTGTAGCGAACCGCGTATCTATGATTCAACAAAATACGATCGTGTCGCAATGGCGTCCATTGCATCAGAGTTGAACCCTGCTGATGTAGTTTCTAGGGGAGCTTATCCTTCGAATTTAATCAACTCCAGTTTATGGTTCAATGGACCATCGTTTCTAATGTTGCCAAAGGAACAATGGCCAACATGGGATATTGTTTTAAGGCCAGAAAATGCGCAGCTGGAACGTAGAAAAACAAGAATTGTTTTAACAATACAAACTCAGGAAAATATGCTACAAAATATAAAATTTCATAATAATTATGTGTCTCTTATACGGATCATTGCCTATCTTTTTAGATTCCAAAGCAATTCAAAGGAACAAAATAAAGGTTCGCGTTCTTTTGGCCCCCTAACCGTCGATGAACTGAATAAAGCACTCAATGGGCTCATCAAATATGTGCAGCTCACGAGTTTTCAAAGGGAGATCTCAATTTTATCCAGCGGTAACCAACTACCATCCCGATGCCACATCAACTCGCTATCGCCGTTTTTGGATCCTGACGGAATACTACGGGTTGGAGGGCGAATATCAAACTCATCTGTAAGTTACAGCTCGAAGCATCCGATTTTGTTGCCGAAAGATCATATATTCACCATCACCCTGGTAACCCATCTCCATATCAAGAACTTACATGCAGGACCACAGGCACTTTTAAGCATTGTTCGCGAGAAATTTTGGCCGCTACATGGCAAACTTGTAACGCGGAAGGTGGTCCACCGATGTATTAGGTGCACTCGGACCAAGCCATCAATCAACTACCAAATTATGGGTAATTTGCCTCAGCTTCGCGTTCAGCAGTCGCGGCCTTTTAATGTTGTTGGGGTTGACTTCTGTGGCCCTTTCCAAATACATTTTCGCCGTCGTGGAACAGTTCCCGTGAAAGCATATGTTGCAGTATTTGTCTGCTTCGTCACTAGGGCCGTCCATTTGGAATTAGTGGAAGATCATTCAGCAAATAGCTTCTTGGCCGCTCTTAAACGATTTATCGGAAGACGTGGATTGTGTTCTATCATACATAGCGATAACGCTACCAACTTTATCGGCGCACGCAACCAATTACATGACCTTTATCAAATGTTTCTGAAGCGTGAAAACTATGAGGCCATAATTAATGCTTGCGCCTCAGATGGGATTGTCTGGAAAACTATACCTCCCCGATCTCCCCACTTTGGCGGTTTGTGGGAGGCTGCTGTTAAAAGCGCCAAGTTTCACATGAAGCGCATCTTACAAAATTCATCTCTTACCTACTCAGAACTAAATACTTTAATAATTCAGATTGAATCCATTCTCAATTCCAGGCCAATAACACCAATGTCTGAGAGTCCTGACGACATCCAGGCCCTCACCCCGGGGCATTTTATCATTGGAACCTCATTCAGTGCAGTAGTGGAGCCCTCTTTGCAACATTACAACGTCAATTCACTTACTCGTTATCAACAACTGCAGTGGTACTTTCAACAGTTCTGGTCAAGATGGTCGCGGGAGTATTTGCAAAGCCTTCAACTGCGTACCAAATGGACAAAGGCGAACTCTGCATCAGCCATCGGCGACATTGTCATCATCGAAGAAGAAAACCTTCCGCCACTTAAATGGAGACTAGGTCGAGTGATCAAGCTGCATCCTGGTAAGGATGGTATCGTGAGGGTAGTCACACTGAAGACAAGCAGCGGCGAGACTCAGCGTGCCATATCAAAAGTTCGTCGGATACCTATTGAATGAGCTGAGCTCCTTCAAGGGCGGGAGTATGTTCGCTCCAAACAACAAAGTCGATATCGTTGCTAATGTGTTCTAGCCTTCAGCTTATTATACCTTTATACCAATTGAAGTAAACTGTCAGTATATGAAACTTTTTTTTATGTATCGTATAAGCTTCCGGCTGTCATTTTTTGATGTATAGTTTTTCGTTCACTCTGAATAAAGATACCTTTGTATTAAGACGTGTAATCAACATAATCCTTCTTTTTCTTCGCCATCTGCAATTAAATCCTTTTAAAGTTCATAAATTTCAACAGAAAAACAAAAACGCTTGCTTTTTCTCAACAACTTTTATGTTCAAATTTAATATTTCTTTTAATTTGAGTTAAATAATTTTAATTCGAATTTTCAGAACTGTAAGCTCAAAGGGTTAAAATCCAGTATTTTTGTTCTACAATCTAACCCGTTCTATATTAAAATAATATCCCAATAAAAATTACAAAATCGTACATAGGAATATAAAATAATATTTCTTATAATATGTAGGTATATATATATTTTTTTTTTTCGTTAAGTTTTGAAGCACAAAGATGTTCCTAGTGTGTTTGCTTTCGATGATAAGGGCGATCTAGAGATTCCAGTTCATTGCCTCAGAAATATAGCCATTCCTATTATGTTTACATAACCAAAGCACAGCGGCACTCTATAGGATTATTTTCAAAATGAATAAATGACCACGGGAATTTTCCTACACTTGACTATTTGACTATTTTCTATGTATATGTATTGTAATATTTAAAACCAATAAAAATTAGTATTAAAATAAAATATTTTTGGCGTTGACATTATATCCAATAGATATTTAACTCAAGTCTAAAGAAGTACTAAAATATAATAAGATTGTATTATATTTAAATATTCCATGGGTTTATTTAGAAGTATTGAATTTGAGTAAAATTAAAGTTCTTTAATTTTTAAATATATGTATCTACATAAATACTTTTGCATTTAAGCCCATCTCCTAGATGGAAAAATTTAGTTTTTCAGATATAGGTATTTTAAAAAAGCAGACATTATTTAAAATTAATAAATCTTTTATTACCTAGTTGTTAAATTTGAAAAAAATTATATGCAAAATATTAATTCAATCATGATTCAATCCGATCCGCAGTTGATCACTTTACAAGTGAAAACCTATCATTGAAAACGGCAGATGGACTACATTATCGGTCCGCAATACCGTATTACCGATTGCTTGTAGTCCAGCGAGTCAGCTATCAAATGAAAATCTGTTCTTATTCGATTTTGTTTTTATAAAGTGTACGAAAGGATAGCATTGAATTTTTCTTAAATTTTGATGAAATAGCTAGTAATAGTGATACTAGGAGCATTAGAAGAGGTGTTAGAATGCGAGGAAAAGATGCCTGGATGTCTTTTCATCATTTCCACCATTGCCTGCAACTGAGGACTGGTTGTTTGTTTTCTAAATCGAAAAGATCAATTAACTGTTTGTAAACTTTTTAAATTTATCCTTTTTTTTCGAAAAATATTTTTTTTAGTGCGTGTATGTGTGTTATCTCTTCGAGGTCCGCATCGATTTTGATGCGGATTGAAAACAACAACATTTGCATGAACCGCGGATCGGTTGCGTTTTTAATGATAGGTATGAAATGTGAAATACGTTGCCGACATCCGCTCACTTACCTACCGGCGTTTTCAATGATAGGGGAAATGTTCAAAACAGGTAATACTCCGCCGCAGAGGGGTGAATATTTTCTCGGCGTTGACGAAGGGAAGGCTATTCAATTTCGAGAATAGGACTCTGTGTAGCTCGCTTCCCGCGCGTTTGCTTGCTAGCGGCTGTAGAGATTAGGTTGGAAAATAAAGAGAAGTAGCAATAAGGGCAGATCATACAAATGCACCTTAGTCACCTGTGACAATGGTCAGCTTGCTTGACGCTTTTGGAAGAAATTCCCCCCTTGCCGAAAGAGTCCCGATCGTTATTATCTAATAAAAAAAGAATATGTAGGTAGGTATTTAAAATAGAGAGTGTACTAGGACAAGTACAAGTACTTTCAAGTTGCGGCCAACCATACACATCCACAAAATTTCATTTGAAATCGGTTGAATGGTGTATGACGGCCAGGCCAATTTTCGTCGTAACGCCGGAATTTCCGTCTCATTCAAGTCGATTTTACTCCCAAATAATGTTATGCTAGGTATACTGTTTTTTTTTCTTTTTGTTGTTCACTTACTTATTCATTTATTAACACTTTACTGCAAATCGTAAATAAATTCCGCGACAGATTTTTGTCGGAGGATATCGGAAACAGTTCTCGAAAATGTCAATCAAAAACAAACTTGATCGCACTGCAACTCAACACGCTGCGGAGTGCGTGACATTTGTATCGGAACAATTCTCCGAATAAAAGTTGTCCCAAAATTCCACCGAATAGTATAAAGTCGGGGAATTTCCCCTTTCGACGGATACCTTGACTAACAAACTACTTTTTTTTAAAAAACCTTATCAGAGGAAAAAGTTCCATTCGCTGAAATTCTAAGTCCTACAACCTCTTGCAAAAACGTAAAATTTCCATTGAAAAGCATTTCAGTTCCTTGTTTCGTATATACAGAATAGGTAGGTGGGTACCAAGGTACTCAAAACACCGAAAACCATCTTATACCTTTCTACCAGGTCCACCTACCTACTTGCTCTGCTTCCAAATCTTCGAAACTTATTTCGTCTAAAAGCTGCACGTTTAATTAAGCATTCCAAACCACGCAACCAGCATCTGTATATAGGTAGTAGAGGATCTTTCAAACTTTTCCCTGAAACCTTTTCAAGTTGCTCCTTTAGAAAACATTAATTTCCATTAATTTCTCAGCACATGCTGCTGAACTTGTCTGTGCATGTGTGTGTACTCTCTAGAACACACTAAAACTTTGCTCATTGCTTGCCGCCAAAAAAAAAATCCTAACCTGCAACATTTCCCTAATATTAGTATCTCACGGCATTACCGTAAACTGCAATCGGGCTTAATTTACACCTCTCTAGCTGTCCGCTTACCACCCATTCACGCCCACTTTACCACATAAATGCCAGATGATGCTATCGTCGTAGCTGAATGTTTGTGCTGTGTGACCCTGCAACGCATTGCAAACTGTAAAATTTCGCCATCAGGCCCCATACCTCCGACGCCTGCCTGCTAACCGTCAACCACGACGACCACTTTGAACTCGAGCACAAGTAGTAGGTACTACGAGAAGAGCATCCTTTAATACAACATGCCAGCAACGAGAACGAATAATGTGCTCGCACACGGGATGCTTGCAAGTAGTGTTCCTTAAACATCGATAGTCTATCGATAGTATCGATAGTTTTTTACTATCGATACTATCGATTGTTCAAAAAAACTATCGATACTATCGAAACGCATATATATGAGCACATATTCAAGCAATGTAGAAGTACATACTGATGATAAAACCGGTGAAACATGTACGTAAAATAAGTACTTCATTTCCACTGACAAAGGATATGCGATTGAGCAAAAACTCAGTTATATACCTGCTGTACATAAGAATACGTAAAGCACCCATCTCTTTCTTACTCATTAAAAAATGTAGCACGTTTACACTCAAGTAAAGTACTGATATTCTTACGTCAAAAGTACTTCAGTAATAGGAGTACTACTTTTCTACGTATAAAGATGGGCACCTTTAAGTAAAGTTAAGATTAGACTGTATGTCAAGTGGTCATAAATTGCCAACTTCTGACAGTTCTCCTGTCAAAATATGATCATACCATCGGCCCCAGCGAGGTATCCGTCGGAACGGAAAATTCGCCGATTTTATACTATTCGGAGGATTTTTGCTGCGAGGTTTTCTTCGGAACAAATGTTCGGAGAATTGTTTCGACATATTGTAACCCATATTGGCGAATTACGTTGAAGTGCGATGAAGTGAATTTTATTGTTAAATTTTTGACAGCTAGGTTCCGATATTCTCCAACAGAAATTAGTTGCGGAATTCGTTTATGAGTGCGGTGCGTCATCGCAATGCGAGTCTATTTAATACATTTCTTGACCACAGCTGCTTCGGTATTCCAATATTTTGCAGTACATAGACATCGGTCTTGTCTAGATATATGTACATCTGGTTTATGATGCTGTAATAAAAAAGAGCAAACAATAACAAAACTTTGGCAAAAGAGAGGTAGGTAACCCCTTTACTGCAAATTAAAACTACAGTTTGATACACTTTATATGCATGAATGAAATATGTATGTTTTTAAATGTTTTATTAATAAATTATGGACAAATTTACAGCCCCGTCCTTAGAAAATCGTAAACATATAAAACTATCGATACTATCGATACTATCGATAGTTTTATTCCGAAACTATCGATACTATCGAAATGTAAAACTATCGATGTTTAAGGAACACTACTTGCAAGTGAATAAATCCTGTCAGCAGTGTGTCCTTGTGAAATTCGCATCACACATATGTTCAAATGAAATACAACCACCATCATACTTGCACCCCCACTCTATATATGGATGTTACCCATCGCCATCCGTCTTCCCTTTACCACCAGCGCAAGCTTAAAAAGATAACAAAAGTAGACACAAAACAAAAACCAAACGAGAGTGGGTGAAATAAATATACACACATACTCCTGCTCCGGCTACGGCTGCCAGCAGTCGTTCAGAGGCTGTAAAAAGGGATATACACAATGCAATGTTAATAAAAAAGGATGATGACATATACCTACATAAACGCACACCAGCGCATGCATATGAGTGTGCATAGGGACGACTTTTATGCCGTAAGGAAACCGATATAAAGTTTTATTAGTATCTCTCTCTCAAGAAGCCATCACATCATGGAAAGATTGTAGAATAACGTAATAAGCTGTGAACACACATCCTGCTATCACCATCCTTGGCTTCTGAGTTCCGAAGCTGATGGTGCGGGTCCGGGTAGATTGGCAATAGAGTGAGAAGTACACTTCCCTGCCTTACTCACCAACCCCTACTCGAAGTTTCGGGCGAAAAGTAAATAAAAAAAGAAAAACGAGAAGAAAAAAAATTCTTCACTAACTTCAGATAGATTCTTTGGAATGTTCTGTATGGAGGGAAAAATGCCCAAAGGATAAAAGCTGGGTCGGTGGCAGGAATGGATGGACGAAAATGAACAAGAACAACATCAACGATTTGAGTGGAGCTTTTCACTTATTGCTATACAGATCCCGAAAGCATACAAATGTGTAAGATAGATAATATTCGCCTCTGCAAAGGATACTTTTTGACATTTTCGGGAGGTGAACTTGCATGAGAGTAGGGTAGGTTTGTGTCTGTTTTTCTTTTCCTTTAATTCTATTGTGTCATTTGAGAGAGTAAGAAACCAACGCAAATTGAGAGGCGAAGATATAACTGAAATATTGCTACATAAATGTGAAGCTAGTCTGTCTGAAACTTCACACTCAAAAACTGGCTCTAACCGAGGCTGATTTTCGCTACGTTGAAAAAATGGGTTAAAATTAACTAAGCCTCTGCTGAATAAAAACGAGTATTCGTTGTTATACCAAGACAAAATGGTTAAACAGGTCACTGACAAAAGTCTATTGTAAAAATTCAACAAAAATATTTTTTTTGAACTGAAAAAAAATTGTTTAAATGATAAATGAAATTTTGTCGATTTTGTCTTGAATTTATACAAAACTTCGTAAAATGATGAAGAATATCAAATTCTGTTTGTTGAATTTTACAATTAGAAGTATTAACTCGAGCTCCTTTTATTTGTAGTGATTTGCGATATTGTTTGGCGCAATTTACCACTTCAATAGGTCAATTTCTCAAACAACACCTTACAGTCTCAAATTGCAAAAAATATTCCGTGACTTACCACCACTGAATGATGAATCAACAAAATCTTCGGGTCTATCACAGAATCCGTCGTATTCGGAATTTTGCTACGAACCCCGAAAGAACTATCACAGAATCCGTCGTAGGGTACATTTTTTGCTTTCGAAATTCGGAGAACGTATGGTATATTCAGTGATACCACTTTCTACGAATTTCAAAATTCCCCTAAGACGGATTCTGTAACAGTTCTTTCGGGGTTCGTAGAAAAATTCCGAATACGATGGATTCTGGGATAGACCCGCTTATCTAACTTCGCTAACTTTACCAAACGAGGTTTGTGTTTAAAATTTCGATAAACTATTACAGAAAACGCTGAAACCTATTAATTTTTGCTCTGAAGCTTCGTACCTACGTAAAATTATTTGACACAAAAAAATAAAGATTATCTGGCACAGTTCCGAAATGTCTTCGAAGGGGCTGTTAAAATATGATCCTGCTATCTGGTATCTATGTGTCTTCCTATATCCATATACCTCGTCCAATTCCACCAACCACCACCAAATCTAACGCGTGGGCATTGGTAGACATTGTTCACACAAATCCTGAAAGCTGAAAAATTCCCTACAAGCAACAAAATTGAAGTAGAAGAAATAATATCAAAACGCACAATTTGATTTGATATTTTCTTATTTATTAAGTATATAATTTCTATTTTATAAATACATTTGCAAACGAAATGCGTTTGGCGCAAATTTACAAAACTGTGAAATGAATGCACACACAAAAATGAGTTCCTTTTTGGTTTTGTTTACAATTCGACCACAACCAAATGACACATTTGATGCAAAACCATAACGTAAGTTTTAAGCAGGCTCTAAACGCAAATTTTCGCGTTTAACTTACCCAGCTCTAAAGCAACGTTGCTTAAGTTCGAAAAAGGTTTATAAACCACATTTTCCTGCGTAAGGGCATTTTAGAGGGTGCGTAAATGTAAGCAGACTTTACGGTGAGTGTATAAACAAGACTAAAGTGTGGAATTTTTCTATGCACAGGTAGGGGATAGTAACGATACGTCACAGCATATCCATATCATGGTTGCCAGATTGGGCGCATTGTCGTATTTTGGGCTATCTTCTATACTTATAATAAAACTGTAGGCAATTTTTCTGTTACCTAATGGCGTGAAAACTACTGCACAGATTTCGATGAAACTTTTTTTGAAATGTTTCTTAAGATTCTGTGCAACATATAGGCTATTCCTCTCATTGCCATGCCTATTTTTTGGAGCGTTTTTGACCAAAATGTGTTTTTTTCCCGACTTTACTGCCTTTAACTCGCCATTACTCAAATAATTCTCTATCAATGCAAACAAAACAAAATACTAATGAGAGCCAACACTTTTATAGATATTTCAAGCCATCAATCAGCTTTCTATGTCCTCTAGAAGCTGAGCTACAACCTAAAATCTAACATTAAAAAAATAAATTTATTTTCTGAAATCGAATATTATCAGCCGCCGCGGTTCTTGATCGTTGTTCTGCTTTGGGGTGGTTTGGCGGCTCACATCGCACAAACACGTTCATATGAAAAAAAAAAAAAAAAAACTGCGACAATGTGTTTCTCAGGAAATGCGCATATGGCTGATGACGTGTGGTGTGGTGATGGACGTATGGTGGAGGTGGTGTGTATAGAAATTGACTTCATGGTTTTTTTTTTTTAATGGTTGTATAGTACCAACGTTGATACCTACAGTAAAGAATTGAAGAATTCAAGAAGTAAAGAGGATATAGGTGAATTAGGTTGTTTGATTTATTTATTGTTGGTGTAGATACAAATTTCCGTTAAGGCTTTTGTTTTAGTGGTTGTTTTGATATTACCTACGTTGTAACTACAGGAAAGAAGTGAAAATTTAGTACTTACGCTGTTGAATTTAATTTTCTTAAATTGGTGTTTTAGGTAAATAGGTTTGTTTGATTTATTGTTTCACATTGACAATGTTCACTGCTTTGTTTTAGCTAGACCGTTGATTTTAAACAAATATGCCGTTGAGAAAAAGGGTCAAATCTCTTTTATTGGAAATTACACAGTCTCACGCCGCGTACGAAGTTGCGGGCACAGCTAGTTTTACTTAAAATACGATAGAAATTTCTTCCATGAGCGCCCAACACAATTTTGGGCTATATATCGTTTTACAAATTGTGTGTTAATTTTGTTTGTTTTATTCTTTCACAAAACTAAGAAAATAAATATTTTCGAACAAACCCGCACTTTTAAAACTTGGCAGCACTCTTGCAGTCAAGTAACCTCGAACAGGCCTTTTGATTTGATACAACGACACAAGCCACACCACAATGTGAATGGGCTACATTTTTTTAAGGTTTGGGCGCTTAAGGCGAACTAAATTCTAGCAACCCTGATCCATATATCGAAATCCTTTTAAATCCTTTCTTTTTATGGATGGATATATGAATGTGGTGTTGGACAGCTGCTATCATGGGCAGAGACAAACAGTCGGTATTTAATCTTTGCTTAAAGCAGTCGCGTTAAAGTTTATATATAAATAGTTCACAGTGATAGTGAGTGTACTAACCAGCGGATTATAAGCATTCTGGAATATAACTTGTAAGTACCAATTTAATTAAAAAAAAAAAAAACTGAAGATATAAAAAACTGTATTTCTTTTTTTCAGACCGTACATACAAGTACATTTCGCTTAGAAAGGAAGTAAATTGAAAGGGATTGCTAAGGTTCGTATCAATGGCAAGTTCTTCTAAACAATTTGTGTGTATTTTAAATTTCAGAATAGACAGAAAAATCCTGTTGTCTCCGGACGATATGGCGTCCCATGAGTCTCATGGTTCATGGATATCAAGAGGAAACAAAATATGACTATAAATATGCATTTCGAATACCTTTGTAAATCATAAGATTTAAGTTGTAAATTGAGAATAAAGTTCTCGAATTTCTCTACCTACTCAAGAATCGTAAATTGCCAAATATGAATTGCAAAGTGATAAAAATAAGTTTCAATTCACGCATCAAGAATTTGTAAATTTCAACTATAGAAGTAGTAAATCAACCCCTGTTGTTCGCAAATCAACACTATTGAGTGCAATTCAAGACTAAATGGTTGTAATTTGCAAGAGAAAAGTCTTAATTTACGAATTGTTTTTGCAATGCACAACCATAGTACCTACTACCTAGTATCAAATTGATAACTCCACGGGTGATTTTTTAAGAGGCTTAGAACTTTTTTTAAAAAAAAAAACACAAAAAATTCGAAAAAATGAATGAAATATTTATTTGAATCGATAGTTTGAACCTTGCAATTTAGTGTTTAAAGATAATTTCATGCAAATGTTGACCGCGGCTGCGTCTCAGGTAGTCCATCCCCTGAGTCCAATTTTGGCATACTCTTTCACACATATCGGCCGGTATCTCACGAATGAATGCATGGATGTTGGCTTCCAGTGCGTCAATCGAAGCGGGCTTGTCCCTGTACACATTAGCCTTGACATACCCCCACAAAAAACAATCTAATGGTGTCAAATCGCACGATCTAGGCGGCCAATTGACCGGCCCGAAACGTGAAATTAACTGTTCACCAAACTCGCCTCGCAATTGCGCCATTGTTTCGCGTGCTGTGTGGCATGTGGCACCGTCTTGTTGAAACCACATATCATGCAAGTCAAGAACTTCCATTTCGGGCAAAAAAAAGTTTGTTATCATCGCTCGGTAGCGTTCACCATTGACAGTTACGCTGCGATTCGCATCATCTTTCAAGAAATATGGCCCAATAATGCCGCCGGCCCATAAACCGCACCAAACAGTGGCTTTTTCGGGATGCATTGGTAGCTGTTGCAATGCTTCTGGCTGATCTTCACTCCAAATGCGGCAATTTTGCTTATTTACGTACCCATTCAACCAAAAATGAGCCTCATCGCTGAACACAATTTTTCGATAAAAAAGCGGATCCTCGGCCAGCTTTCCAAGAGCCCATTCACCAAAAATTCGGCGTTGTGGTAGGTCGGCTGGCTTTAGTTCTTGCACAAGCTGTATCTTAAAAGGCTTTACGCACAAATCCTTCCGCAAAATTTTCCACGTAGTGCTGTAACAAAGGCCTAACTGCTGGGAACGGCGCCGAATCGACATTTCGCTGTCTTCTGTCACACTAGCTGATACGGCCGCAATATTTTCTTCACTACGCACAGTACGTAAACGTGTTGGTGGTTTAATGTCCAACAAAGTAAATTTGGTGCGAAATTTGGTCACAATCTTCCGAATAGACTGCTCAGAAGGTCGAGAATGCCGATCATAAAATGGAAGCAGCGCGAGTTAAGTATCCATAGCAAAACATATTGAGAAAAAAGATAACATTATTTGTATTCAATGATATCTTTAGTCTCTAGTACAGTCTTGCACACAACGCTACAATGATAACATATGTAAAAGAGATAATATCGTTTGTATACAATGTTGGAATATTATCTCTTCTTCATTATCAAGCAAGACGATTGTACGCTTGGGTCTCCTTGTAGATAGATAAGAAAAGTATATAAATACGACTGTATGATGAATTTATCAACAGTCTTATTGTAACTACATAGTAGCCTTAAGCTCCTTTTAGAATTAGTAAAAAGTATTTCAATAATAAAGGACATAGTTCCAAATAAATATTGTTTAATTTTAAAAGTAAGAAACAAGTGTTTTAATTGGCGATCCTGCCAGGAGGTTAAATATACTTTTTAACTTCAATCGAGCGGACCTCGGGAACAAGTAGTGAAATCTAGTATAAACAGAACACTCGCGTTACCGGTTACAAGAATTACCTAGCATAGCAGGTACAAATATAGCTTCTTCGTACGAAGCAGCAAAGCAATTCAGTGAAAGTGTATATGTGGAGAAAAAAAACACACAAATTCGACGACAACAGACACGAGTTCAAAATGGAACAACTCGCAGTATTAATGGCAAGATTAGAAGCTTTAGAAACCAGGAGCAACACAGTAACACAAACCCTAGAGCACACACGCACAGAGAATGCAAGGTTAGCAGCAATAATAACTAACCAAAATCAAATAAACACTAATTTAGAAACAAAACTAAATGAAGTAAAATCTGGATTAGGCATAGTACCAAACATACCTGTGCTAGAGGAAATAAGAACCACATATACAGATGGTAGTGAAATACAGTTAGACGCATTTAAAAGCCTACCTATTTTCAACGGCGATCAATCAAATTATCGGTCGTGGCGCGAAGAAGCATCCAGATTAATGGACAGCATTAAAAACTTCAAAACACACAGTAAGTACGCAGCAGCATTGACTATAGTGAAAAGTAAAATACAGGGTGCAGCCGCGAATGTGTTAACTAATTATAACACAATTTTTAATTTTGAGGCGATACGTAACAGATTAGATTATACGTACTCTAATCAAGAACCTCTATACGTGCTACAAGACATGATGAAAGCCATCACGCAAAAAAGAAGCACACTGTCTGAATACCACGACGAGATAAATAAAAATCTCAATTTAATAATATCAAAAATCACTATGTCAGGTGATCCGCCGAATATAATCGACAGACTAATTAAAAATGCTAACGACGACGCAGTTCGTATATTCATTGATGGTATGAGTGACAACTTTACAAGAGGATCATTATATTCAGCTACAATAAATGATCTAGAACACGCATTCGCAATTGCTCGCAGAATAGAACATGATAATGTGCACAGGCATTTACATCTCACTCAGGATAAGCACCACAAAAATATGCCACATGAACGCAGAAACGAAAGAAGACCAAATTATTCGAGCCAAACAACGAATTATCAACCCCAGAAGCAATACGATAATATGCAGCAACACAATCAAGGACCACAGCCGATGGAGATAAACTCGAGACAAATTGTACATGCACAGCGACAAAATTGGAATCAATACAAACCCGATGTATATAATCCACCAGCGAAACGTGAACACAGCGGGAGTTTCAACACACACAACAGACCGCAACGATCTTATCAGCAGAACTTCAAGCAGCAGAGAGTAAATAACTCCCGACAACAACGCAGAGACGATGTCAGCAGTACATATGCAGAAGCAGATGAAACGGAATGTATGGTAAATAATAACATAAGAATAGATCATTTAAACTAGTAGACGGGTTGCCCTGCTTAAATTTAACTAGTACTATTTCTAAGAAAATTTATAAAATTCTTATTGATACTGGTGCAACCCATAATTACATTAATAGAAAATGCGATTCTAGCAAAAAAATTAAAATTAAACCTATAAAAATAAAAACAATGCATGGTTATTCTATGGTAGATACAAAGAAAGTAGTTAGGATATTAAAGAAAAATATAACATTTTTTGAATTAGAGGATATTCAGTCTTTTGATATGATATTAGGATATGAAGGACTTAAAGTTCTAAACGCGGAAATAAATTTCAGTAATATGACTCTAACTACCATAAGCAGTGTCGAATCTATTCAGAAAATTAATTACATAATTGGGGAAAATAATATTTATAAAGCAGACATAGATAGACTGATGAAGATTAATAACAGCATAGGACCGTTACCCTTTACAGATACTATAGAAGCAAGCATTAGGACGACCAATGATAATCCGGTTTATGTTAAACAATATCCATATCCCATAGCAGATAACGAATTCGTAAACAAAGAAATACAGAAACTCTTACATGACGATATAATAGAAAAAAGCCATAGTCCTTATAACAGTCCCATATGGACAGTACCTAAAAAAGGTTTGGACGAAAAAGGAAAACCAAAACGGCGCATGGTTGTTGATTTCCAAAAACTTAACGCTCACACTGTAACAGACAGATACCCCATTCCGGATGTCAACATGACAATTCAAAATTTAGGTAAAGCCAAGTACTTTACAACATTAGATTTGGAGTCAGGTTTCCACCAAATTAAAATCAAAACAGATGATAAAGAAAAAACAGCTTTTGCTATAAATGGCGCAAAATATCATTTTAAACGAATGCCTTTCGGGCTCAAAAATGCACCAAGCATATTTCAGAGATGCGTGGACGACATTTTGAGAGACTTTGTAGGTAAATTCGTACACGTTTACATTGATGACGTATTGATATATTCTTCATCTGAGGAAGAACATATACAGCACATAAGTCAAGTATTCGACGTACTCAATAAAGCCACATTAAAAATATCTGATGAGAAAAGTAAGTTTTTTCAAGAAGAAGTAGAATACTTAGGTCACATAATCAGACATGGTAGAATCACTACGAACCCTGAGAAAATAGCAGCTATAGAAAATTTTCCAGTCCCACAAACGGTAAAGGATTTGAGAGGATTTTTAGGTCTTACAGGTTACTATCGTAAGTTTATAAAAGGATACGCAAGCATAGCCAAGCCCCTGACATTATATTTACGAGGAGATAACGGTAAAGTAAACAAAAAACAAAGTAAAAATATTAAGTTAAATCTGAATGATTCAGCATTAGAAGCGATTAGAATTTTAAAAAATTATTTGAAAGAACAAGTCGAACTTTTTCAACCGGATTATAGTAAACCATTCGAGCTTACTACTGATGCATCCAACATAGCTATTGGAGCCGTACTAAGTCAGAATAAGCAACCTATACACTTCTTGTCAAGAACACTGAGTAAGACAGAAGAGAACTATAGCACAAACGAGAAAGAGCTATTAGCGATCATATGGTCCTTACAAAAACTCAGAAACTACATATATGGTATAGCAGACTTAACCATATATACCGATCACCAGAGCCTTATATATTCTGTATCAGAAAAAAATCCCAACACAAAGCTGAAACGTTGGAAGGGAATCATTGAAGACTTTGGAGCAAAATTAGTTTATAAACCAGGAAACCTAAATCTTGTAGCTGACGCATTATCACGTCAACGCATAAATACTTCTACCATAGAAACAGCACATTCAGCTGAAAGTTCTTCTAATGATATAATAAAAACTGTGAATCAGCCTTTTAATGCATACACTGCACAGTTCGAACTTATTGAAGATATAACAAATAATATCGAAACACAAATCTATTTTAGTAACAAAATAAGACTCATAATAAAGTTTAAGGACAAAGACTCTTTACTAAGGCAGATGAAAGAAGTTATACAACCCCAAAAGATTGTAGCTTTGCATACGAAATTTGAAAACATATACAAATATGGTGAAAACATAAAAAAAGAATTCCCACTAGTAAGATTTATATTCACACCAAGAAAACTTCAAGACGTGACAAATTTGGAGGAACAACTAAAACTTGTAAGGGTAACTCACGAAAGAGCACACCGAGGGTTACGTAACAATATACAAGAAATCTCAGAGAAATACTACTGGCCCGATCTAAATAAACAAGCAAAGAGTTTCAACAGAAAATGCATAGCATGTCTATTTGGAAAATATGAAAGAAAACCTATCAGAGAACCTCTGAATAATTCAGAAATACCAACACATGTGGGAACACACATTCATATGGACATATACTTCAACGACAAGTATACTTTCCTTGTAACAGTAGATAAGTATTCTAAATATACAATCCTTCGGGAAATCGAAACTCGAAACAGACTGTACGACGTTATGGAAGAGGTCTTATCTAATTATTTCCCAAAATGTGAACGACTCATGACAGATAACGAGAAGGGATTCAAAACAGAAATGGTGAACCAAATGTGTTTGAAATACAACATAACTAAAGTAGAAACTCCAGTATACAGATCGACAGCGAACGGTCAGGTAGAACGTGTAAACGGTACAATAACTGAACTGTCTAGAATATTCACAATTCAGAATAAAACAAGACTTATCGAAGAAATATTTAGAACAGTGCGTGAATTAAATAATTCTATACACTCAGTTACCGGTTTGAAACCTAGAGACATTTTCTTTAATCAAAATAAATATAGCAATAGTGAAATTATAATAAATAAACTAAACTCAGCATCCAAAAAAGTGATCGAACGTCTAAATAAAGGAACTCGACACAGAGAGTATAAAAAAGGAGATAAGATAATGGTAAGAATCACAGGTCTTAGAAAGAAATCTAACGCCAGATACATAACAAGAATAGTAGAAGAAGATAAAGGAGACACTGTAATCTCTAAAGAAGGAATAAAAATTCACAAGGATAACATAAAGAATTATCATTTTTCAGATGACGAAAATATTAATATTCCTAACATTACTAGGAATTGTACAGAGTCAAGAAGGGCAAGGAAACGTTCAAATAACTGAGTTACTAAACAAGAAGTTTATACTTACGCAAACAGATGACGTGTATTTATTCAAAGAACAAACTTATTTGTTACATGCCACCAACCTGACTTCGATATTTCAACCTTACGTAAATATCGTAACTAGTAAATATCAACCTACACAAGAAGAAAAAATTTGGTTAAGTAAAATTAAGAATTTAGCAGACCAATTACAAGAACATACTAGGCATACTAGATCAATTAACTTTTTAGGAACAGCTTTCAAATATGTGTTTGGTAATCCTGACCATTATGACTTAGTTAACATAGAAACGAGTATAAATAATCTCATAGAAAACAATAATAAACAAAAAACTATAAATTCTAGATTTGAACAAATTTTGCAACAATTCGAAGGTCAGAGCCTTAAAGAACATTTAGTAATAGAACAAGTGTACGAACAATTATTATTATTGACCAGAACAATTAATGCAGCAAAAAATAATGAATATTTATCAGAAAGCCTAGACTTAGATGACATTAAAAATATTATTCAACATGAAATAATTCAAGTACCCATAATAAATATACTTGAGTACTCTAAAATATTATTAGCTAGAACTGATGAATTCTTCATCACAATATATAAATATCCAGTTCTAATTAAATCATGTAAATTGTATAAAGTAACACCTTTAAATTCAAAACATGGAAAAATCATTACAGATAAAACAATTGCCTTATGTAACCAAACTTATTTAAGAACAAGAAATTGTCAAAATCATCTAAGTAAAAACATTTGTGAAATTAACTTTGAAGAAGAAAATTGTCTTATTCCACTTTTAAAGAATATAACTTCAAAATGCAACATTAAACAAGAATACGATTACGACTTAGAAATTGAATCCGGTGTTATGTTATTAAGCGGTAAGCATAAGTTAAATAATCAAACAATTAATGGTATAAACTTAGTTACTTATGAAAATACTATAAATCTAGACGATAAAATATACAAAAACATGCATAAGCAAATTAAAGAAGTTATATTAAGAAATCATAATTCAGAGTCTTACATCGACCAAATAATTAAAGAAGATACAATGTACAAATTCGATAACATAGATACTTTAAAAAAACTAATTATTCCTTTTGAAGAAAAACCGATATTATCAACTATATACACAATTGTAACACTGATTGTTATTCTAGCATTTACGTACGTAATGATAAAAACTATACAATGTATAACAGATCGTCAAAAACAAAAAAAGATTGACGCATATAACAAAACTTATGAAAGAGAAATGTTAAAAATAGCGTCGAAAAATCGGGACGATTTCGTTTAACAAGGGGGGGAGTTAAGTATCCATAGCAAAACATATTGAGAAAAAAGATAACATTATTTGTATTCAATGATATCTTTAGTCTCTAGTACAGTCTTGCACACAACGCTACAATGATAACATATGTAAAAGAGATAATATCGTTTGTATACAATGTTGGAATATTATCTCTTCTTCATTATCAAGCAAGACGATTGTACGCTTGGGTCTCCTTGTAGATAGATAAGAAAAGTATATAAATACGACTGTATGATGAATTTATCAACAGTCTTATTGTAACTACATAGTAGCCTTAAGCTCCTTTTAGAATTAGTAAAAAGTATTTCAATAATAAAGGACATAGTTCCAAATAAATATTGTTTAATTTTAAAAGTAAGAAACAAGTGTTTTAATTCGCGCGATGAACATTTCGAACCGAGCACTAATTTTGATAGTAAAATTCAATAATTTGCAAGCGTTGTTCATTTGTAAGACGATCCATGGTTAAATTGCAAACCAAACTGAAGCTGTTTGACAGTGACACAAGGTACTAAACACACGTCAGCTGTCAAAACCAGTGTTGCCAAAACCAAACCAGCTAAAAAATCACCCTTATTTGTGTCAGATTGCGATCGGTTCGGCAAAATGTATTTCTCGTTTGATCACATTATTGACACTGCGTACTGTTGATTCACGACTTTTGAGGGTCAATATCTTTACTTTGTACAATTTCTAGAATTGCGAATAATAAGTCGTGAATTAGTAAATCCTGAACTAAGCTCTAAAATGAGACAAACTTTTAGTTTTTTTTACTATCGATACTATCGATTGTTCAAAAATACTATCGATACTATCGAAACGCATATATATGAGCACATATTCAAGCAATATAGAAGTACATACTGATGAAACATGTACGTAAAAGAAGTACTTCATTTCCACTGACAAAGGATAGGCGATTCGGCAAAAACTCAGTTATATACCTGCTGTACATAAGAATACGTAAATCACCCATCTCCTTCTTCATTATTAAAAAATGTAGCACCTTTACACTCAAGTAAAGTACTGATATTCATACGTCAAAAGTACTTCAGTAATAGGAGTACTCAGTACTACTTTTCTATGTATAAAGATAGGCATCATTAAGTAAAGTTAAGATTAGACTTTTGGATGTCCAGTGATCATAAAATGCCAATTTCTGACAGTTCTCCTGTCAAAATATGGTCATACCATCGGCCCTAGCGAGGTATCCGTCGGAACGGAAAATTCTCCAATTTTATACGATTCGGAGGATTTTTGCTGCGAGGTTTTCTCGGAACAAGTGTTCGGAGAATTATTCCGACATTTTGTAAGCATATTGGCGAATTACGTTGAAGTGCGATGAAGTGCATTTTATTGTTAATTTTTTGACAGCTAGGTTCCGATATTCTCCAACAGAAATTAGTTGCGGAATTCGTTTATGAGTGCGGTGCGTCATCGCAATGCGAGTCTATTTAATACATTTCTTGACCACAGCTGCTTCGGTATTCCAATATTTTGCAGTACATAGACATCGGTCTTGTCTAGATATATGTACATCTGGTTTATGATGCTGTAATAAAAAAGAGCAAACAATAACAAAACTTTGGCAAAAGAGAGGTAGGTAACCCCTTTACTGCAAATTAAAA